>JARHVA010009802.1:0-137500 GCA_037957365.1 Torreya grandis | reverse complement strand
TAGTTACAAATGTGGCATCATGGTCTAGTTGGCCTTCATGGATCTTTAAGTAGCCTCTTTCCCTTTGTGCATGTTGACTAGGCTTAAGAAACTACCCCATCCTCCTTTATGGGTGTGAATTATGTCTGATAACCTCCATTAGTCAATTAAAAAGGTTTAATGACCATGTATTGACTCCCTTGGCATCCCTCTATGCCAATATGCATATTCTTTAGTTGACCAAGTAGGTGTACTACATAACTAGGCCTAGTCTCTTAATGTTAACTACTTGGATGAACATGGGTATTGAATATAACCTTAAATATGGATGAGTGAAATTTTTTAAGGTCTACTCCATAATATTACATAATTATATGTGCCTTCGAAGTAATATGCACCTGTAACTTTTGTTCATTTAAGTGACTAGGTCAACTTTCACTAACATTTCTGGACTAGCCCTTTAGTTCCAACATGTATAAAATTTTATATGAATAATTTTTATTATTTTATGATTTTTAAGGGTTGAATATTACTCACATTACCATCCTCCATTATCTTCAACTCTTCATATAACTTCTCACCTTGAAATTATCATTAAACCTTGTAAAAATAATGTTTTTTGATGCATCCGTACAACTATCTATACAAACCAATGCCATGAATATGACTGAATTTGAGTTAAAAATGATTTTCATGTGTTTACAAATCCAATTCATGGAATTTGATTCCAAAATCCTCAATTTTTTTTTCATCACATCTTTATTAGGGTTTATGCAGGGTTTTAGTGGCCTACCATCTCAACAATCGTTCATAGAGTGTAGTCCTCAAAATCAAAACCTTTTTACATGGATTTTTATACAATATACACATTAAAAACCCCTAATTAACTCTTATCCCCATATAAATTATATGATGAGTAATAGGTGAAAGTTGACAACCTTTAAATTCTATGCTAAAATTTTATTTGGGTTGTAGTGTTAGGAATTATCTATAGAGTTGGGATCCTAAATTATACTATTTCCTCCATGTATATTGAGTTTATATGGGTCCAAAAATCCACATAATATCATTGGTTTTTATTCATATTTCCATATGAGATATGATCATTGGATTTGGTATCTTGACATGGAAGCCTAGGGTAGCTGAGCTCGAGAGGGGTAATGAGACCAAGTCTAACACTTTATTTCCTTCCTCCATAAAAAAATATTCCTCAAGGAATATATAATCTTATTTTTTATTTTAAATACCTTAAGTCTTCTATGGGATTTTGGTTATGCTAGAAGGAGGAGGTTTTGGTTTTGAGGCCAAAGGGTAGTTTTAGGTCTTATAGGCCTAAACTGAGTCTCGAGACTCTGAGACACCTATAGATGAGTTAGTGACTTAAATTTCACCATAATTTTTTTTTACATATATCTCCACCCTTTTTTATTTGTCTCTATATACTTATACTCCCATATCTACCCATTTCTCTTATAGGCCTACCTTGACCATCACAACATAGTTTGAGTGATTAAACCAATTGGTGTTAGATACCTGAGTAGTATCTTCTATCCTCATATAATATTGATATAATTTGGTTTCATGTAACATGATTTTATATTTTGATAACACTCTTTGAATTGGTTTCCCCTTCAATTCTACTCTATTTATTCCCTCATACTCTTGCTTAGGGTTTATGAGTAATTAGGCAGCCCTATTGCCTTGTTTAATCCTCAACTTGAGGGTCTTATCATATTTTAAACCCTTTTTATGTCTTTATAAATTCCCCATATTATGTTTTTGTACCTCATAAACCTCCAAACATGCAAATGTCTTCAATTTCTATGAACATGACTATACATGTCAATTTTAGGCCTAATAGGCATAATTAGGCCATTAAGCTCTCTCTTGATTATCTCAAAGGACCAAACCACTAAATTTAGACTAAGGATATTAATTAATAAATTATTTTTCCCTAATTTTACTCTATCAATTCACTTCTATGTAGGTTTTAACACACTTTAGCTCTTCTTTGGCATTCTACCTGTAGGTGTTCTCAGACCTACTTGGACCATGAGTATGAGTGTATTACTTTATTATCACCTTGATATTGTTTTGAATATTATATAATGAGTAATATGACCTCCATAATATTAATATACCTTATAAATCTCTTATCAAGGTCACCTTCTACCTAATCACCCTGCTTCCTCATGACTAGCCTATGACTACCTGTCTACGCCTACTAGACCTAATAGCTTGTCAAGGTTCTTAAATTTGTTGTAGAGGGATAGGGTATCCAATTGAGACTAATAAATATTATTAAAAAAATTATGATAATTCATTACCATTCTCTCACTTCGCCACCATGTAGGGTTCTTGATACTTTCACGTTCTTATCTAGAGTTCCTTCTTGTAAATGTAGTCTTGTGTCTTGACTAAGTGTGAGAGATGAGAGGTGAAATTTATTCTCAAATTGATTATTCCACAACCAATTTTTAATTTTTATATATTTTTACCATGTTAATTTTCTCTCTATTATACCCATTATAAACCTAAACAATATTTTTTCTCAACTTTCTCTCTTTCTACATTCAAGCCTATAGGTGGTAGTTCTAGGCTCTTATCTATGAATGATTTATTTGAGAAGTGGGATATTCATATTTTTGATGTTTAATTTTTTAATTTAATTCCATAAAAATATTTATGACATTTTATTATTATTTATAACCCTTTGAAAATTGTCAATCTCATCACACCATTAATGTCTCTATAAATCTGTAGTCATGGTCCTATTTGCATTGAAGTCTTGGTTAAGCCTATCTTCTTGAGGAGATTTGATGGTATTGATCCTTTTTTTATAATAATATCTCCATATCCCATAATTATTTATATGTCTCTATGACTCCTCAATACTCTTTAATTCTCTCTATACCCTATCTGACTAGTCAACACTTCATTTGTTCAATTTACATACTAGGTTTGTAGGTGCTCAAAAGAGAGCTAGTATCTCTCTAAGGTTGAGTATGGGAATGGGTTATGTGGGTAAGATGAAGTGAGTATTATGAGGTAAACATTAAAAATCATGAAAAAAATGTGCATATCATGTGTGTATTTAAAATAACCTAATGATTCTCCACATCTACCATGCTCACACTTTCAAATGAGGTTACATGATATGCATGGAAGTCACTTTACAATAGGGATCTAAGGGAGTTATTTTGTAATTTGGTGTCAAAATTATAATTTATAGGAAATTTATATGTGTATATATTCAATAAACCATAATATAACATTAAAACACTACTCACTTCCATTTTCATTCCTTAAAGACTCTGTAATATGAAGAAACACTACTTGTAACCTGCGCATGTGACATATGGAGGTTTTATTGATTTATAGGGATCACACATGTGAACCAATATTTTATAATGATGTATTTGAAATTTTAAATCATTTTAATACACATAAAAACATTTATTGCATTTAAAAAACCAAAAATGTATTGAAACCAATGTAAAGATGACCTTATGTAGATGTAAGAGACAAATCTGGTTTCTTGAGTTATAGATGTTTTTTAATAAAGCATATGGGATAAATATATAAAAAAATCACCAATATTGGAAGGAAATTAGACCTCATTCCTTTGGCAAATATCTAAATTTAATATCTTCTCTTTCTTATTCATACTCAATAAAAACTTGACTAGTTATCCAAAGCTACCAAGGAGAATAATGGAGATAGGTGTCAATTTTTGCCATGTTTAAACTTTAAAATCATATATTATATTTCTTGATGCCTAATTTGAGTTCCATATGAATATTTTTGAACTCCTATTATAATGGACATATTATACGGGTCTATACAAGCCTAAAAACACATGCAACCTATAATTTTCTTACCTTTTCTCAAGTTTTAGATCTTAAAATGCCATTGGTGGGTAGAAAGAGGGAAATAAGGAGGTCAAAAAACATTTCAAAACACAAGGTATGTCTATGGGAAGTTAAAGAATTGTATTTCCATGCGTGTGGGACCCTTTTCATGAATGAAATATGTGTCTAACTTCTAAAAAGACATTTTAATGCATAAAAACACCTTGTCATGACATTACAATGGTAATGAGACTAATTTTGAGACATTAATAATATATTGTGACACCTAAACACCACTTTTCCATAGTTTTATAATGTGGAGTTGATTCATATGAGAGTTTGAAGGACCATTTGATGACTTAGAGCATTAATTAAGGCTTTAAATAGGTTTGAATAAGTAAACCATTTAAAAAACTTTAGATGCATCATTAATCACCATTTTAAGAATTAAATAATACTTGGACTCCATTCACATCTTGATAGCAAGGTCCCTCCTTCAGAAGTGGCTAAAATATGCCTAATCACTATGAGAACTATAAACTTTAACTTTCATGAAAACTTAATTTATACTAAAGAACCTTAACTTCATCAAACAATGTTTAGGCCATTCTCTTGACCTCAAAAATCACTTGACACCCTTACACTCACCCAAGGACCACCATGAAAGTTTAGCACATCATACAAAGACTCAAAATAGGTTATCATTTAAATATCCCTTAGGTAATTGCTATAACATACCATAACACATTAAATAATGCTAAAAGGCTTAAAAAGAGACCAAAATAGGATATCACAAGGCATGTAGACCATAATGTATAAGCTTGCATGGGTTTCATGAGAAAGTTTTTGATTGTAGGGGTTGAAATTTGGACTAGGTGGTAAAATTATCAACATTCTTGGTGACTCACATGGATTGACTAGCCTGTTGGTCAAGAAGACCCAAAATTTATTGCATTACAGTCATAATTCATATGAGAGACTTCTCTAACTAGGTTGATACTCCATGACTAATACCTTACAGACTTTAAGGACTGTAAAAAATTAAAAAACACAGAAACAAAAATAAAGAACAACTAACACCTATGAAAACAATAAGATAGGAGAATAAATTAACTAAGGTAGCTAACACACCACTCTTGTATTGACAACACTTATTGGAAACAAGATAATAGCCTACTAGAAACATCTAACCTAAACATAACATCTTACTCCTCTAGGGTAAAATGGGAAGCTTATTTGATCACAATGAGACCATGAGGTTATATTATAATGTGTTAATTGAAGCCCAATTAGGTATTTCTCATTAGATGAGAACCTCCACTTTCATCTAGAGATGTTGGCATGCTTATATCTTCTTATAATAACAATTGGACCTTCTTGCTCCATTCTAAAGTTCATAGGTTGGTTATGTGAATCAATTACCCAATCATACTCATTCCAAACTTGTCTACTTTTCATGAATAATTTCATTTCTAACTCATCTATAGTGTTAGAAAAGGTTCTTGATACAACATAACATGCTAAGGATGAGGATAACTAAGTCTTATTCAAGTACATAGGATAGTGCATAGATTTTATATCTACCAAGTAAGATAGAAACACAATAGATATGAATTATTATGTAGTAGATAGGAATTAAGATTAATGAATGCTTAATTTAGGTTTTACAGAGCATTTGGAGTAAAAATAGATAGAATTAAGCCAAATATTAAAAATGATAGTGCACGTAAAGAATAAAATAAGAAATATAATAGGTAACCATAACTAAATAGTATATATTGATATCAACAAAGGTTTATCATCTTCTTCATATAATAATACATATTTATTGTCATTTATAATCCCTAGGTGTTCACATTGTTCTCATACTTTGGTGCCAAAAGAGGAGATTGTTCATCTTCTATCATTTTACAAATCTTGGAGGATAAGAAAAAATACATATAGCTAATAACTAAATACATAATTCACAAATAAGTAAAGAATATCTTGTGTAACTTATCCATTTTCTTCTCCCAATACTTTCCTAGACTTAAAATGTTATCTCATCCCAAGATAATGTCATAGTGTACTCACGGTAGAATTTGAAGAAATCGTTAGATTAGAAAGAGTCATAATAATCCCTAAAGGCACAATTTTTGTTTCCACCTCTTGCACACTACTTAACCATCCTATTGGATTTTCAAATAAATAACATACCAACCTACCATTCTTTTACATTTTTAATAGGTTAGAATAACTAGGTGACCACTCTTTATGGGCTTTGAACCATCCTAGCCTTATTTATCTTACTAATCATACCGAATAAAAAAATTGTTTAAAAAATTTGTGCCTTGGAAAATAATTAACTATAAGGAGGTGGCATTGAATGGAAGAGGACTAGCCCATAGAATCCTTAACCCCAGACTATGTAGTTTTTCACTACATAATAACTTATTGGAGCTTTGATGGTGGCTTGTAAACTAGAACATTAATAATCTATGTCACCTCATTATAGAATAAATATACGTCACTTTTATAGTTATACTAGTTGAGCATCACTTCTTGGACCATGTGGATCAAGATGCACATTGGTACATGATACTTGATAAGTTTTTTTAGGTATTATTCATCAGTGGTGCTTATGGCTACCTTTGTATTATTGACCCTAATCTATATTTCACTACTCATCTACTCTAATTGTTTTGCATGGAATTCATCCTAAAGACCTATAAATTAACTACATCATAGGTCATGTTGCCAGTTGATAAGTCTATCATGAATTTTATCTATAGTAGTGAATGATTCCTAGAGAGAAAGGTCATTTTGATCCATTAATATAGTCTAACTATCTATGGTTATCTTGGCCATTATAGTTATGGTGAAACATACAATGGAGATGGTGAGAGAGTTATAAAGGTGTTACTTCTAATATAGAAGACTTTGTGTAACCTAATGTGCTTGGATGGTTATAATATCAATCATGCTCTCATACTCATCCAATAATGCTATCAAATAATTGCCTCAATCTTCATACTTTGGCCTTATGTACCTATTATGTAAAGTTGTTAAGTTGTGTACCAGTCCTTTGTAATCTCAGTGAATAACATCTTGATCCTATATTAGTTAGACATCACTTGGTTTTTGATTACTCGAGTGTCCAAGTCAATGTAAAATGTCTTTAATCATTTGTATTTCTTCATGAAAGTGAGCTTGATGCATAACTAGTCCATCTCTCTAGTAAACTCTACCTTGTTCCTTCTTTCACCATATAGATTCTATGCAATTAGTCCTTTATTCAACTTGAATTTAATGATTCCTTAGGTCATTGGTCTATTTCATGTTTTTACACATTCACTATACCTTTTATTGGTCCTTTATAATCCCTCACTCCAAGCACAAACTCTTTGACATGTAATTCACTCCTTTTCCAACTCTATTTATCTTCACAGTCAAGGCTAGTAGCCTTTTTCCTATCACTTATGGCTTGTATATACATGTACTATCATAATAAAATTAAAAAAATCTCCATTTAGGATATCCTCTATTTATCTTGGTCTTCTCATAAAGTTGCATTCCTCAATTTTCTCATTTCACAACTTTTTATTCCCTGTTTAGGCCTAATAGCCCTTCCACAACCTTCTTAGCATATAGAGCTCTCTATATGTATAGAAACATATAACCAAGTCCTTAAACCCTTAAAATATGTTTATATACACTATGACCAAGATTTTCACAAATTTTTGGAACCTTTTTCTGGTTATAAATATAGTTATGACCTAAGCCCTAGTTTAGGTTTTCCTAGACTCTGTCTCAAACTAAGAAGATATAAATTACAATTTCAAATGATATATTATGCTTAGAAGACCCAAATAAAGTTATTTAGGTATATATTAATCACATTCACATTTATACATATTATATACATCTCATATAATCCATTCCTTATTTCAAAATATCAAATCTCATTCAACTGTATTCCTTAATGGACTGTGTAAGGGTTTATTTTGATATACCTTCTCCTTTATACAATTTTTGATTCATATTTATACTTTCCAAGTGAGTTATATATTTACATCTCTAATAATTATCATCCTCATATGGTATGAGAGGTTACCACATCCAAAACATACTTTCACACACTACAAAACTCCTATATATATCAAAGACTCTTACAACAAGACTCATAACTAATTCTTATTCAAGATCCCACTACCAACTCCTAATTCAACATATGGTGGTGGATTGAAACCACACCTTATATGATAAATATACTCAAAACTGAAATAAGACCTCTATGAGACCATAACAAGTATATTATAACTTTAGTTAATAATTTCATTTATTCATATTCACTTAGACCCACCAAAACATTATATAAATTTGAAAGTACTTTTTGGCAGGAAAACTAACTTGAACTCAAATTCAAATTTTCACTCCCTTAAGACAAATTATAGACCATTTTAAAGAATTAAAATATGCATTTTCATCATACTCCCAATGGGAGAAAATATCTTTGCACCCATGTTGTTCTTCCTTCAAACACTCATATAGGCGTGTGTCCTCTTGACTGCTACACTTATAATTTGTCTTACCTCTTACCATCTTCTTCCATGTTATACATACAAAATACAAATTAATAAATAGAAAATATTATTTTTCATGCCCTTGAGGAATTATCCATATTCCCTCTTCTTTTTTTTTTTTTGGTTCTTACTTCCAAGCGTCTTCATGTGGTTTATATGCTTTACTCTCCTTTGCATCAGCCACCAATACATCTTAATTTTCTCCTTGCATGGTTTATCCTTAATCTTCCACTTGTATTTCAACCTTAACAATTGAAAATTCAACTTATGGAGTACGTTCATATGCTTGACTCCTCCTTGCCTTCATTAATGTTCTTATGTTAGACACTATTGATGCATTTCATAAGTCTATGTTTTCCTTGGTAACCTTCTTAACCATTTATCTATATATTTGATGAGGATAAAATCCATATTCTTGCTTCAAGTATTCATAAAAACTTTAATATGCCTCATACCTTTCCTTATTATATTATACTATTACTCCTTTGGCTTCACTTGCATCCTCATGAGTGAGGTTTTATTCCTTCTTAATGCTATTTTTCTTCCACAATGGTTGACCTTCTTGTTCCATCAACATGACTCTTCTATGAGTCTCTTCTTCATCTTGGCTTATTTTGATCACCACTTGGTCATATTATTCTCCCTCTTATCTCTTGAGCATATTAATGGGCTCAACTATCTCATTATTCTCTTCATCTTTAAAAACTTAATTCAAAAATACCAATACACAATTATATTTCATGAGTCTTTATTTCCTCTTTCTTCTTCATCTTTTGTCTTCTTCTCTTTTCCACTAATTTCTTGATTGGCCACTTCAGAGGCTTTTTCCTCATGACCCATCCAAGATGTGGGTTCATGATATATTTCATCTATTCTATCTTAGTTATCATCTCATCCATTTTTTTCCTCATCTATGCCATCTCAATCTTCTTCTTGGTGTTTTCATAGACCATTTTCTCTTTATTGATTTCATGCTTAACCCTGTCTCTCACTTTCCATTCTACCTCACATTTCATCTTGAGTACCTCACTTGGGTAAAATTATTATCATTTTTTGTCTAACTTCGACCATTTCCTTTGTTTCACACTTAGAACCATATATTTTATACCAAAATTGCACCTTTCAACTTCTTGTGCTTCACTCTAGGACTACCTTCTCTTCCTTAAGCTCTATTTATGATATTATTTCTCTTGAGATTGTTAATAAATATCCTAAATTAAGGGATTTCACCACATTAATTACTATTATATCACATAATATATTAAATATATATAAACCAAATAATCCATAACTAAATGCATCATACCTTCTCAATCTGCCTTCTCAATTATGTCTCTCAATTTGCCTTCTTAATTGCTTATCTAAAACTTATTGGTTAATCATGCAACACAAAAAATAATCACCATTTTCATACTTTAATATACCTTCCTATAGCATCTATATTGTTCTAATACCAAAATTATGTAGAGTTAATCCACCTTTCTATCAAACTCTGCTTTGTTTTTCTTTCATTGTACACTTTCCATGCAATTAGTCCTTTATACAACTTGAATTTAATGACCCCTTTGGTCATTGGTTTGTTTCATGTTTTGAAACATTAATTATACCTTTTTTTTGTCCTTTATAATCCATCACTCCATGAATAAACTCTTTGACATGTAATTCACTCCTTTTCCAACTTTGTCTATCTACACTATGAAGGCTAGTAGCTTTTTTCCTTGCACTTTTGGATTTTAAGAACATGTACTATCATCATAAACAAAAAAAAATAGCATCACTCTCTAGAAGTATGGAAACATATAAACAAGTCATTAAACCATAAATACACACACACACACACACAATGACTAATATTTTAACAAATTTTGGGCACATTTTAATTGTTAGAAATATAATTATGGCCTAAACCCTAGTTTAAGGTTTCCTAGACTCTATCTTAGGTTGAGAGGACACAAATTACAACTTTGAATGATATATTATATTTCAAAGACCCAAATAAATTTATTTAGGTCCATATCCATCACATTAACCTTTATAAATATGATATAAATCTCATATAATCTATTCCCTATTGGAAAAAATCAAATCTCACTCAACTATATTCCTTAATTGACTATGTAAGGGTTTATTTTGATAGACCTTCACCTTTATACAATCTTTGCTTCATATTTAGAGTGGATTAATATATATTAATTAATTATATAAATATATAATTTATTTATTCATCCACTTTCCATTGTTCATTCACACCCTTTTACCTATTAATTGTATAAGTAGAGGTATCAATACCATCAGGGTCTGTATGGTTATTGAAAAAATACAATATTGTTTTGAAATAAGAAATATATATCGAAAATTAAATATTATCTAATTTAATCACCTAAATATGTATCAATTCCATACAAAAATAAACTAAATATTATATACTCAACTTCCTTTTTTAGACTACACACATAGTCATAATCCACAAAGCATATATAGAAAATAGGGTTCTATATTGAAACTCCTTTCAACCAATCTCCATTGTCTAGTTACATTAAAATATTTTTAATCATTCCACTATGAAAATTATAAACCCTTCCTCACTATATTTTTTATTCAATCAAGATACAATACTAAATACACAAAGCATAAATTTTTTGAGTTTACAAACTATATATCCACAAGGAGCAAGATCAATGTCCACCTTGAGCAAACAACTATTGACCAGATGTTTCTTAAAAAATATTATTCCAACTATTCTTATGTTTGTTTCTCTTATAATCCTCATCATTACTCAAGTGAATTAGAATTCAAACACTCAAACATTTGCTTCTTGAACAAAACTATACAATTACATACTTTGTTAGTAGATTAGACTATTTCCATAAATCAATCACTATTTCCAATTCAATCTTAGATTTATTGTAATAATATATAGTATATAATTGATCATAAATAATATTATCAACATCAAACAAGTAATTCATCATTCTAAACTTTACCAAACACCCATATACTTTGTTCATTCATACAATCTAATACACATAGTATTCTGAAATCACCATCATTCTTGAATTCAAAAAGGTTTCTCTATTTACATCTCTAATACTTATCATCCTCATATGGTATGAGAGGTTAACACCTCCAAAATTTAATATCACACACTATAAAACTCTTATATATATCAAATACTCTTACAATAAGACTCATAACTTATTCTCGAACAAGATTTCACTGTCAAATCCTAATCCAACATAGGGTGGTGAACTGCCACCTCAACCTATATGAAAAATATACTCAAAATAAACTTAAGACCTTTATTAGACCATAAAAGGTCTATTAAAACTATAGTTAACAATTATATTTCTTCATACTCACTTAGACCCACTAAAACATTATATAAATTTGAAATTCCCTTTTCTTTTGGTAGGAAAACTAACTTGAACTCAAATTAAAATTTTCACCCACATAAGACACCTTGCAGACCATTTATGAGCATTAAAATATTCCCATACATTAGATCCATGAGATCCACATTCTCTACATTTGATTTATCCCTTTATTTCTCTAGAGAGGTAGACTTCTATGTGATTGACTCTTGGAAAGCTATAACACCCTCTAACTATTTTTTAATAAAAACCAATAGATGTCCAAGGAGGCCTCCTACTTGATAGGGAGTAAAATAAATGTATATGTGGATGCTATAGGATCTATACATGGAATGGTAGCTAGTTGGAGTGAGGAGGTTGTTCATTAATCAACTACTATGGGAACATCCCAAATCCAGACACCTACTAGTGGTAACTTAGTTTGCTATGATACTGATTGGGTGGTTGTTGGTGCTTATTGTTATGATGTGGCATTTTTTTCTATCTTAATTTTTAACAAAACATATTTATCCTACTTTTGTTTAGATTCCTCTTCTTCTTATTTCTTATTCCCATCTTCTTCATCTTTCTTCTTTTTCTCGTCTTCTTCCTCTTTCTTATTTTTTACTTCCTCTTCTTTCTTTCTCTTTTTTTCATCATGTTTTTTATTATTTTATTTTTCTTATTTATTATTTTCTTATGATAGGGTCATATCCTTGGCTTAATCTTGTTCAGCATGGGCCTATGTTTGTGCTTGTATGAAATATTATACCTTAAATTATTATTTCCATAGGGCTTCATCATCCTCCTTCTTTTTCCTAGCATCTTCTATGGTGTACTATGCTTGGGCCACTGAATCTTATTGATTCTTTTATTATTATTTTGCTTTTATTTTGGTAGTAAGCTCATCCTCCTTTTCCTTGTGCTCTCATGCCTCCTATGCTTACTTGGATACATAAACTACTTCTTATGCCTTCTTGGTCACATCCATGGATTTATGAATTTCATCCTCTACATCTTTGGATTTTTTTTGGCCTCATATTATTTGGATTATTACATGGTGCATTATTACTATGCTTCTTTCTTTATCTTGTTATCCTCCTTCCTCAGTCAGTGTTTGACTACATGAGCTATTTCTTCCCTAGAGGCCTTATTTTCTTATTCTTTTGGCTACTCTGATGTAAGATATTCAACATATTGAGCCTATGGTTATAGTGATAAATTAGTTGTTAATACCTCTAAGATGGAAACCTACACCTTCCTCCTCCTGATTGTGACTAGTATGTGTCTCGGTGGTGGTGCAATAGGTATAGGGGTAAGATGTGATTCATGTGCCATGGTTGGTCATCCAAAAATGCAATATTATAATTTAGGGGAGACCCTAGTCTCCTATATTATTTGAGGCTTATACATAAGGTGTTTAGGTGGGCTCTCTAGGAGAGGTGAAAAGATATCCTTAGCTATGAATATTGGTGAAGGTTATAGTTGGAAGAAGTCCATTCTGCATTAGAGTTATTCTATTTCTTCTCAAACTATGTCAATAATGATGGAAGGTAGGTATGTAGGGAAGTCCAACCATAACTTAGTGGGAACCTAATTGTGCACTTAAACCATGCACACCACCTTTGAAAAAAAAAATTCATTTTCCTCATCCTTCTCATAGTAGTCCCTATCCATTTCTACCATCATGACCTCATATACTTCCTAATAATTTGTTTGCATCTAGATAAGGTCACATGATTTATGGCACATTTGGATCATCCTTATAGGTTGTGGTGTTATGTGGCATTTGCTTTAGGAGAGGGGATGCTAAATGAGGGTCTAATTTATACTTTCTTTTTTACTATTATGAGCTAGTTTTTTCCTTTAGTTGTGTTGTAGGAACATCTATACCAGGTGGTTTGACATATAACATGGTCATACACTTGGATACAAATGCTTTTTGTTAATTGACTTTGGTTTGAACCATATCCATTGTCATAAAGAAGAGGAGTGATGGGAAGGGTGACCACAATAGCTCATGAATGGTGATGAAAAATACTTTGGGAAGTATGGTGATAAAGGCATGTTAAGCCACATACTACATGATGTTAGGTGGAACTCAATGATGTATGGTGATAAGGTCCAAACACTCCTACTAGGTTTTAAATTTTCCCTCGTGTGTGATATCTCCATGTTCCTATGTCTAAACAAGATTCTAGAATTATTGTGTTAGCCAATAGTTTGTATTAGGGTGTACTTCTCACTCTGGTGACTTTAATTGCATGAATCGGTGTTGGAATATAAGGAACTAATATTAAAATGTCTAGTAGGGAGAGTTCTGGCACTTCTCAATATTCATGAGTAACTCTTGGATGAAGTACTTCATCTAGCTAAATTGTTTATTGTGATGGATCATCCAGTGTGTGATGTCCATAACTCTTTTCATTATTTTCTTGGTAGACTTGGTTGTCTACAAAATTCATTTGGTTATGAACTCAATGAGGATGTGCACTAGTTCATCTAGTATTTCATCAATGAGAATCCCTCTATTGATCCACACATATAGATCTTGAAATTCTTACGAAATGGGATGCATTTATGTCTTGTATTGTATAAAATAATCTCCACTTGTAGGCATGCCCAAATCTTGATTCATTTCTTGTGTATTAATGACAACAGTCTCATCTGGCCCCAAGTAGATGTTGCCATCATTGTATCAATTGAGAAAAAATTATATGATTTTTTCTAGGTATCCAAAAGTAGGCATACATAATAGGATCTCAATGTCTATATTCTAAAATTAGTGGGGAGATATGAGGGTTACTAATTTCACAACATCAGTAGGATCAGGGTGGAAGAGCTTATAATCTACTTTGTAGAGGTAGTCAAATAGCTCTTTGTCACTAAACTTGGTTTTCCTAAGCACCATGTCGGCACCTATGGCTTCTTTTTACACATTAGTGAGATACTTGATTAGATGTGAGGTATCCATAGCTACATGAAGTGATGAAATAGGAATGTTTTGTATAATCTGTGAAATAAAAATCGCTTAGCTCTTGAGAATAACAACTTGTAAAAATATGCATAAGGATGAAATGCCAACTTAGTGTTCAAACTTAAATTTTATAGATTTTATGCCTTTTGGCTTCTAAATCCCAACCATACTTAGCTATCCAAGCACCTTGAATGTAAATCTAGATGTGGTAAATCTATATCTAATATATCCACTAAAGTAGTTAGTCATTAGCATATGTTTGGAGTTACACCATTATACTCTTTGGTGGTTGTACAAGGGGGTACAACCAGCTAATGTTGACAAGCTATTGATTTGTATAAGATAACATCAATTGACCCTTAGATCATGAATCTATTTTTGGTGGATGATTGTTATCTAATGGATATCTTGTTGATGAGATATTTTCATACCTTTCCTATGATTAATATTTTTTAGTCACTCCTCTTTGAATTTTTTCATCACACACATGGATCTTCCTATGCATGACTGGTGTACATGATGCTTGGTATTTGAATTCTCAAAATTTTTTAATGCGATCATCTACAAATAAATAAAAACAAAAAAGAAACACACATAAAACATGCAAAAATAGGGAAATCCTAATCTACTTGATTCTACTCAACACCCACTCAGTTTACAGAATGAAATCAGTCAACTATTGGCAGTAGGGATTAAGCCTACAACCATTTACACACCCTAATAAGATGGTTCCTTGATAATATTTTAAAACCATGGTTCTTTTTTAGTTAGGTCATGTATAATCTAGGTCCCTTTCCATCATATTTGTAACTTGCCTAAGAATGATTTGAAATCACTATCATATAAAAATATTGGTTGATATTTATGAAATTATTTTTAGCATAATTTCTTATCATGTCAAGATTTCTATCTCTGCTTGTGCACCTCCTACATCCACATTGCTCTGTATTTGAACTCATCCATCCTATTTTGTTCAAGTAGTCTATTTGTTAGAGACTCTTCATCTCCTAGGCATATAATAATGGAAATGCATAGGTTAGGTACTAAATATTCCATTGACATGACTCCTTCAAGACCATATACCAATTGGGATGGCATAAATATTATAGCCCTTTTCTAATGTGTGTGATATGCATACAAAATCATAGGAATATAATATTCCTAGTCATTACACTTGATGTGATAGATCTTTGTCACCATTTTACCTAGCACTTTATTGGAAGCTTCTACTTGGCCATTGGCCTATGGATGATACATAGTGAGTTTGTGATGATATATCATAAATTATTCAGTCAAAGACTTGATGGTGTTATTTATAAACTAAATTCTTTTATCACTAACTAAATTTGAAGGGCATTTAAACCTGGTAATGATATTTTCACATATAAACTTGGCTTCATCCTTTGTACCATAGATAAATGTTAAATCAACTTCAAATCACTTAGTAAAATAGTCTCTCAAATTGATGATATATCTTTCTTTGTTTCACTTGTTTGATGGGTCGATAGATTAGACAAAGTCAATTCCCCATCATTCAAAAGTATGTTTATCTAATAGAGGATGCAAAGGCATCTCCTATTTTTGTAATGGTTTATCCATGCATTGGTAGACATTATAGTGTTGCACATCTCTTTATACATCTTGGAATAAATTTGGCCACCATAATCCACTTTGTAGCAGCTTTCTACCCTTGTCTTCTCCTATAAAATGTCCTCTTATGACTCCTTGATGAGATTCCTCCAAGAGTTGAGGTCATTCATATTTTAGAATAACCTTGCACTAAAATTCTTCATTACCTAAGTGATATAAAATCCCATTAATGATGGTATATGATAGTGATCTAATGACAAACTGATTCTTATCATATTATTGATAGTGCATAGAGAAAATTCCTTATTCAAAGAAGTTTAAAATGGCATCAAAATTATCAAAAATCATATAGACATAGAAGAGGTGAGCATCAGATGAGTCTTCTTGTAATTATTCTATATCTTCACCATTTGGAATGTGGTTGAGATGGTCTAGTCCTACATTCTCTCTTCTTAGCTTTACATCTATGTAGAATTAAAACTCCTAAAACAACATCAACCATTGAGAAATCCATTTGCATAACATTAGTTTGTTGACAAGGTATCATACGGCTTGATGATAATTAAAGACTTGAAATGGTTTCATAAGCATCTAATGTCAAAAAAAAAATAGTGTAAACACAATGGCTAATGTTTCTCTTTTTATGGTTGTGTAGTATTTTTGTACATCAGATAGTTTCTATCTAGTAAAATGAATAAGATGGTTAGGTCCACCATCTCCTAGATATTCAAGCATAACACTAACTACAATACCTAAATAGTTTACATGTATGTGAAAAGGCTTTCTCTAGTTTGGAAAAAATTTCAGTAAACAAAATTTTCTTTAGCTCAATGAAGGTTGCTTAACATTTTGAAGTCTAGACAAACTTCATATTCTTGCATAGTAAAGATTCCAACAGAGATGAAATAGCTATGTAACCTTAGATAAACTTATGATAATATCCTATATGATCTAAAAAATAATGCACATTTGTGGAACTAATAGGTGGAGGCATACTCAAGTTTACTATGATTTTTTCCTAATCTACCAAAATAACTTTGCTACATATGACATGTCCAATCAAAACACCAAAGGGTGTAAAAAATAAATATTTATTAAAATTCAAAGTGATGCACAAAGATAAACATCATTCCAAAATTAAACATAGCTTAGACAAATGTTCTTTAAATAAGGAGAAGACTACCTAATCATCAATGTAAACTTCAAAGAAATCATGAATGAAATCCTTGAATTCCATAACCACTATTCAAGAAAATACCACAGGTATATTCTTCAACCCAAAAGACATGACCTTATATGAAAAAGAACCCCATTATATTACAAATGTTGTTTTGGATGTATCTTATTCTATGATCAGAATTAGATGATATCCACTAAAACCATCTATGAAAAAATAAATATCATGTCCTATGACAGTCTCCAAAATTTCATCTATGAAAGGAATTGGGAATGGATCATTAATACAAGAATAATTCAAAATGTAGTAATACTCACATATACATATTTGTCCTATTTTATTGGGCTATACTACCAAGGGGATTACCCAATATACAATTTTTACTAGACAAATGATTCATGTACCCTATATTTGATCCAACTTAGCCTTTACTTTTAGCTTCATATTTGAATTGAGCTTGTATGACCACTTCTTTGTAGGCCATGCACACTCCTTTAGTTAAATATTCATCTCACCAAGAGATGGGTTAACACCTCAGACCTCTTATAATTTTTTAGGAAAGACATCTTGATAATCCTTTAGAAGTTGTAGAACATCAGATACTTTAGCTTATGTCCAATAGTCTCTTATGTTTTCCAATTTTGGGACCTCCTGTATATCAATGTTTCTGACATAATTTTTGAGAGGTTATTGATAAATTTTAAGTTTTTATTCATAAATGGATTTATATCGACAATATTTCCCTTATTTTTCTAGAATTTAGATGCTATAATACTTATCTTCTTTAGTGGGTTCTATGTTGGTGTTCTTGAGTGCTTCTACAGGTAACTCGAGTTTAAATAAATCATTTAAATCTAGATCACTATTAGAATAAGAATCCTCACTATCTTTTGCCTCATATTTTATGTGGTTACATGGATACATCATATATTTTTCTTCATTATTAACAAATTTTTACCTTTGTAATGTTGTATTAAGGTTAGAGGCTATGTTCTTCTACATAGTGGATTCTATTGTGGTACTTAAGTCTTCTATGCACCCATGACATATGAAGTATTTTAGTTTTTTTAGTGCATTGTGAAACTTATGAATTTCATCTTAAAAAATAAAGGATTGTATAAAATTTATTTACACTTGTACCCAATGCTTAGTCTCCCTTCTACACTCTTGGTACATGTACCATGTTGTTGGTAATGCAGCAAGTGTACAGTGGAAAATATGAACCCAATACTTTGGTGTGACATGTTCCTCATTCCAAAATTTAACACATTTATGTATATGAATTTCAAGTCACTCACCTTATTGAAAAACTATCCAATTGGTGTAGATGAATTTTGATAGTTGGAACCTATTGATTATGAACTCATAGGCATCATCCCACTCAATTTGGTTATCTCGATGAGTTTCCCACCATGTCACATCAACTAGTTTTAGGTAATAATTTAAATCACTATCCTTTTCATTGATGGTAAATTTATGAACTTGAAAGCACAAAATAAAGTCAATTATATCCTTAGTTTCATAGTATATATGAATTTATCATTCATACACAAAAACTATTCATATCGATTAGAGTTTACAATCACCTCAGGCCTAGTTGAGGAGGTGTGTGTCTAAGTCTCTACTAATATATGAATCTATTTCCAATTTTAAAGTGCCTTCCATTGTCATCTCTATATTTTCCTACATGTGATCATTAGCTTGGTAAAGGATGTGAACTTCTAATTGAGTAAGAGATTTTGTAGACATAGACACACACCCTTCGATGATAAAATAGTTCACTAATAGATGCATAACTACTAGTTTTGGCCTCTATTGTTTTGATGTATTTAATTCATAAGTGAGTAGTTATTGTACTTGAGGCTTGGTATGCTTGTATATAAAGTTACATTCAATTATGTGCAAATATTTTAAGTTTTCTTTAGAATTCATCTTCATCCAACTAGTTTCTTGTGTAGCGTATGGAGAGTCTAGTTCCACTAAAATTATTTAAGGCTAGTGCACTCTATTATTAGGAATAAAAACCAATTTATCACCTTGTTTCATCTCTAATTGGTTCTACACTATGTTGATAGTCATCTGACCATCGTATGCCCATTTATTGCCTATGATCACAAGGTCATGTGATGCTATGGGTTTTCATGTTGATGACTTCAAAGTCACCATGCAGTGTAAATTATACAAATTTGATCTCTATATCTTATAATCTACTAATAGCCTCAAACTTTTCATAGTCATCTAGACTCAAAGTTACTAGTTTATAACTCAAAATTGGTCAGCCAATGGCTTCACAAGTCAACTTAGGAATCATATTGATTATTCTATTAAAATGAAAGAAAACTTTCAAAATCTAATAGCCAATAACCTAAATGTTGATATGGGCATCCACATCCTATGGCTTCTTCATTTTACTATAATATACCAACTTTTCCATCTTATATTTCCCATGTTATGCACACTCTAGTAGATTATATAATAGATTTGTGATGTTACAAGATATCTTAATTATAGAGTGTACTTAAAAGTTTTATAAGATCTATGAGCATAATGACAAATCAATCTTGATTAATCATGCTCAAAATCTGGCCACACATCTGTACATATGTTGCTACAACATCTCCTTTGGTGGTTTCTTTATGTTTGATGTTTTTCAACATCTGTATAGCTTCATACATGATTCCCTTTTTCATAGCTAGATCTGGGCACTTACTCTATTTAGCTATTTTGATCCTATGATCCTATGGTATTTTGAGCGGAGGCAAACCTTGGTTTGCATGCTATTTTCATGTAACAAATTTCAAAAATACATTTTTTTAGGTTGTACACTCACCATATTCACATTTAGAATAGCCTTGACCTTTTATTATTTATCCAAGAGGGGACAATCTTTTATGTCATGTTGATCAAAGATTATGTAATATGCATAGTGCAACTACCTCTATGGATTCATCAAGAAATTTTGTTGTATGTGATTATATTCTCTATATATATAACATTATAGGGGAGGTCATTGATAGTTATTACCTCTACCACCTAGGTATCCTCCTATGTACCTACCTCAAGCTCCTCATCTACTATATTGATATCCACCTCGATACCCTCCTTATTTCTACATAGTGTTCCAATGCTAGTGTTACTAATTGTTATCTCCAATTATGAATTGTCATTGCATAACTAGTGGATCCCAACTTATTTGTTATTTCTATATTATGGTTGAGTTCCAAGGTGTTGCATATTAGTACTAAGGGGATACAGTTATCTAACTCAATGAAGGAGTGTTTCATCCATCTAGACATTGAGGATGACACTGTGGTGAACTTATAATATGTTATGGACCCATCTGGTTTATACAACCTTTATCTACCTCTGGGCCTATGATCATTAGATTCATTAAGGACATTTGCTATGTTGTAATGGAAAATACATTTTTATTTATTCCTTATTTAAACTCCTGTAAAAATTGATAGTTATTTTCATCATGATTAGATGAATTAAAAAGGTTACAATATAAATTCTATAAGTTCTTGATATATTGATGTAAAAGGTGGCATTACCTGGTGGCATGCCCTACTACTTAGTAGAGTTCACAAAAATTTGTCTTGATTTTAGGAAAATCATTTTTGTGATGTCCTTATTTTTTTCACTTTATACACAATAAAATTAATTTACGTTTATTTTTTTTGTGGTATTGATTCAATTTTTTCATAAAATCATTTAGTGTATTTTAAATATTGGAATTGGCAACATGAGCTTCTCCATAATATTCAATCTATTCTATGGGTAGGGTAGCAGCTTTGGAATTTGGTTTCATAGCATACTAAGTTTGTGTAGTGTAAAACTTGATCCTAGAGCAAAGTCCTTCAATGAACCATGCATTTTTAATGTTATCTATCAAAGGAAATTTTACATTATTCATCATGTTAGAGAATCTATGATCATATTCATAGACTGATTCTCCTAACTTTTATTATATCTCCTTCAAGTCTTAGCTTGCCACCTCATCTTCCAAGTTATTAGGTACTATTTACGATCCATGGACCCATCATAGTTGAATAAATTTATGAATCCTCTTGTATGATTCATCATGTTTACATGTATAGATGGAGTTTTTCTATAGTTGTTATAAAATGAGGTTATGTTCTAAGTGATCCTACCTATGTACTACACTACACACTAGTAGAATTATCATCTGTACTTTATTTATTTATGTTTCCTTATTTTTGTCATTCATAGTAAACTAATTATATGGCCTTCAAAGAATTTATAATATATTTAGTATGAATTTTAGTACCCTAATGGGTCATGTTTTTTGAAAATAATCCTTCCCAACTATCAATTTCTTGTCTGCATAGATGAAAGCTTCTACTCAAATATAAAGGATTGGGCTATGGGGAAGTGTGTTCTTCTAGTGAATGGTGCTTTCCTATAACTTCTTCTTCTACACTTAAACATGCATTTAACTAATTAATATGTTAGGTTTCTTTGTATAATTCTTCATCTTCTAATAATAGCCTTTCTTTTAGCTATGGACTATATCTATCATATGTCTATTCTACTTATAAAATATTCTTTCCTTCCTCTTTATATGTCTCATCTTCATCTCATTATTCATCCTCTTGATCTATCTACTAGAATTCATCATCCTCTTTATTCATTCTTTATTCATCCTCTTTCTCATCACATCTTCACACTCGTTCATCATCTAATCTACTACTAGTTTTATCTTTACTCATAACTACTTAGGTATTTTTATATTTATTCCATCTATTCTATTGTCATAGTTTTCTATCGAAATCCAAAATTTTCTTCTAACTCTTATTCCCTCATATATCCATTCTTGATTCAAGTTTAATATTTACTTACTAATCTATCCATCATGTGCACACACCCCCATACACCTAAAGTTACTACTCCATATTGGTTGAGTAGGCACCATGGCCTTATCCAAAACCAACATCTTTAATAGGATAGATAGTCACTAAAAAAAATTTCCTCTAATTCATAAAAAAAGTATGGTCTTGTATAGATTTGAATTCTATATATCCTTTTACTAAAAATTTAGTGATGTATCTATTTATGGTTGTAGTAACCTAGTAGTCTATTTCTCTCATCCATTTAGTTTATATTTTTAGTAGTTGGTGTATCTTCTCTTTATTATAGGTAATTATTTATTTCATTTTGGGATTGAAGCAATAATATTCCAATGTTTTTAGCTAGTTAGTTAGCACTTTTGGTAGTTCACACCATAAAATTTCATATATTTCTCCATAAATGTACTCTTGAATAATTTCACTTGTGTTAAGACCAGTCCTTTTATATTATTCTTCTAAAAAATTCCATACTTTTTGATCTAACCATGTTTCAATGTCTCATTGCATCAATAACCATCTTCCATAGTTTCCTCTAGAAGGAGTGGTTCTTTGGTCACTACACCATTATTAGTAGAGGTTCTTGATATAATAGAAAATGCTAAGCATGATGATAGCTAAGTCTTATTTAATTACATAGGATAGTAAAAAGAATTCATATTTATCAAGGAAGATATAAACATAATAAAGATGAATTATTGTGTAGTAGATAGGAATTAAGATTAACCAATGTTTAATTAAGGTTTATAGAGCATTTAGAGTTAAAGTAGATATAATTAAGCCAAACATTAAACATTATAGTGCATGTAAGGAAAAATATAAGAAATATAGTAGGTAACCATAAACAAATAGTTTATATTGATATTAATAAAGGTTCATCATCTTCTTCATACAAGTATACATATTTATAGTTGTTTACAATCCCTGACTATTTAAATTCTTCTCATACTCTGGTGCCAAAAGAGGAGACTGTTCATCTTATATCGTTACACAATTAATAGAGGATATAAAAAATAAATATATCCAACAATTGAATACATAATTCATGAATACTCAAAGAATATATTTCACAACTTTACTTATCCATTTTCTTCTCCTAACACATAGGATACTCTTGATGAAGCTAAATAGTTTGAGTTAGATATTTTGGAATGCTTGTAGGGTTTAATTACAAGAGAGATGAGTCTTGATTCATGAAATCTTGATAACATTGAAATTTATTTGCATTCCAAAAGAGTTAAGGGATACATGAAAATGAAATGAGAGGTTGATATCATTGTCTAAAGACTCAAACAAGTCAACCTCAAATGAGATGGCCTCTTGGAATGGCATGATTGGAGAGTTGGCTTCCTCTTTTTTGGTGAAACTATCTTATTAATATTAAATAGATCATGAAATTCCTATATAATTATGTAACCTGATCTTATGATATAAAATAAGTCCTTTGATTGATCATCACATAGCTCTAGTTTGTTTCAGCTCTCTTACTTTAAAAGATACAATGTAAAATAGGCATAACACATCTTGAGAAGGATTTTGGGACTATACCTCCTTAACAATGATCATGAAACTCTAATAAACTTTCTTCCACCTTTGATAGGTCATTATAATCTCTCTCATAAATCACAACAACTTGATCATCTTATATGACATCAAAGTTACCTTCATGAAGATCTTCACAGGATGGTTTGCACCTTTTTTAACCACTTGAAACCTCTTGAGGGTTTCCCCTTTGCTCTAAAATTTCTAAAAGTTGGGAAAATAACTTATTTCCATATTCTTTAGGTTTGTCATGAAAGAGAGTAGGTTCCATGTCATCAAAGAGGTCCTAAATATTACTTTCTTCTTGGGTAACTAATTTGTTTTCCTCTTATGGATCACCTTGTTATTGAAGTCCATCTTATTCTACATCCTTGAAGGCTAATATATAATTATATTCACTAAGATGTGTCTAAATGGCAATCTCTTCTTCCAACTCACCTAAACCATCTTTCTCAACTACTACTACAACTTGATTTTGTTCACTCACCTCCCATATGATATGTTCATTCTCAAGGAGATTGGGGTTGTGCGAGTGATGGATGTGATGATGAGTTGGATTGGGAGTTAAGGAAACATCCTTATTTATTTAGAAACCTTCTTGGATATACCTCTAAGATGGGAAAGAGTTAGGTTTTTGGGGAAGGGGAGTGAGGTTTGATTAGACTATTCTTCATCTTTGTTCTCTTCTCCTTGTTTTTTCCAAGACTTCACTACTTGGTTCCAATTTATTATTTTGAAATTAGGACCATGTGTTGAAGATTGAGTAATGAGTGAATTATTGGGTAAGCTCTCCACTACCTTCTCTTGAGGCTCTAATGATATTTTTACTACCATTGATTGAGACAAATGTTCATTTGAAAGTTTAATCTCCCTAGTTAGGTAAGATTCAAAATCAAGTCTCATTTAGTCATTGATCTCCTTAGGATAATTAGGAATGGGAAGGCTCTACCAAGTATAATTTTAACTATAACATTTATTCCTCTCAACACATACTTCCTCCTTATTTTCACAATGTCTTGAATAGAATTCCAAGTAGGGAAGGCTTGAGAGCTTGTGGGGAGCTTGGAAGTATTTTAAACTCATATGAATTAGTATTTTAAGGAATGATGAGTTGAAAAAAAGAGGGATAATATGAGATGGAGGAGGGCATATGAGGATGCTGACTCTGGATCTATTTCCCCTCATGAACCACTAGTTTTTCCTCTATACTTTAAATAAAACCACCCATGTCTAACATATCATTAGTGGTCCTTGAATGATTCTCCCTAATAATATAATCCCATTCTCTCTTAATATTATTTAGTGATTTACTCACATTCCTAATAAGATGATCATGAACCTGTTAACCATACCCCTTTTGTGTATCATTCCCAACCATATATTTCTCAAAATCCAAGATATTTTTCTTAATGCTAGATATGGAATTATTTAGGGAATGGCTATGTAAATTAGGACGGTCATGATCTTTCCAATACTGATCAAGAGGATAAGTAGGTTACTAAGGAGGTAGATAGGGCTCAAAAGGAGGGTAGGGGTGATACTCTTACAATTAAAGAGGATCATAAGAGTGACATGAGCCATCATATTAATAATATGAGTCAATAAAATATTGGTAAGTCTCATGGTGAGGTAGGTATAGGTCATAATGATGTTTTTAGGGAGGTGTAAGATGTAATTTTTCCTCATATGCAACTATTACACATCATGAGAGAACTAAAGAACAAAGTGAACTATTAATAAAAATATGTTCTTACCCTTTGGTAGAGACCTTCTGATGACCCTTAAAAAGATAAATTGACTATAAATCTTCTACTAAAGTGACTTAAGATCCTTGAGATCATAAAGCTATGGGTGACCTGTGGATGAAATAAACCTCTAGTTTATGGGGATAGCTCCCTTGGTGTATCAATTGAGCTCAATTCATAAAATATACTCACTTATTGATGATAAAAAATAGATAAATGCATGAAAATGAAACCTATGCTATTGTATGTGATACACCAATATGATGTGTTCACTCTATTTGACCTTTTAACAACACTAATGAACAATACAAGTAACTAAACCACTCTCTCCAAGATCTTGTAAGCATTAGTGTTTCACATAGAGGATATTATAGGTGATCATAATATGATGTTCATGAAGATAAATTTTGATTCAAGAAACTTATGAATCAATCTCTAGTTTAGGATCACCCATTAACAACTTCACACACTATGCGACCTCCATAGAATAATCTATTAGCGTCTAGGTGAGGCAAGGATTTTCAAAGGTAGAAAAACTACCACTTATGTAAATAAAACAAGCATATAACACACTATATACTAACATGGAGAATATAAATTAATGTTTTTATTAGTTCATAAGGCTATAAGATAAATTTTTTGATAAAATTTATTCATACCTAGTAGAGGGATTAGTATAATGGCCTTAAAGCCTCAATTTATAGAATAATAGAAAGGTGAGAGAAGATAAAATGGAATGGAAGTGTGGATAATATGTCATTATGACCCTCATTCACTCTAATAAATAGTTACAACCTACATAAGGAACATTTATAGCTCCTTCAATTCTCCCATGCATTGCTTTTGGCTAGTTAATGTCTTTTAATGAGTATGGCAAAGAGATGGAGTGGTGGAGACTAATTCAATATCAGTTGACTCCATTCAAAGCATGAGTACCCAAATATGTTCAATAATATATCCTTTTTATAGTTATAAATGTGGCATCATGGTTTATTTGGCCTTCATGGATCATGAGGTAGCCTCCTTCCCCTTGTGCTTATTGACTAGGTTTGAGAAACTGGCCCATCCTCCATCATGGGTGTGAACTATGTTTGATCACCTTCATGAGGTAGTTAAAAAAGTTTTATTAGCCTATATTAACTCCATTATCATCCCTCTATGATAATATCCATATTTTTTAGTTGACCATGTAGGTCTACTAGGTAACTAGGCTTGGTGTCTTAGTGTTAACTACTTAGATGACCATGGGGATTGAATAGAATATTCAAAATGGATGGGTGAACATGTTTCTATTTTGGGACATAATATTACACCATTATATATGCCTTTCAAGAAGTATACACCTGTAACTTTTATTTATTTAGGTGACTAAGTCACCTTTCAGTAGCATTTCTAGGAATAATTATAAGAAGTTTATGGATTTAAAGTGTGAAATATACCTCACTACCTTCATCCATTCTCTGAAACTCCTAATATAACTTTTCACCTTGAAATTATCATTAAATCTTATAAAATAGTGTTTTTCATGAATCTATATGACTATCTATATAGACCAATGCCATTAATAGGACCTTATTTTAGTGCATAATGAGTTGTAGGTGTTTTCCAAGCTAATCTAGGGCATTTGAGTGAAAAGTCCTTAATGTTTATTCCATCAGGTATCTATTAGAGTTTATGTAGGGTTTTACTAGCCTACCATCTTAATGATGGTTCATAGAGTACAAGCCTCCAACCCAAAACATTTTACCATGGATCTTTATCACATAAACCCCTTAAAACATATAAATATCTCCTCTCCCTATGTATATTATACAGTGAGTACTGAGTGAAAGTTTGCAACCTTTGAGTTATTTGTTAAGCATTTTGTGTGGTTTAAAGTGTTAGTAATTTTTAATAGAGTTGGGTCATAAATTATAATCTTTCTTCCATATATTTTGAGTGTATATGTGTCCCCAACTCTCCCTAAGATCACTAGGTCTAATTAATCTAGCCATATGAGATATGAGCATTCAAGTTGGCATCTTGACATGGTAATCTAGGGTAGCAGAGCTCAAGAGGGATAATAAAATCAAGTATAAAACATTATTTCCTTCTTCCATCCAAAACATCTTCCTCAAGTCTTGTATCATCCTCATATGTCTTATCAATACCTTATTTCTACTATGGGGGTTTGTGTATGCCACAAGGAGTAGGTTGGTTTTTTAGGACTAAGGGTGGTTTTAGGTATTATAGGCCTAAACTAAGTCTAAAGACTCTAAGCCAACTATATATAAATTGGTGACTTTAATGTCACCATATCACCTTTTTCATCTATTTACACCCTTTTTTATTATCTTCAGTTACCTAGAGTCCCATTTCTTCCCCTTTCTCTTGTGGCCTTGCCTTGACTATCACTACTCAATCTGAGTGCTTAGACTAGTTGGTGTTAGATACCTAAGCCATAAATTATCTCCTCATATACTATTAATATAATTTGGATTAATTTATATTTATTTTAGGGTTTGATAACACTCTTTTAATTGGGGTGCCATTTAATTTTTCTCTCTTTATTCCCTATCATACTCTTGCTTAGGGTTTATGAGTAATTAGGTATACGTAGCCTTAATGTCTTGGTTTAGTGCCTTATTTCCTTAAATTGAGGATATTTTTATCTTTTAAACCATTTTTATGTATTTAAAACTTCCACATATTATCTTTCCAAACCTAAAACATCCTCCAAATATGAAAATGTCTTCAATTTCTATGAACAAACCTGTACATGTTAGTTTTAGGCCTAATTAGGCCATTAAAATCTCTCTTATTTATCTCAGAGGAAAAAATAACTCAATTTAGACTAAGGGTTTTAAGAAAATAAGTCTTGGGCCTTATTTTCACTCTATCAATTCAATTTTATGTAGGGTTTAACACACTTTTTCTCTTCATTGGCATTTTGCCTATAGGTGTTATCAGACTTGCTTAGACTATGATTATAAGTTTATTAATTTGTTAACACCTTGAGACTATTTTGAATGATATATCATTAGGAATATTACCTCCATATTATTCACATGATCTCTTAATCACCCATGAAGGGCACCATTTTATTATTCACATTGCTTCCTTATGACTGGAATGTGATTGCCTATCTATGCCTACTAGGCCTAATAGCTGGTCAAGGTTATTTACACTGTTGCAGAGGGAAAGAGTATCCAGTTAAGACTAAGGAATACTATAAAAAAAATTATTAAAATTCATTACCTTTCTCTCACTTCACCACCATTTATGGTTCTTGATACTTTCCCCTCTTTATCTAAGGATCCTACCTATATGTGCAGTCCTATGCCTTGACTGAGTGAGTGTGAGAGATGACAGGTGAAATTTATTATTTAATTGAGTCTTCCATAGCCTATTTTTACTTTATATATCATTCAACCACATTATTTTCCCTCTTATACCTATTCTCACCCTAAACATGATTTTTGATCAACTTTTTCTCTATCTATAGTTAGTAATGTAGGTGGTAGTTCTAGGATCTTGACTATGAGTGCTTCATTTAAGAGGTGGTATTTTCCTCTTTTTGATGTTTCATTATTTATTTTAATTAAATAAAAATATTTATTACATTTATTTTTTATTTTTAACCCTATGAAGCTTTTCAATCTCATCACACCATCAATGTCTCTCCAAATCTACAGTCATGGTCCTATTTGCATTGAAGTCTTGATTGAGCCTATCCTCTTGAGGAGAGTTAATGGTGTTGATACTTATTTGACCCTAATCTCTCTGTATATAATTATTATTTATATATCACTATGACTCCTCAATCATTTTAATACTTTCTAAACCTCATCCCAATACTCAACACTTCATTTGTTCCATTTGCATAGTAGGTTTGTAGGTGCTTAAAAGAAAGTTATTCCCTCTCTCTTAGGCTAAGTATTGGAATGGGTTGTATGATTAAGAGGTAGTGAGGAGTATCAGGTAAATATTACCATGAATAAAATATGTATATAATGTGTGTATTCACTTTTTTCAATCATACTTTCACCCTTGTGAAGGTAGGTTTAGGCCTTCACAGTTTGTTGAAACATGAAAACAATCCTAATCTATGGGTGACCTAATTAGTGGATTGAATCTATATATTCTAAGGGCTATATCCATTTGGTGTATCAATTATGATATTTTATCTATGCTAAAAACTTCTTGGGAAAGAGATAAACTTGAATGGAAATCCTATCTAATGATGGTGATACACATGAATTTTTTGATTGATCCACTTAATTTGACTTCTTAAGAACACTGATTTAGACAAGAAAAGGGCTAACATTTCAACTCCAATTGACCAATATGCAAAATTATTTCTCAAAAAAAAATTTATATGGTGATCCAAGCTTGAGGGAAATTAAATAATATGCCTGAATTAAGGAACTAACTATCCACTTATATCCACTATAAACTCAGCTAAGAGACATCAAACATAGAACATGACTTCCACAAACTGATCAAATATGTTGATAGGTAAGAATCAAGACTTGAAAAGGAAGATAAATTATATCACTTATGTAAATCACTAACCTGAATACACTATACCAACATTATAGAAAATAAAAATAGTCCTATTAATCTAAAAAAAGGTTACAAACTTAGTATTTGGCAAATTTGATCTTGCCAAAAGAGGGATCCAATTCAAGGTTGAAAATCTAACTTAAATAAAAAACATACAACAACCAAGAGGTTGGCATTGAAAATAGAAGAAGAGGACAACTCCCACTTCAGCCCAAGTACAATTTGTGTTATCATAGCCTTATAAATTTGTTTTTTTCCTTGCATGAAAACTCTTTGGTATTGAAAAATGGATGGTGGGATCAAGTTTGGATTGTTATTTTTCATGCATGAAATCTATGCCAACCTTGGATGTCCTACCTTAAGATTGAACTAATTTAAAGCTGAGTTGGAATGTTTGAAAGGCTTTCCTTTACATCAAATCAATGATTATATGTGGCATTTGATAACCAATCAACTCTATAAATTAAGAATAGTCAACTCCAAAAATAATAATAGTCAACTCCACATACAAATTTAGAACTCCACTTGAAATGTTAGAACATTTGGAAGGCTCAGATTAACAAGAGTTCCTATATTAAATTCACATTAAGCTATCCAATATTAAGCTCCATGAGTCCATGAAAATGATTGTCTATTTTTAGAATTGAAGGTTTCATGTTTGAAAAAATTACATATCTTGGATGTGTCTGATCCTATTTGGACCACTTTACAAGTTGTATAATTGTTAACCTATTCATTGGCTATTGGAATCTCTTGTATTTTTTGGTTCTTCATCTTTATATGTATTAGATTCCTTCTATTTGTCTTTATTTTTTCATAGACATTTCTTTTGCATGTATTTATCTTAGGCTTATTCCTTCCTACCTTTGATTATTTATTTTTGGACTTTTATCTTTAGGCTTATTGCCCATGGATTTATTAGTTCATATTTCATTCAAACAAAAAGTCCAAAGGAATTCTATGGCTTTAGGTATTTGGATTTTCACTTTCCTTCAGTCAAATTGTCTACAAGAATTCTCTCTCTCCTTCAATATTTAATTTCCCTTTGGGCCTTCCTTTCCTTTAGTTCCTTATTTCTTTGGGTAAATCTTCTGAAATAATTATTTTAGACAATTTATCTAAAAGAATTCTTTTGGACATTTTGTCCCTCTCTTTCTTGTAGACTTTTCTTTCCTTCTTTTTCCCTTTGACTATTCCTCAAGAAATTTTCCTATGGGAATTGCTATATTTCCCTCCCAATTGGTCTATTTCCTTTGAAAAAAAAGTCCAAAGGAATTATATATTCAGATTTTATCTTTCAATTTTCCCTTGGCCTTTTATTTCCTTCTTTTTCCCTTCAGTTGTTTGTAAAGACCTTTTAGAATTTGACAATGGCCCTTTGGCCTTCTTAAATGTGCCCTTAAGAGAAAATGACAAGGCCTTTGGCTTTTCAATTTACCCTTCTCTATTTCCTAGTGGAATTTTGTGAAGGGAAAGAGCCCTTCAAGATTTCTAAAATGTCCCCTCAGGTTTTGTTTTGAGCTTTCCTAAAGGGTGGTACCCTTTGGGTTTCTACAAATGGCCACTTCATATTTTTGTAAAAGGTCCTCTTCCCTTTTAAAATGGTCTTTCTTGTTTTGTCCTCATTGAAAAGAAGGTACCCTTCATAAAATTTAATTGGACCATTCCTTTTGAAAATGAAGCCCCTCAAAAATTTTTAATGGTCCTCCAAAATTTTAAAAATACCCTTCGACAAAATCATAAGTGTCCCTTGAAATTCTTTCTAAAGTACTTTTTTGAAGTCTAATAACCCTTAAATTTTTTGTATTTGAACTTTCTCTAAAGGTAGATAACCTTTAATATTTTTACAATAAACCTTCCCAAAGGACACATACCCTTCAATATTCCTAAATGGATTGTTTCCTTTCCTTTAGACAAAATGCCCAAAGGATTTGAACATTTCTTTCCCTTTTCAAGTTGCCTTTCAGAATTTTTCAAGTGCCTCTCAGATCTTCTTAAAGAGAAATTTCCTAAAGGTATTCTACCCTTTAGGATTTTTGTCGATGATATTTTTTTAAGGGATCATTACCCTTTGGAAAAACTAAAAATAAACTTCAATAAAATGCAATAGACCTTTGAAATCACCCTTTTCCTTTGTTCATTTCTTTCGAACAAAAATATTAAAGGAATTAGTTCCTTTTGAAATTGCTCTTAAAGATGTCCCTTAGGATTTATATTTGTCTAATTATCCTGAAAGAAAGAGACCATGTACACTTGAACAATTCCTTTGGACTATTCAAGACCAAAAACTGACTCACAAGATAAACTGTGAAGTTTTGAATGGTAAAGGTTACAATTTTGACCTATAGGATCAAAATTGACAATATTTTGGTGACTTAGCTATGAAGAATTCCTACTATACTTAAGAACCTAACCATATACATGATATTTGAACTCACAAAGAAATGATAGATCTGATCCATGACTATAAACTATCTTTTGGCATGAGATAACCTTCATCCTCCAAATTAGAAGGAAAACACACAAACCAGGGAAACATAACTAAGCAAAGAAAGTGTGAAAAAAATCACTTATTTTAACAAAATAAAACAAAACTATAGTGATTGAATAGCACTTGGAGGAAAGCAAACAAACTAACTATGTACAAGAAGCTTTGCTTTTCAATATCAATGTTTCAATTGTGTCCCATTGACTACAATTGGAAGCTTCTCGCCATCCATATTTCTAAGTTGGAAGGCATTGTGGGATTTACATCTAGAGATTGTATATGGGCCACTATAAAGGGAGTCAAACATTGTGTGTCTTCTTGGTTTAGCTCTATCTTCATCCCACTTGAGGACCAAATCTCCTTCTTCGAAACTTCATGAAGAAGCTCCTTTGTTATAATCTCTCTTCACTTATGCTTGATGAATCTCCATGGCTAGCATGGACTAATTTCTTATCTCTTCTAGATCCATAAACTCAACATACCTAATTTCTATAGGTTCATTATCCAATAACTCAAGTAGACACATTAGTTCCAAAGTGGGGAATGCAAGAGAAATGGGTAACCTTGCTTCCTTACCATATACCAACTTTTATGGAGAGTTGGATATTGATATTTTGTAGGTGATCCTACTATCCCATAGATTTTAATTCAACTTGAGATTCCATGACTTCTAATTATCTTCAATATTCCTTCTTATGATTATGAGTAGGTTTTTATTCGTAGATTCAGGAAGGCCATTGCCTTATGGATAATAGTTTGATGAAATTCTAATATAAATTCCATGTTGGACAGCCCATTGACTAATCCTAGATCCTAAAAAATCCATTGCATTATCAAAAATAATAGTTGAAGGAACTCCAAATCTAGTAAGCAAACCTTCATATAAATCTAAAGCATTGATTTTATTTGCTTCTTTCAATGTTACTACTTCTATCCAACATGTGAAGTAATTTGTAGCAATGAGAATCCATTTATGCCCTAAAATTTATGGAAGATTTATGAGACCAATAAATTCTAATCCCCATTATACAAAGGGCTGATCTACCACAATTGGTTAAAGAGGTAAGGCTACAAGTTTCACTTTTCCTACAAACATGGCACACTTTTTTCACTTTCTAACCCATGCATGGAAATCAACAAATATACTAGGCCAATATTACCCACCTCTCATGATCTTAAGGGTTGTAGTTCTTGTAAAAAAAATTCCTCCACCATGTTCATCATGGAACTCTTTAAGAAATTTTTGAGTTTGAATTGGCTCTATACATCTTACCAATAGGCTATTGATATCTTTCTTGAATAACACACCATCAGTAAGAAAAAATGGAATGGAATACAACCTAAAATATCTTATTTTTGAAGCACTTAGATGATAGGGATAAATACCATGTTGGATATAGCTTACCAAGTCATTAAACCATCTAGAAGGTGAGGTATTAATAAATATAATCTCTTCATCATTTGACACTAAAACAACCTCATTAGTCTCTAAAAAGTCTTGAGATAAGAACTCACAAAGTCCATTGCCTCTAATCAGCTTTGTGACCTTAATTTACACATCATATTCCATTACCTTGGTTATCCAAATAGCTCTCTTCTCATTTATATCCTCATTGAAAAGAAACTCTTTGATGCTGGGATGAGAAACCATTAGATGTATCTTATTGTTAGACAACAAGTATCTAAACTTATTGATAGATATTATAACTAAAAGTACATGTTTCTAAACAATAAAGTACCTTATTTCATACTCTTTCAAACTTTGATTGAAGAAGGCTATTGGTTGTTCCAAAGCCTCATGGATTTTCTACATAAGAATGCCTAAAATGGTGTCCATATTAGCATATGTATAAAAAATGAAATCCTTTGTGAAATCTGAATTTATAAGCATAGGAGCACTAGCTATGGCCTTCTTAATATCTTCAAAACTATTTACTCCTTCGGACCAGTTAAAGCCTGATCCTTCTTTAACATGGCTATAAGTGGATTCACTAAAATAGTAAAATCTGAAATATATCTCTTTATGAAGTTGATTTTTCCAAAGAAGCTTTACATAGCCTTTTTATCCTTAGGCAAAGAAAGTTAAAGAATGGATTCAATACTTTTAGAATCTATGGTTAAACCATGCTTTTAAATAACATGTCCAAGAAGCTTACCTTTATAGATAGAAAAAACACACTCTTTAGGATTTAGAGATGCCCCAAATTACCTAAACCTTTTGAACACTTTCTTGAGATGAACCATGTGATCTTTTGAATTATTTAAAAATTATATTATATCATCCAAATAAAAAAGTACAAAATTGTTAAGAAGGCCTTGGAATGCCATATACATGGCTATCTAAAAGGTTGCTCCAACATTAGATAAACTTAATGGCATCTTTCTGTATGCAAATGTCCCCCACTTAGTTTTGAAGGATATCTTAAATTGGTATTCTTCCTTGAACAAAATATAATTGTAACCATTATATCCATCCAACAAAAAAAACCTCTCTGAACTTACAACAAGTTATAAAATCTATTCCATTGATGGTAATGGATAGTGATCTTTAAGTGAAGCCTTATTCAAATCATGAAAATCAACACACAAATTAATCTCACCATTCTTATTCCATACTGGAATGAGATTGGTCACCCAAGTTGAGTGCTTGATTGGAAATATAATATCTAATTATATGATCTTGTGAAGATTAGCTCTCATCAAAGTATCAAGCTTAGGATTGATGGGCCTTTGTCTTTGTCTCACTAGTCTAGTTTAAACCTATAACTCAATGGTGTGTTGAGCCAAACTTGGATCAAATCCCTTGAGATCACTATAATTTCATGCAACTATATCAACAAAACATGTGAATAACTCAATGAAATCTTCTTTTTTGTGGAATGCATACCTTATCCAACTTTAAAATCTTACTATTTGCAATCTCTACATTGGCATAGTGCTCTTATTTTGTTGACAAGGATGACTTATCTTTCCTTAGCTCATCATCACCACTAAAAATGCTATCATGTGTGACCAATACCTTGGGTAGCTATTTTTTTTCAGTTGCACAATCTGATCACCATACTACTGTAATTGTTTTGGTTAGTTTCTTTAAGGAAACTTAGCCTCTTCTTTCATGAATCTCATAATTTGAATGTCATCCTCAAACACTTGAAAATTCTCATGATTATTTGGAAAAAAGGCATTAAAACCACCTTTATATGTGATTGAGTTTTCTCACTTTTTATGTTAGATAGGATAATAAATTGTGATCTAATGGTAGCCAATCTATCAGTATGTTTATTCTCACCTCTTCGTATTGGCTGAAAGTTAAAAGATTGAAAATATTCAATTGAGTCCCATATTATATGCTTGTAAGAATTAAGAAAAATAATAATTCATAAATTTAAACCTCTTACTTTGTGAACTATAATTTCACTATCACCAAAGACTTGTAAGGTGTTGACTTTCATCTTCCTAGTCCACTACAAATTGTGAACTAATGCTTCATACTCAGCAACATTATTTGAATAGCTAAAATGAAATTTTATAAAATATAAATGAATTTGATTTGTTTGAGAAACCAAAATCATTACAACTCTATTTCCATGATTATTCCTTGATCCATCAAAGTATAATTTCCAAAAGCCTTTATTAGACTCATCTTCTTTGACTATGGATGGGATTGGTGCATCATTCTCATGAAAGAAATACACACCAATTACTTCTTAAATCATATTTTAGGTATCATTATCATGTAAGGTATAATCCCACTCATCAAGGAATAAATATAGGAATCCATCCAAAGTTTATTCACTTTTTACTTCACTAGCTTCTAGTACTTCATCCGAGATGATACAATTAGTATTCACAATACTTCGCATATATGGATCCATATAAAAATGTGTAATAGGTTTACACTGAATTTTTACCTTGGTACCATACCTTGTTATAAACATCAAATAAGACCAATCAGTTGATAAATATCCCCCAATCTTTGAGGTGAAGTCTCTTGAAAGGCACATAGCAAAGTAAGGAGGCAAGTCTACCACAACAACATCATGCTAAATAGTAACACTGGGATAATCATGCAATTTCAATTTTAGATATTTGATGATGCCTACCATATTTTTTGGTGACCCATATGATTAGAATACTCCCTTAGTGTTTGGCTTATAAATAATTCCAAGCTTGTCTGCAATCTATTTAGGCATGACTGTATTACTAACTCCTCTATCCACCATACAATTATGAACCAAAGTATCACCTACTATCAAATAAAGGTAAAAAGGAGGAGTTTTATTTGATTTTGCCTTAGTTTTATCCACCTTTTCCATATTATTTACTTGTTTTACCTATTGATTTGTTGGATGATCCAAATTAGTTAAGACAACACCTTCTTTCTCAATTGGATGAAAGAATTCTCTCAAACCTTTTGTCCCTCTCTTTCTCATAGAAATTTATTTCCTTGTTTTTCCCTTTGATTGTTACTCAGGAAATTTTCCCATTAGAATTACTAATTTTCCCTCCCAATTGGTCTACTTTCGTTGGATAAATTTTTTGAAAGAATTATATCTTCAGATTTTGTCTTTCTCTTTTCCCTTGGCATTTTCTTTCCTTCCTCTTCCATTCGGTTGTCTGTAAAGACCTTTCAAAATTTTATAATGGCCCTTTGATCTTTTTAAATTTTTCCTTAAGATAATATGACAAGGCCTTTAGCTATTCATGTGACCCTTCAAGGTTTCCAAGTCAACTTTTTTTAAGGGAAAGAGCCCTTTAGGATTTTTAAAATGTCCCCTTGGGTTTTGTTTTGAGCTTTCCCAAAGGGTACGTACCTTTTAGGTTTATATAAATGGCCACTTTAGATTTTGTTAAAAGGAAATCTTCCCCTTTAAAATGGTCTTTCTTTCTTGGTCCTCATAAAAAATAAGGTATCCTTTAGAAAATTGAAGTGGACCATTCCTTCTGAAAAAGAAGCCCCTCAAAATATTGTAATGGTCTTCTGGAATTGTAAAAATGCACTTCAAATAAATCATAAGTGTCCCTCAGAATTCTTTGTAAGTTCCTTTTCCAAAGGGTAATAACCCTTTGGATTTTCTTAAACTTTCTTGAAGGGATTCTACCCTTCAAGATTTTTGCTGATGATCTTTTTCAAAGGGATGGTTACCCTTCGATAAAATTAAAAAAACCCTAAAAAATGAAATTGACCTTTGAAAGCAACTTTTTCCTTCGCTCATTTGCTTCAAAAAAAATTCTAAAGGAATTAGTTCCTTTGAAAATTGATTTTAAAGATTCCCCTCAGGATTTTTGTTTATACAATTCTCCTAAAAGAAAGAGACTATGTATACTTGAACAATTCCTTCAGACTAGTTGGATGCAAAACTGATTCACAAGATGAAATACAAAGTTTTGAATGGTATACTTTGAAATTTTGAACTATAGGGTCAAAATTTTAAACATTAAAAATAATATAATGATTCTCTATAGTTTACCTACTCACACTTGGAAAGGAGGTTACATAATATGTAGGGTAGTCACCTTAAGATAGGGCTTTGAGAGAGTTGTTTGGTCATTTGATGGCTCAGTTGTGCTTCAGAGGTAAAAAAGACTTGAATGGATCCAAGAACCCATAATCCAATATTAACCACTACTTTCTTCCCTTTTAATTCCTTGAAGAATAAAATATGAAGAAACATTACCTGTAACCTCCACACATGACATATGGAGGTTCTCTTACTTTTTAGGGTTCACACATATGAACATGTAGTGTAGAATGATGTAGATGAACTTTTGAAATACTTGGAAAACACATAAAAACATTTATTACATCAAATAAACTAGATATTCACTAAAACCATAGTAAAGGTGACCCTCTATAGATGTATGAGACAAATCTAGTTGCTTTAGTTCTTGGTATTGATTCATAAAGCATAAGGGATAAATATATAAACCAATCCATAGGATTGTAAGGAAATTAGGCCCCATTACTATGGCCAAGAGATCAAGTCACCATCTTCTCTCTCATGTCTATACTCAAAAAGAACTTGACTATTTTTCCAAATCTACCAAGGAGAATGATGGAGAGAGGGGGTCAATTTTTTCCATGTTTGACCTTAAAACTCATATATTCTCTTTCATGATGCCTTATTTGAGTTCCATCTAAATATTTATGACCTTATATGATCATGGCCATACTATATGAATTAATGAAGACTGAAAACATTGTAACTTGTAATTTTATTACATTTTATCAAGTTTCAGACATTTAATAAGCCATTAGTCGGTAGGAGGAGGGAAATAAGTAGGTTTGGAAACATTTCAAAACATAAGGTATGGTTGCAAGAAGTTAAAAAGTCACATTTCCAAGCATGTGGTGCCCTTTTGGTGAGTGAAATATCCATTTGACTTCTAAAAGGACCCTTCCATGTATAAAATTATCTTATCATGACATTATGATGTTAATGATACTCTTTTAGAGACATTATTAATATAATGTGATACCTAAACACCACTTCCCCAGAGTTTAATAATTTAGATTTGACTCATATGAGAGTTGTAAGGACCATTGGTGACTCATAGGATTAATTAAGGCTTGAAATAGGTTTAAATAAGTAAACCATTAAAAAAACCTTGGATTCATCATCAATCACCATTTCAAGACTTAAAAAAGATTTGGATGCCCTTCATATCTTGCTAGCAAGCCCCTCCTTCTGAAGTGGGTAAAACATGTCTAATCAATATGAGAAATAAAAACCTTATCTTCCCCAAATACCTTAATTTATGATAAAGAAACTTAATTTAGTCAAATAATGTTTAGTCCATTCTCTAGACCTAAAAAAACACTTTACACCCTTCCACTCACCCAAGGAATACCATGACAACTTAACCCGTCATCCAAATAGTTAATATAGGCTATAATGTGATGATCCTCAGGTAGTGTCTAACACATACAATGAAACCTTAAGTAATGATAAAATGATTAAAAATAAACCAAAAAGAAGACATCACAAGGCATGTAGACCATCATGTATAAGCTTGGATGGGTGTCATGAGAAATTTTTGGATTGTTGTGGTTAAACTTTGGCCTTGGAGTCTAAATTATCAATAGTTATATTACATGTCCACTACTTTTAAAACTTATCATAGCCTATAATATGGTTTAGAGGATGGAAATATGTTTGGTTATTCTTTATTTCTCCATTCTAAGGTTACAAATATGTTTCAAATCATTCCTAATAAAGTTACAAGTTCTCAAATCTTAGGAAACATTCTAGTGTTGAGTGAGGATGAAAATTTGTTCAAGCCTTACTATTATAGAGTTTTGAATCCCTCAAGAAGGTGAAATATATAAAAGCTATAAAAGGATAGTTATAAACATGGTCTTATGTAGGGATAACACATTTTTGACAAAAATTTCTTAAAGCTACAAGTTTGGTCTTAACCATAACATGTTAGCATAGTCAATATAGAGGATTATATCCATATTTAAAAGTTATTTAAATGGTAAGGATCAAGTCCAAAAGTTATATGTACATGGATAAGATAAAAAATTATCATCAATAATTCACAAAATTCTCATAAGGTAATTCATTAGAAAACCACTTCTCTTAGCTTGTGTAGGACACTACCCCAATTTTGAATATCCAGGGGCCTATAATAGTTGATATATTTTATTTTATCCATAAAAATTGGATTAAAATTTTAAGTGAGTTAGGGAACACCTTTTTACATGTGTATGGTGAGTTTTGGGGTGTTAAGGTACCTACAAAAATATCAAGGTGAGTTTTTAGACCTACAACTCAAGAAAACATAGTCTAATACTACCAAATTTAAATTTTAACTCATTTACAAGTTTAAAATATGAATGTAAAAAGGTATTCATGATTAATATATTTGAATAAACTCAATAATACTCACTAAGGCATATCTTTAGACACCTTTTTCTATCCACAACTGTGTTCCAATCAAACTTGAGATTGATTTCTACCAAGCAGTGTAAATTAAGTCTAAGAATCATTAAATATCCCAATTCCATCTACATATCAGACATTAGTGATTAAAATTATATTAATACATACCTATTTGGGGTATTATCATGTGTTAAATAGTAACCTCTCATAGATTAATCTTTAGTCATCTTACAACCTAGTGAATTGATAGTTTAGTCTTTGGACCCCTTAAGCGAGGAATTTAAACAATTTCTAAAGTGTAAAAATGCTAAGCAAAATGAATTAACTGAAATAATTAAGTGAAATTTCCATGTGAAATTAGGGAAAACAATTTTTTTATAAATGAAATTTCAATAAAAATGAGGTCATGATGATGTCATCATCCTCAAATTCAAGGAATTGAAAATATCTCGCTAAAACCCTCAAATTTAGAAATGGAGAGCCATGCTTAGTGAATGGGATCTCTATCCCAAATATTAATTTGTTGTCCCCTCCTTAACTCATTTAGGGATAGTCTAAACTTAACTACAGTTAACTCTAACCTAAATTTACTGGGGTTAGAGTTAGCTTAGAAGGCTATAAATACAAGGATTCACCCATTATTCAAAAAACTCTTTTGGTGTAATTTTATGATACAAAAATACCTTAAAATACCCTCTTTGTAGTGTTATAATTCTCATATATTGAGAAATCCAAGTCAAGCCAATCCAAATCCAAATCCAAACCCAATATTTCAAAAGTGACAAGGAGATATGATACAAGGATCACCATTGCCAAAGATTCTTTGATCACATTACTGAGCACATCCATCCATGGCCAACATACAACTCTTGTTATTAAAAAAGGTAGATAATGGTTGTTTTGTATTATATTGATAGTTACTTACATTTTTCTCTTATTCTTTAAGTTTCTAGGCTATATGTGTTATTTTTAGTAGTGTATGTTTTATTTAATTTTCATCATATTAACATGAAACTAATTTGTCCTCTTGGATTCATATTTATCATATAATGGCATGTTAAGTGGGACTATCATGCACCCCACAAGAGTAAATGGAGTATATCAGGATATTTTAAGAGATAATAAGATTTAATTATAGAGCTTAATTTCTTGATTTTTTGCTAAATTTTCCATGTTTGGCTTTTGACTATGGGTTTTTGAATTCATGACTGTGTAATTATGTCTTCAGTGAGGTAAACCATGAAATCATTTACTGAATATATGAATTCATCTTGGAAAATTATTAAATCATCCTAGTTTAGCTTCACCCCTATAAAACTGTGAAATCAAGCTTAGAAATAGAAAAATCATTGAGTAAAACATTAATTCATCCTACAATAAAATGACTCTTTTTTTTGGACTTTTCATCTAACTGCAAAATTATTTTAAATTATGTGAAATCGTCTATTTTGGTTTTGAAATTGTAATTTCTAGCAATGAATTCACATTTTTTATTATTAAAATCACTTTTATTGGTTGTGAAATCATCATTTAGTGCTATGAAATAATTATCTAACTACAAAATTTCTAGAAAATAATGAAATCATTGCTCTTTATTTCAATGCTACCTTGAAACTTTTTATAGAATTGTGAAATTATTTCCTGAACTAAAAAATAATTTGCCTAAATTATGAAATCTCCAAAATGAGTAGTGAAATTAGTATGGAATCATGAAATATCCCATTTTAAGTTTTTTGCATTCTATTTTTCTATGTTTTCATCCTTAAACAATTTTGTAGTTCATAGTTTACTACGTAACTATGAATTTTTTCTAGAGAGCTAACTTTTCTATTTTCTTGAGATAAATTACAAAATTTCACCATGGATTTAAGCATAAATTAATCCACTAACTTATTTTCATGGAATTAAGCCAATAAATAAGAAGTTTGGGTAATTTTTATACAATTTTACTAATTTTTAAAGTCAAAATTTGAAACCAAGGCTAAACTCCTGAAGGAGTTATCAAAACTCTTCAGCCAAGATCTCTCTAATAGCTCATTACTACAACAATTAATGCTTCAACATACACACTAATAAATAAAACAATTGAAAACAAAATAAATTGTTATACAGATAATGATAAATTTAAAATATTAAAAATCATGTATAATATAATGAATTTCACTTGCTTAAATAGGCAAGGCAAAACAAGATGTAAGCTAGACTAGGCAATGTGGGATAAATACCCACATATTAAAAAAATAGGTAAAGACTAATGACCTAAATGGAACCTAGAAAGCATGAGTAATAAGATAATGTAACACCCCCAAAAGTGAATTTATGGGATAATAATAGAAGATGAAGTGTGAATCTATGTGCCCTTATGGATGCCAATCCATATTTCTAGAGTACATAAATGTCATGTTGCTATAATCACCAAGTCAAAGTAGGAATGGTGTTAAATACAAGGATAATTGAACATAAAAACTATGATCTAGATTACTAGGTGAAAAATAACCATGATGAAGCATCACTTGAACACCCTCCAATAAGATATTTTTAAAGTGAGAACAAAGACTAGTGGGGTTACCACACTAGAGTTACTAGTGGGGATACCACACTAGTGTCACTATAATAAGCACCAAGAAGGCCATGGATTAAATTAACAATCCTCATATGGATTATTAAAAATAAAGTGTCTGAATAATATACACATGTACAAAGGAGAAATCTAGAAAACACTTAAAATTAAAAAATACATACAACTCTCATAAAGTGGAGAAAAAGGAGAAAACCCATTTGAGAAACTCTGCCCCCCCCAAAAAAAGAGAGAGAAAAGAAGAAGAGAGAGCTAGAAATCATCATAAATATGTTATTGAAGAAGTCCACACTCCAAGTACTCGTAATTCATGATGGAACTCAATTTGCATGAGTGGTCCAAATCCACTTCTCGATAACAAAAATAACTAAAACTAGGCTTCACCAGAATAGCTTCTATCTAGAAGATTGTTATTGGTGATGAAATTAAAAAAGAGTATTGCATGTTTGAATAATGCTCAACACCAAAGAAGTAGAATGTACATCACACCCCCCATACTATTGACTAGGTGAAGTGTAGGAAAAAAGGTCTACACAAGTGGTTTGAATCCACCACTTTAATACCAAATAAGCTCAAATTTTATATACCATAATAGTTCCATGTCATGCTAAAAGATACTATTGAATTTTCACAAAAGGATAAGATGACACTAGGATTCACTTGAATAGCTACATTTCAAGATATGGGAGATTGTTAGTTATTTGAAAAGTGGTGTCAAAACTATAGAAAATGTTTCTCAACTAGGATGGATCATGGTGGTGATGGAAGAGACAAGCAATTGGAAAAATGAAAAGGTGCCTAGAATAGAGCACATAAATGCATGAATGTAGATAAGGCTAAATCAACACACTACCTATGTCACTTTATAAATTAGTGTAATTACAATATAACCCATACACAAAAAAACACCAATTAGAAACAAAGAAGACACTAAGATTCACTATAATAATTCCAAAAAGGGAGACTATCAACCTATCAAATAATTCATCCAAAGAGGTGCTCCAAAAATAAAGGAGTGAAAAAATGTCTCCATAAAAGGAGGTGAGGTGCTAAGAAAGGGCCATCAAGGAGAAATGAAACAAACTACTAGTGTGTCAAAGTACTAATGCATGTCATGGGCTGATGGAAGAGTGTGGAAAATGGAAAAAATATACATATTATATGCAAACACACCATAAAAGTATTAATATCCAAAAAAACAACATATAAATCACATGTAAAAGGACATTAGGGTCATCCAAAAATGCATTCAAGATAATACATGTACAAAGTATAATGTAGGTCCCATAACATAGGAAACCCCCTAGTAATGACAATGTACACTCAGGAATAGGACATCAAACTCAGCCAAAAATGGATCCGTGAGTGTAATAAATGATGAAAATGTAATCCAAAAGAATCAAGAATGAAGTTTGTGTTGCTTATGAGGGGATCTGACTTCCTACCAGACTGGACCTCACCCTATGATCTTTAATAAATGAAAGAGATAAGGTACATGAAAAATAAGGAATACTCCCTCAACAAATACTCATAATATAGAAAATTCATTACCATTAAAATGTAACCACATAACAACAAAACATAAGCACTCGAAAGCATAACCAGTGTGAAGAGACCCCCCTGAATGTAGCAGTTTATATTATAGTGAGTTTTACAATTAAAGTATAACCAATGCATTAGAAATGGAAAAATATAAATTTTGGAAAAAGATGGTGCTCAATTTTGAGCTATCAATAAAAAATTATTAAATAAATAATTTATCATAAATGAGGGCTATTTAATAAAAAAATGCACTAAAATTTAAAAAAAAGGCATTGCAACTACGGTTGAACTATCCTTCTAACCACTCGTTAGAACTAGCATGGAACTAAAAATCTATTAAAATCAACTAAAGTAAAAAAACATGCCCCTATACATCCTTATAAGAATTCATATGGTGTGTATAAGGCAATAATTGTGAGAAAATAGGAACAGGAAGAGATCAATATACACCATGATGACCTATCAAACAACAGGTTGCCTAGACCTAAGTTTTCAATATGTGGGAACATATTCATCTATGCACTCAAACTCTTACATACTTATACAAGGTGGGAATTGAATTGAGGGGGTAGATTGTATATGAAAACATACCTCCAATCACATACTCTCCCTTCTTAAGATCCTTCTCATTTATATACTTATATTTTACCATTTATGAATCAATCTAAAAAAGAAGGTGGCCAAGCAAATGCATGTGATAAAGTCTAGAAGATTAGAAAACTACTGAAAATCAACACAGTGTGGAATCTAAGTTTTTAGGTGAAATGATAAGTGTATAAGGAGAAAAATCTCAAAGCAAGCATAATTTAGTCTCCCATAAAAATAGGATTAATGAAACCTCAAATAGATGTACATGTTTAACATTTCATAACTATGGCAATCCCCTAATGCCAGATTGCTAAACCCATCCTCCATGTAGTTTGATCTCAGGTGGATCTAAAATCATATCTAAATGAACCACATAACTTGCCACTATTGTATAAAATGCATAAAACCTAGTTATAAATATTAATTATACCAAGACCATAATGGAATAACCACCATACCTAAGAAGTTCAATGTATCAAACCCTAGGTAACCTTAAGAACAATGTTGTGCTTAAATTCCAGTCATCCATCTTAGTGTTTCTAATGCGAAATTGCTTTCTACATTCAAAGAAGAAATAAGAAACTAAAAGATGGTCAAGGCTAGAAGTACCTGATAAAGTCGTGCGCATCGAAATTAGACGTTGAAAGATTCTCCTCTTTTGCTATGGAGGAATGACACCTGCGAAGAAAAGGCTAAAACACGGGAAAACGTTAGTCAAAGATAGGGTGGGCTATCAGGCGAACGCCCGATCCCGGAAGTACGAAGACTCCCTAGAAGGATATCAACCCACTGATAAAAAAGCAGAATATCGGATGAAAGTAGATAATAATGAAAGAAATAAATGACAGAAAATAAAAGTACGTACCTGATATGCAGCACTATTCTGCACAGTCACCGGCATCGGTCTCTGTAGTGCTGGCGTCAGTTAGGGAAGGTGCCGACGTCAGTTAAGGTGCCGTCGTCGGTCGGGGTAGTGACCGGCGTCGGTAGGGGCAGGTTCTGGAGAAGTCTGAATAGGTTCGGGACAGGGTCTGGGAGAGTCAGGACAGGTCTGAACAGAGTCGAGACAGGGTCTGGGAGAGTCGAGACAGGTCTGAACAGAGTCGGGACAAGTCTGAACAGAGTCGGGACAGGGTCTGGGAGAGTCGAGACAGGTCTGAACAGAGTCCGGGGGTTTTAGTCTGGACAGAGGCAGGGATGACAGAACTGATAAATAATAACTAAGAAAGAAATAAAATAAACAGAATAATACTTACCTGTCGGAAGACGTGATGGAAGCCATAGTTGGAGTCGGATTAAATGCAGATTGATTGATGCTGAGAGTGTTGATGCTGAGAGTGTTGATGTCAGAGTTCGTAGGTTGATGGAGGAATTCGCAGGTTGGTTGATCAGTGTTTCGAATAGCGTTCAGGGATCTGGTCTTGAATGGTTGGCAGAAGTTGATGAAGGTGAGAGACGGTTCCAGAGACGGTTCATCAACTGTTTCGGGAAACCGAATGATAACTGATAACGGATAATGGGAAGGTGACCGACGTCGGCAGGATTGCCGACGTCGGCCGATAGGTGACCGACGTCGGCGACATCGGCCGGGTAAAGACCGTCGTCGGCAGATGTATAATGGGGATAGAGTCTAGTTTTATCTCTATGCTCATTTTTACATGCTGCCAGGGTCAAGGTTGGTGGAACAAGTGATCGGTAAGGGTTAAATAGGCGAAGAAGAATAAGATGGGGAATGACCAGGGGAGTCGACATGATTTCGGTGTCTACATTTGCCCCTTTTTGTCTTGTTGGTTGTTCTGGACGAACTGCAAGACAAAAATAGGAGTGAGTGCCCCAGGTGAGGGATAAGGTTGATTTCGTCTTGTTGGTTGTTCGAATGAACTGCAAGACAAAATAGGAAGCGAAATGCCCCGAGTAAGGATAAGGTGTATTCCCCCTCAAAGCAGGAGGCGAGGGAAGGGAACCGGGAATCGGGTGCTGGTTTGACAAAGAGTGGATGAAAAAGGAGTGAGGGTGAACTCTGCAAAGGTCGTGATTGCGCGCATACCACTACACGAGATGGTCAGGCCAAAGTGTCGCAGGTCAAGGGTCGAGGAGTGCCAAAATTGAAGTAACCGGGCCCCAGCATTTAGTCGTCTGCTGATCGGGTCACTCAATCTAAGCTGAAGCTCCAAATGGGTCGTCGCGTTCCAGGTATCCCGGGCTCAGGAAGTGCTCCTAGAAACACAAAAAAGTCACAAGTAGGGTGGATCAACCGGTGTGCGATCCTATACTTGTGAGGGTCCAAAAAGGTCTGCGCACAATTCTGCTAACTAGTCATGAGGTAGCATACATGCAAAAACAACCAAGGCAACAACGTCTTGGAAGTGGTTGAGGTCAGAGGAGATAGGCATGATCTCCAATGGTTGGTGGTCGATGGATGGATGAATGGACGAAAGGAAGCAGCCGAGCTAACCCCAGAAGACCCCATGTCAACTGAGTGCTGCCTACATAGCCCTGGTGATAGGGCCTCAGGCCGATGTAGTTCTCCCTAGAAGGGAGGAAGGGTCAAAGGGATGGAAATGGGTCATGATGAAGGGCAAGGTGATGGTTAAAAGAAGGCAAGAAGGTTTGTCCGTCAGAGAGACGAACAAATGAGAATGGTCGAGCTAACCCCAGAAGACGATCGTGTCATCTGAGTGCTGCCTACATAGCCCTGGTGATAAGGCCTCAGACCAATGTAGTTCAGACAAAGGGTCCGAGTGGTAGATAGGTGGTTAAAATAGTTGATATATTGGTCATGGTTATGATGAAATGATGAGAAAAAAAGATGTTGCAGCCTTTTCCAAATGGTGTATTCTGCAACATTGGTTGAGGGGTTTTTTCATCCCTAGCAATATTCCATATTCGTGATGGATGTATGCTAAAAATGAATTGAGGTCTATTTATGTTTCAGTAAGTATTGGTTTATGCTTAACATAAATTGTGGTGGGTCGATAGTTTCCATGTGTATTGGTGTCCATAGAAACTAAGGGGAACAGGGTAGGTCATGTTGATGGTCTGAAAAGAGAGTTGAGCTGAGTCGATTGACAAGTGATGAGGGTGGATGTGACCAAAGGGCAGAAGAAGTGAAAAGCATATTGCTCTTTCATTGACAAGGACCAAAAAAGAGAGTATAGATAGGGGTTATAAGAACCAAAGAGCCCCATTCATGCGTGACGTCGTTGACCATAGTTATGTTAGAGCGGTAATCGAATCACTTAGACATTAAAGTGAGCTCGAAGTCCCTTGAGCAGGTAATAGGAGGAGGAAAGAGGGTAACCCATTTTAAGAGCAGAGATAACTTTGCCCCTTTTTATAGGAGACCTTGAGACAACTACAAGCCAAGTCCGTGACTCATTTTTTTTTTTTTTTTTTTTTTTTTTTTTTTTTTTTGCGCAGACTGATCAATGCGGGAAGCCTGCATAGAGATGTCATTTGCTTGGTGGTCAGGTTGTGAAGCTGATCAATGCGGGAAGCTTCTAAAAAAAGTTGCTGTTTATTGCCAGATTAGTCATAGCCATCCTTCGAGGGAGTGGTCTAGATTTTTGTTTAATATAAAGGCTTTTGAATAGCTGTCCTTCGAGGGAGCAGTCTATTTATTACAGCAATGATAATACAGCTGTCCTTCGAGGGAGCAGTCTATCTTTTTTGATATTGATATTGATATAGTGACCATGGATATGTTTTGACATCTTGATTTGTTTTGATAGAAATGTGAGTCATGGACAAGACTGTAGAAGGTCAAGGGCTCCCTTTTAGTAGGACAAAGCATCCATACATCATAAAAGGGTTATAGGAATTGTTAAGAGGAATAGGGTTGAAAGGAAGTAGGATGAAGAGGACGGGGATTGCTCAAGGGACGAGCTCAAGTTAAGTGTCAAGTGGACGAATACTCGACTAGCAGTAGAATGGTCGCAGATGCAACGCATTAAGAGGCTCAGGTTCTGGGCGTCCATCAAGAGAAGACAGACGGTAAGTCCTTGATCCATACTTGTGCGTGATAATAAAAGGTCCGAGCCAATTAGGAGCAAACTTGCCTCGTTTACTTCGCTCCATATTGGTCACGTGTTGATTGATGAGTGGATGTGAAGTTGGTTGATATGGTTGTTGATTGATTGAAAAAGGTTGAATGTTTTGATAAAAAGGTTGGGTCGAATGTTTGGTTGAGATTTGGTCATGTGATAGTTGGTCAATGGTTGGTCGAGGGTTGATTGGTTGGTATTTGGTCTTTGGTTGGGTCGAATGTTTGGTTGAGGTCGGGTTAAATGTTTGGTTGCTGGTCTGGTTGAGGCTAAGTTGAAAGAGTGATTGATATGTGGTCGAGACTGTGTTGAAAAATTGGTCGAAGTTTGGATGAAGGTTGAATTCTCCCAGCGGCTAGGGAGAATGTTTGACGGCAGATTAGTTAAAGTTGATTGAGGTTTAGTGGTCAGATGGACTGTGTTGATGTTGAATAAAGGGGTTAAAGGCAGCGAAGGGACCCTAGTCTGTTGTGGAGATCCCGATTTAGATGACGAGGTTGGAGAGGTATGGGTTGGTGTTGATAATTTGTCAAAGGGGGGGTCAAGAGGATCCTTGATGAGAAGGGTGTCCTTTTTCCGGTGGTGACGAATGACAGCTTTAAGAGCACAACAACGCTCGGTGTCATGTCCCGGAGTGTGATGATAGTGACAGAATTTAGAGTTGTCGAACCAAGATGGCCTTGATCCGAGATTTGATGAGTGGGGTGGTGTTGAAGGTTTGTTGATGACGTGGTTGAAAAGGGAGGTGTCATTCCCCAGACATTGGCGAATGATGACCTTGAGGGCATGAAAATGTTCCGTGTCGTGCCCAGGCGTGCGATGATACGCACAAATGCAAGTGTCATCGAACCATGGTGGTTTTGGTCCAAGAGAGTGATATGGTCTAAGAGGCGGGAGAGAGAGACGAGAGGACTGCAACAATTGCCGTAAGAGCAAGGCATATGAACCTGCTAACGGGTCGGGATGTTTTATTGCAGAGAGGGTTGGTGACATTGGTTTGGGAGGTGTAAGAGACGTTGGTCGATGGTTTGAAGGAGGTATAAGTCTGATGGGTTGATAGAATAATGGAGGTGACTTACCTCTGTGAAGGATGGGAGTGGGAAGCACTCCGAGTAAAGTAGACGGATGTGGGCCCAAGATTGAAGGTAATGACGAAGATAGGGGAGGAGGCCTCCAGTGTGGTTTAGTAGCCTTCTTTGGTTTGGGTTGAGGGCCACCTTTGTGTGAGGCGAGATTAGATGTGGGGCGAACACCAAGAGGTTTAATCTCTTTGGGCATGATGGACGCCTGCGCGGGTTTGGACTTAGATGTGGACGGTTTTTCTCTCAATGGAGAAGGGATTGAAGGTGTGGGCTCTTTAAGTGGAAAGAGCTCTGGAGTAGTCATGGCTTCTGTGTGTGGTTGGGGAGTCAAAAAGGTATGATCGTCTATAGATGATAATAAGGATGAAGGCGAGGCAGCTGGTGTTGATGTGGTCAAAGCGTCCTCCAATATGGGAGAAGTCGCTGGAGGACAAGTGGGAGAAGAAAGTTCTTCGCCATGTGGAGGAGGTGTAGGGGAAGAAAGGTCTTCCACCTGTGAAAAAGGTTGGTCAGGGATAGGAGAAAAGATAGTGTTGACCGTGTGTATATCATTGTCTTGAGGGTCATTGGTTATGGTTTGGACGTTGTCTTGAGTATGCGGGTGATTAGAAAGGGATTGCTTGAAGATGTCAAGGTTTTGGTTGGGCGGTGCGTTCGGGTTATCTAAAATAAGATTCCCCTTGTCTAGCATGTCCTAGACGATGTTTTTGAAGGTTTGACAGTGATCCATGTCATGGCCTTTGACACGGAGATAGTTACAAAAGTGGTTCTCCCTGTACCATGCAGGGATAGGTGTTAAAGGGTCGAATTGATGTGGTCAGATTGGAGGGAGATTGAGGACCCCCTGCTTGACGAGTTTATCCAAGACAGAGGCATATGACTCTCCAATTGGAGTGAATTGACGCTGTATGGATTGACGTTGAAAATGTTTATTGATGTAGTCTAATGTTGAAGATGATGATCAGTTGGTTATTGTTGAAGATGATGGTCTAAAGATGACAGTGTTTGCCAACTCCTTGGATTGAGAGTGGGCAGAAGAAGGTCTGGAAGAAGAATGGTCATTGGTTCTTGTGTTAGTGTTACACAATTTGACCTTATCTTCTTCAATGGCGCGGAGTTCAAGCTTTCGGGCCATGGTGAAGGCCTCATCGAAAGTGTGGAATGTTTGAACCCGCAAGATGGACGAGATATGACTGACACATGCTCGGGAAAAGAGCTCAATGAGCTCGGGTTGAGGTAAGGAGAAGGAGAGCTGATTAATCAAGCTTTTCCAATGGGCGACAAAATCGGCTATTGATTCGTTGTCAAATTGCCTGATGGAGTAAAGGTCTATGATCGAAACTTGTTTAGTGATATTGATTGAGAAATGGTCAACGAATAGTTGGGCGAGTTGGATGAATGAAAAGATAGAATGTCTGGCAAGAGAACTATACCAGTCAAGGGCAGGGCTAGAAAGCGACATAGGAAACGTGCGTAGAAGTAACGCATCGTCGTGGGCGATAAGGTAACAGGCATGTCTAAATGCCTTTAGATGTTGTTGTGGGTCTTCCTTACTCTGAAAGCGAGTGAATTTAGGAAGCTTCCAGTGGTTGGGGTATGGTCAGATAGGGACAGAAGGGTGGATGGGCTCACTGCAAATTTGTTCATATGACAAAGTATTGTTTGAACCGGAGATAAAAGCTTCGAGACTGGACATTTTATCCATCAGCATCTTGATAAGATCTGCTAACGGATTGGCGGGTTGAGCACCCCCTAGGTTGTAAGGCGCTTGGAAGAGGCTAGAGGAGGAGTGCGACATAGTCGGTTGTAGAATGTACGGATGACTAGTCGCAGGGGCGGAAGTGGAGGCTAGAGGTGGTTGCGTTACGAAGGTCGAAGGTATAGGTTGACTAGATACCGCCAAAGGAGGTTGTGTGACGTCATTGATAAAGGGCGAGGTAGGCACTCCTACATATATAGGCGCAAGAGTATGAGGGGTCGAGACAATCAAGTTTTGATATAATGTAGAACTTGGTTGAATTGCAGGTGGTTGAGGGGGTAACGACACCCCGGTGGAGGTTGGTCTAAAAATAGATGAGGAGGCCGAACTTTGCGTATAGGCCATGGTCGGGTTAATGGTTGAGGCGAAAGGTTGAGTCGTAAAAGGTTGGGTGGTGAACGGTGTTGATGTCGTCGCCACGTCGTCTGAAAGGTCCCGCATTGATTTTCTTGCGAGATAGTTTTGGAGGGCTGCGGTATTGAGGTCCAAGAATCTTGCAAAATCCTGGTCCCCTTCTGGGATGATAGGCGTCTGGGTTGGAGATAGTCTAGTAGGAATTCTTTCAGTCTTCGAGTAGAACTCCATTATATGATTGTTTATAGACGGGGTAGGCGAAAGCGATTGATGGCTAGCGTGGTCAAGAAGAGCCTTGGTTTGACTACGTGTCAGAACCATTCAAGGCAAGAAAGAACATTCTCAGAAGCTTAAACAAGCAGATAAGAACTAAAAAGATGAAGACACAAGCAGATCCTAAAACCCTAGAAGTAAATTATTATGATTATAGTGGCTTATGCCTTAGAATGTGTGTAGAGGAAGGTTGGTTTTGTGAGTCAGGTCCTAGAAGAAGCAGTCTATGGATGGTTTCGGGTTTTGTTAAGGCACTCAAGAAGTCTGTGTTAGGGTCTGGTACGCAGCCTGGTGCTAAGGAGCAAGCTCCCCTCACTTCACGATTCCAGTGGTTAGCTGGTTTCGCTTAGCCAAGATATACCTCGCCTAGAGATTAGACTCCGCCAGAGAACGGAGTGGGCTTCCCCCTTGGTGATGAAATCCAAGTAGGGTCACCGGGATGGGTAAGGTATCCGCTGGGGGATGAAATCCCAGTCGGGCCTTGTCTCAGGTAAGTTTATGTTTGTTTTGTGCAGGTGGTCTGGTCGTGTAACATCAAGTGATCTAGATTAATTCAGTATGCGGTTTAATTACTATGTGTGGTCTAAAAGATGCAGGCAAACAGAGATGAATGCAAAGTGTTTTAATGCCCAAGTTGAAATGTTTGTTCGTATGAAGACGAATGGAGAAAGAGTCGAAGAATATGAGTTTTAGCTAGTCTAGAAGTGCAAGAAAGAAAGAAATGTTCGTTTTAGTTCCGCTTATGATGTTGTTTAAGAAGAGACGAAAGGAGGCGAAAAGGAAGAAACCTAATGCACCTAAATGAACGAAAGAAAGAAAGAACCCAAGGAGGACCTAGGGTCCCACCGGGCGTGCCAGAATGTTTCTAATGCAAAATTGCTTTCTACATTCAAAGAAGAAATAAGAAACTAAAAGATGGTCAAGGCTAGAAGTACCTGATAAAGTCATGCGCACCGAAATTAGACGTTGAAAGATTCTCCTCTTTTGCTGTGGAGGAATGACACCTGCGAAAGAAAAGGCTAAAACACGGGAAAACGTTAGTCAAAGATAGGGTGGGCTGTCAGGCGAATGCCCGATCCCGGAAGTACGAAGACTCCCTAGAAGGATATCAACCCACTGATAAAAAAGCAGAATATCGGACGAAAGTAGATAATAATGAAAGAAATAAATGACAGAAAATAAAAGTACGTACCTGATATGCAGCACTGTTCTGCACAGTCGCCGGCGTCGGTCTCTGTAGTGCCAGCATCAGTTAGGGAAGATGCCGACGTCGGTTAAGGTGCCATCGTCGGTCGGGGTAGTGACCGGCGTCGGTAGGGGCAGGTTCTGGAGAAGTCTAAACAGGTTCGGGACAGGGTCTGGGAGAGTCGGGACAGGTCTGAACAGAGTCGGGACAGGGTCTGGGAGAGTCGAGATAGGTCTGAACAGAGTCGGGACAGGTCTGAACAGAGTCGGGACAGGGTCTAGGAGAGTCGAGACAGGTCTAAACAGAGTCCGGGGGTTTTAGTCTAGACAGAGGCAGGGATGACAGAACTGATAAATAATAACTAAAAAAGAAATAAAATAAATAGAATAATACTTACCTACCGGAAGACGCGATGGAAGCCATAGTTGGAGTCAAATTAAATGCAGATTGATTGATGCCGAGAGTGTTGATGCTGAGAGTGTTGATGTCAGAGTTCGCAGGTTGATGGAGGAATTCGCAGGTTGGTTGATCAGTGTTTCGAATAGCGTTCGGGGATCTGGTCTCGAATGGTTGGCGGAAGTTGATGAAGGCGAGAGACGGTTCCAGAGATGGTTCGTCAACCGTTTCAGGAAACTGAATGATAACTGATAACGGATAATGGGAAGGTGACCGACGTCGGCAGGATTGCCGACGTCGGCCGATAGGTGACCGACGTCAGCGACATCAGCCGGGTAAAGACCATCGTCGGCAGATGTATAATGGGGATAGAGTCTAGTTTTAGCTCTATGCTCATTTTTACATGCTGCTAGGGTCAAGGTTGGTGGAACAAGTGATCGGCAAGGGTTAAATAGGCGAAGAAGAATAAGACGGGGAATGACCAGGGGAGTTGACACGATTTCGGTGTCTACATTTAGCCATAATATGTGATGCATCAATATTATCCCTATCAAGGCACCTCTAATTCTATCTTATATGTTCACAATGGTGATTACCTCCCCATCTATGATTTCATGTCACATGGGAACCTCCATTAGCACTTTGATGGTAAAAACAAGCCAAAAACTTAGCAAGTCTCGATGGGTGACAAATCATAGTTATCCATATTTATGATGGGTAGGAAGCACCTCGATGGTTTTCTAATGTGAATTTTGATGAATTAATACCCCAAACTAACGAAATACCTAGATTACTACCCAAAATTGACCCACCTTTCTCAATTTCATGAAATAATATAGAGTTTCAACCTCACCTAATCGCTCATGAATGACATTTTGTATTAATGTGGAGAAGACCAAGAGATGGATCTTGTCATCCTTGAAAAGAGATGTGAGCAATTCCATCCTCATTTTATCATGCTTCTATAATGATGAATCTTAGTATTGGTGACTCGTAAATCACTCTTAGCAAATATTGACAAACCCTTGAACAGATCAACAAATTCTATTATAAAATTCCACCATCATATTTTATAGCCTTATGGTGCTTATAATTACTACAAATTATGCATATAGGCCTACACAAAATGGTGAATGGAGGAGGATAATTAGATGGTGAGATGATGCAAGCCATGAAGATCTTTTATTCCTATAGGAGGTTTTCAATCCACCTCCACCTATCCAAACAATATGATCAATAAGTAAAATAATAATAAAGCTCAGTTTATGCTCCCATTTCAAAAAAACATTGATGATTTGAATATATATCATATATCAAATGGAGACAAGAAGCAAGTGGTATAGGGTGGATGAAATAATAGTGTGGATGAGATCTCACCTTTAATATTGACATGCCTTTTGGATAATCTTCGATGGAAAAGATAAACATGGTGAGAGTTGGATGATCCTTCACAATGATATTTTTTACCAGTAATGCAACAAATCTCTCAAAAAGAATGTACAACAAATAAAACCATAGATCTAACCAATTAAAAAGTAAATATTCAAAATATAAACATAGATATGAAGACTAAAAATTAAGTAATAGCTGTATACTATTTTAGTTATGGTCATTAGAGGGTGACTATGATACCATGAAAGAGTTATCAAAAATCTTTAGCCAATATCTCTCCAATGGCTCATTACTATAGCTATTGATGTTTCAACATACACACTAATAAAGAAAATAAAATCAATTATTATATAGGTAATGAGATATGCAAAATATTAAGAAGAATACATATTATAATGAATTTCACTTGATTAAATAAGCAAGGCAAAATAATATGAAAGCTAAACTAGGCAATATGGGACAAATCCTCACATATGACAAAACTAGGTAAAGATTATTGATGTAAATATAACCTAAAAAGGGTGATAAAGGAATTTGACAAAGAGAGGATATTAGATCAAGTGTTTTTTAAGGAAACAAAACTCAAAATGAACACACTAACATGCTAACACCTCTAATACTAGATCATAGGGGGAGCTTAATGAATAAAACCAAATGAAAATCAAAACTAAAATGCAAAAGACAAACAATCTCTTACCTTCCTTAAATTATCCAAATGATTCAATGTGTGGCTTATTCAGTTTGTACTCAAAGAGTCTTTGGCAATGGAATTTTATTTGCTCCTCTCCTTGGCACCATTGTGACTTGATATGGCTTGTGATTGTTTGATGTGTCTTGGTTAAATATTTTTTAATTATAACACTATTTATCTAAAATCATGCTATAAAACCTACATTATAGCTCTACAATTTCTAATCTCTCTTTTCAATAGGCAATGGCTTGTATTTATATGCTTAGGAACTAAACCCAACTCAAAGTGAGTTAGAGTGTAGTTTAAACATGGAATGGGTTGAAACCTAACCTAAGTGAATCAACATAACCCCAATAGATTTAAAATGTTTCAAACACTCTTGATTTATAATGAATAGGCATAGGTATCCAAAAAGAGATATTTTCCAAAGGCTTGACAAGTTGCAAAGGCAATCATGAAAAACTAGGATACTTCATATTTTTGAATTTAGTTTTTTAGTAGTTCATTAATTTCACATAGATAATTCAACTAGGCATTTAATTTGGTTTAGCTTTTTAATTAATTATTATTAGACTTTTATCATTTTAAAGATTTTATTTATGTGTGCAACTACCCCACTTAATAGGTCCATGGGCCAAATTAAATGTTGTGATGTCATAAGGTAATTAGAGATGAATCTATGAGAGGTTATTATTGGATACAATAATATACCCCAATCAGGTGTGACTCAATTAAATTATGGGATTTAGTGAATGATGCATAAGTGAATTTGGGACATTCAGTGATTCTTAGGTTTAATTTTTAATGGTTTGTAGGAATTAGTTTGAAGTTCAGTTGAAGGCCATTGGTGACTAGTTTTAGGTGTCTACATTTTACCCCTATATAGGAAGGTGTTACAAACTATAATTATAGTAAAATATTATTAAAAAATTAAAATTTCCTATATGCTTATGACTTGAACAACAATGTCTAAATTTTAGGTGCCCCCTCAAGGGAGCAGTTGCCAAAGGGGTTAACAACTGCTCACTTAAAAGGAGGAAGCACATGGACAATCAGTCATAATGAAAATGTGCTCTATTTGGGTAGAGGAAAGTGAATGATTTCACCAAAGATGGTTATAATAATTAACCTTAAAATGGATGAAAACATAATGATTTGTCTAAAGGTAGCCAAAATTAATGGTAATGTAAGTGGGATGGTATACAATGATTTACCTAGAGGTGGTTATAATCATTATACCTCGATTATGGTAAGCATGATATGTAAAATGAGGACAAAGTGGTATAAGGGAAAAACATGAATTTAGGAAACCTAATAGTAGGGAGATTCTCATATGAACTAGTAAGGGTTAAAATTATTTCATGAGGTAATTACTATATGTAAGATATGATTTGGATTACATTAATAATGTTTTATGGTGGTAAGGAGATATATCATATAATCATTACCATGTAGATTCTTATATCTGATTTTTGTTGTAGCACATGATGGTAGGCATCATGATAGAAAACCATGATAATATGGTTGAAATATGCATAAGGACTGACATGGGATCCAATAAACAAGTAAAAATAATTCACCAATGATAAAAACCATGATGATAATGTTGAAATATGATTATGGATGGATTAAATAATAATGCACAATGAATAACCCAATCAACACACATAGACTAAATCAAGGCATAATAAGAAATCAAACAAATAGGGAAATAAATAGAAATACAAAACAACAAACAAAAAATAGATAAAATAACCAAAAGAACACATAACATAAATAATGGTTAATCACATTGTTATTACAAACAACATGGCATAAACAAGACAATGAATATTACCCCTAGATGATAAGAGACAACTTAGCAAACAAACAAGATGGAGTAATAGAAGAAAATGAAGGGGATGGTTGAGTTGTCTTTAGATGTAATAATAAAGTAGATGTTGCTTACATAGTTTCATGGATGCGAGATCCAATAATAAATTTAGGCTATATGTAGTTCTTATAGGATATGGGATATAATAAAATGATGATAAAAAGAAAACATGATTGTGTTATAGAAGAATAGGGGGTTGAGCTCACAAAATGGCAAGAGCATGAGATACAAGGCCAAAAAGGATGAGGATACTAAATGATAAGTGGTTTCTTATGACTTAGTGAGGTTTCCTAGAATCCTTAAGGTAAAGAAGTGGTCAATTTTTTTGTATTTTCTAAATCTAGTTTAAATTTTTTTAGAATTTTCAAAGTTTATCAACCCAATCAAGGATTATGAGATACTAAATGGTCTAAGATCACAAAATTTCAAGAGTGGTTAAACTTAAAAATTGATCACAAAATAGTGAGAGCATTAAAATTAAAAAAAAATCTCATAAAATGGTGAGATCATGGCAAAGGGTGATTGACTTGACCTCAATGTGAATTGAGCACTGTCTACATAGTCTTAGGAAAGGACATCAAGTCACTATAGTTCCACCTTATAATAGAGGAATTTGACTAACTAAAAACTAATTCAAACAAAATAGGCAGAGTAGGCAAATGACATAATATGACATTGGCATGGTAAGGTGATGCTTAAAGGCATGATAAATATTTATTTCTCCTAATTTACCCATAGGTGGTTATAATTAGGAAATAATATAATAAGTCAATGATACTAATTTTCCCATAGGTGGTTATAATTAATAACATGACTATGGTACAATAGAAATGGGATTCATATAAAATACACCAATCCCTCAAATGAAGTAGCAATAAAGGTGTATAATGTCCATCGACTCATCAAGTTCATCCCCATTTGGTGTTGTGAGCTTGTACATTCTAGCACCATAGTTTGAAATAATGATGAAAGGGCCTATCCAGTTAGGTTTGAACTTATGTTTGTGTTTCTTCTCGGCCATGGTATTTTTTTTAGTTTTCTTTAAGAACAAGATCACCAATCTCAAATTATTTATGTCTAATGCATTGATTATAGTGGCTATAAATCTAGTTCTAGTATGCTTGAAGGTTATTAAGTATTTCCATGCATTTCTCATCAAGTAACTCTAGCTCTTTTAGGTGAGCTACTCGATAGTCTTCATCATCTATGACATGCTTCAAAGAGATTCACAAAAAAGGTAACTCAACCTCAATGGGAAGAATGTCCTTAGTACCATAAAAAAATTGAATATGGAATGGATCCTATAGGAGTACAATAGTTGGTACAATATGCCTAGATGGCTTGAAATATTTGGATGTGCTAATTGTATTAAATATCATTGATAGTATTTTTAAGGATGTTTCATCTTTGCCATTATGTTGAGGGTAATATGTAGTTAAAAAATGTTGAGTAGTTTTGTACTCAACACACAACTATTTGACATCATTTTTTTTAATGATCTATCATTATTAAATATAATGTCAAAGGGGATACCATAATGGAAAATAAGATAGTTGAATATGAATTTGAAAATTTCCTTTCTAATCATGTAAGTGAGGGGTAAATATTAAACCCACATAGTGAAATATTTAGTGGTGATAAGGATATGTTTATGCCCATAAAATGAAGTGAGATTTATATTCACAATGAGATTGAGGCCCCATGTATAAAATGACCATGGAGTAATCATTGGTTTTAGAGTCTTGGTAGGGGCATTAATTTTATTAGCATGACATTGACATTTGTCACACTTTTTAACATATGTAGTTGTATCTACATCCATTATTGGCCAATAATACCCAGTAAGCAAGAGTTTTTTGGATTGTATGACCCCATTTGTTTAGATTCCACATACTCCTTTGTGAACTTCCTATAATGCCAATGTAGATTCTACCAAAGTTAAACATTAAATAAAAGTTCCATCAAAACTATGGTGGTATAGGGTTGGTCTGAGTAAGGTATATCATGCAAATTGGTGGATAAAGGCTTTGGGTTATTTATGAGAGAGTATGGTGGAAAAATGTGTTCATGAAGATAGGCATATAGGTTAGAATACCTTATAGAGTTGGGAATAAAAATATCATAGATAATTATGATGGTTGAAGGTTCTGTTGACACTTGGATTTGTAACCTTGAAGAAAAACTCAATCTTCTTCATCCAAACAGCTCAATAGAATAATCTCTTTTGTTTTGGGTGACAATTTCTTTGAGATGAATCTCTAGACTTAATGGCTAGATCCCCTTATGCCCCTATGAAGCTCTATCTATCTTAATCTATCGATTGTGTATGAAAAGATAGAAAATGAATAATAAAAAGAAACAAATGATGATGTACCAATATGTATTGTGCTCTCACTTTGACCGTAATCACTACTTAAAGAATGACAAGCTTTTTGTAGACAAGACTCATGAACCTTTATGCATTATTACATCAGTGTTTCACTTGTTAGAATGAAAAATTAATCAACATTCAAGAGGGAAATAGATAATTCCAAAAAATAATATGACTTTGAACCACTTAAAAAATGTCTATACACTTATTAGATAATACTAACAAGGACCTGTAACAAATATCTATCTACACATTTTGTGGGTAATCAAGGATAACTAGTTAGGAAAGACAACTTTCACTTAACAAGAACAATATGATGTTAAACCAATACACAAAAATGCAGTGTGTGAGTGGTATAATTTGTCTTATTTTCTTCAAGAGTTTTCAATATAAAATATGGTTAGAGTTTTGTCATTAATTAGCAGAGGCTCCCTTAAGAATAGGTTGAATACATATATATAGTTTTCTGAAGGGAGATTACAAGATCAATTTGACATGTGTAAATTAGGAATAGGAATTGTTGCCATTAATAGTTAAAATAATGACCTTTGCAATTATTGAGTTCATCTTGATTTGGTATTGATTAATCTTTGCTGGCCCATCATTTATTATACACATTTGTCATTATCTTTTTTATATTTAGGTTACCACTCTAAACTTAATGACTATTCCTCATAGTTTGAATTTGACATTATACAGGCTGTCAGGTATTTTCTATGTACTTTTGTTATTTGACATTCTTGTGGATAATTTTCCCACAAGAATTCTCTTGGACTCTTCTTTCTTTGCTTTGGTCTTTTCCTCAGACAATTTGTCTACATCTTTTATGTGGCCCTTTTGTCTTTATTATTTATTTTAGGAAAATGTCTTATTTATTTATTTCAGGAAATTTCCCTAAAAGAAATCATTTTTTCTTTGTCTTTTTCTTCTTTCAAACTTTTTGTTTGAATGAAGTCTTTAATACAATTTGTCCAAAAGAGTCCTTTATGTCTTCTATTTGTGGGGAAATTGTCCTAGACAATTTTCATGTAAGAACTACTTTCTCTTTCACTTGATCTCTTCATAAATGACCCTTCAAAAATCTTGAAAAAGTACTCCTACCCTTTGGATTTATTAAAAAATACCATTCAGAAGAACTATTTGGCCCTTCAGAAGAATTACAAGGGTACACCTACCCTTCATAAAAATTTAAATGATCCCTTTGGAATTTTTGACAAACATCCATATGCCCTTTGGAAAAGTTATCTTATAACTTTGGCTTCAAAAATTCCCCTTGAAAATTTGAAAGCACCTTTTAAAAAAATTAAAAGTGTCCTTCAGAAGAAATGTAAATGACTTTCCCATAAGAAATGACCCTTTGGAATAATTAAAAAGGTCCACTTAGCTTGAAAATATCCCTTCAGTAAAATTACAAAGTGCCCTTTGGCTTGGAAGATATCCTTCAAATAAATTTAAAAGGACCTTCAAAAGAAAATTCCCAGGCAAAAATTCCACATAAGTTCATTTGATTTATCTCAGACAAAAAGTTTGAAAGAAAGACTTTGAGGCTCTGGCCAAACTTTTTGAAATAATTATTTTGGGAAAAAAACCCAAAAGAAATAGTCTTGTACAAAAGTTTGAAAGAATCCACTTATGCTTGAAATAAATTTTGAAATGAAAAAGACTTGAACAAGAACCCAAAGAAATATTTTTGAAATGAAATATTTGAACCTTCACCATGAACTTTGGAAAAAGCTTTTTCCTAGATAAAGACACACACTAGAATCAACTAAACATAATAACAAACAACTAGTTTTTTCAATATGGGTGGCTAATTTTGATTTGAAAGATCAGAATTTGGTCAACAAAATGGAAATTTACAGGGGAAGTATGCTTCCTATATTAATTAGACCAGGTAACCCTATCCACTTAAGGGCCAATAGAGTCAATTAATTCTTAAACATGACTATCAAGGTTTCTACCAAAACAAAACATAAAGAAAACATAGACAAAAATAACAATACCCAATAGAATAGAATAAGACATAGACAAACACACACATGCACATAAGCACTTATAGAACACAAAAAAAATAGAACATCTATGTATAATAGAAGGAAAAAATTCAATAACAATGCTTTAGAAATATCCCATTGACATGGATATGCATCTCCTATCCATCCAACTTTGAAAGTTGGAAAACATTGTGTTGTTTAAACTATATGATCATGTATGGGCCACTCCACAAAACATCAAATTTTGTGTGTTTCCCAGGCTTGGCCCTATCTTCATCCCACTTAAGAACAATGTTCCCTTCTTTGAAACTCTTTTGTATAGAATTCTTGTCAAAATACTTATTTATATACTACTGGTGAGTAGTTAAGGTATGCATTACCTGATCTCTTGCCTCTTTAAGCTCCATTAGTTCACACAAGTTGAATCCCATGCTATCATTCTCCATCAACTACAATTGATGAGTGATATCTAAAGCTAGCAATTTGAGTGAAATAAGAAGTCTAGCTTCCCTTTCATACACAAGTGTATATGGGGAGTTTTCAAATTACCTCTTTCAAGTGATTATGTTATCCCAAAGGGCTATTTTCAACTTATTGAGCCATGTCCTTTGATTTTCCTCCATTGTCCTCTTAATGATTCAGATTAGATTCTTGTTTATTGACTCTACTAGTCCATTTCCTTAGGGATAGTAGTTAGAGGAAGTGGTGAGGTAATTGCCATGCTTCAAGGCTCATTTACTTGTCTTTGATCCTAAAAATGCCAATACATTATCTGAGATGATGGTTGATGGAGCTCCAAACCTTGTTATTATGTTCTCATAGAAATCTAAGACTGAATTTTCATTATCCTCTTTGAGAGCTACAACTTCATCCCATCTAGTGAAATAATCAGTGGCTTTCAATACCCACTTGTGAAAAACACTAGAAGGAGGATTGATCATACCTATGAAATCTGAATCCCATTGCATAAAAGGCTATTTAACTTAGATTGGATGAAGAGGAAGAGTAGCTAGTTTCTATTTTTCATTAAATAAGGCACATTTCTAACATTTTCTCACCCAAGCATGGGTGTCTTTAAACAAACTAGGATAAAAATAAATATCCCTCATGATCTTAATAGTGATGGTTCTTGGAGCAAAGTGACCACCAGCTGGGCCATCAGTTTGTCAATCTATTCTAACTCAATACATCTCAAAAGTACACTTGAAAAATCTTTTCTAAAAATTACTCCATCCATAAGTACATAGGGAATAGATTGAAATCTATAATATCTTATTTTGGCTCAATCAAGACCTTATGGACACTCACCAATTTGAAGGAAGTGGATCATGTTCAGTGTCTAACTTCTCATGATTGAAGGTGTAGTTGTTACAGGATCATCATGAAGTGTCAAAATAACCTTTTTTTCTATCAAATATGAGACAAGATGCTCATATAGTCCTTTATCTTTCACCATATTGGTTTTATTGATCTATACATCATATTAAATTAATTTGGTGATCCATTCTACCCTTTTCTAATTCAAATCTTTTCTCAAGAAAAAAATATTTCACACCAGGATGAGGTACAAAAATAAGAATTTTATTACTAAACAACATGTGCCTAAATTCTTTTAAACTTTTATTTATAGCAAGCACTTATTTTAAATGTATGTGTATTTTACCTCATAGCCTTCTAAACATTTACTAAAGAAGGAAATAGGTTATTCCAAATTTTCATCATTTACTTTGGTCAGCATGGTACAAATTACCTCTTCATTTTCAAAAGTGTATAGATTGAAATCCTTCAAGAAGTTAGGACTTGCAAGAGTAGGATATTGAAAAATTACTTGCTTAATATCCTCAAGAATTTCTCTTCTCTTTATTTTTCAAGTGAATGTCTCATATTTTCTCAACATGGAGGTCAAGGGCTTAACCAGATTAGCAAAATTAGGAATGAAGCTCCTAATGAAATTAATCTTGACAAATAAACTCTGTAGACTCTTTTTGTGTTTAGGCAAAGATAATGCTAAACTAGCACCCCTTTTTAGATCAATGGATAGGCCTTTATTTGAAATAATATGGCCCAAGAGCTTTCCTTCATGAATAGAAAATACACACTTATTTGGGTTTAGAGAGATTCCAAACTCTCTACACCTCTCAAAGATCTATCTTAGTTATTTCAAATGGTCATTTTCATCTTTGGAAAAAAATGTTGCATCATCCAGATAAACCAACATAATGTCATTGATCAGCCCTTGAAAATCCATATCCATTACACATTGGAACATGTCTCCAGCATTTAACAATTCAAATGGCATCTTCATGTAGGCATATGAACCCCATTTGGTGGTAAATGCTATCTTATATTGATCACTTTCATTCACCAAATTCTTATTGTATCCATAATAGCCATCAAGGAGAGAAAATATTTCACTACCAGTTACAACCTACAAAATTTGCTCCATAAAAGGAAGAGGATAATAATCCCTCAAAGATACTCTATTCAAGTCCCTAAAGTCAACACAAAACCAAATGTCTCCATTTTTCTTTCTAACAGGGACTAGATTGACCAACCAAGAAGAATGTTTGATAGGAAAAATGATTCTAGACTCAATCAATTTAGTCAATTCTTTCCTCATTAAGGGTTCAATCTTTGGATTGATTGGCCTTTGCCTTTGTTTAATGGGTTTAGAAATTTCATCTAACTCTATGGTGTGTTAAACTAATATTGGGTCAAAACCCTTCAAATCACTATACTTTCATGCAAAAATATCACTAAACTCCTTCCATAATTCAATGTAATTATGTTTTTTTCTAACTAGTACATACCTTTTGAAGTGGAAGTACCTTATCCTTAAATATTTATATCCTTTCATAGTTTTCCTACTTAGTGGACATGCATACCTTTTCCTTCTTAAACTAGTCATCTTAATTGAAAATACTCTCAAGAGTCACTAAACCTTTAGGAATCTTAATAGACTTTAGTTAGACAATCTAGTTTCCATATTATTGCTATAGCTTAGACTAATTTTTGGTAGAGAAATCAACTTCTTATAGGAAAAGTGTTATTTGTTGATCAGTGTCAAAAAAATACCAATTGGTGACATTGTTTGGTAGAGAAGATCTCATAATCACCTTCAGATGGGGTTGGTTCCTACATTCTCTTATGCCCATTAGAACATCAAATTGAGCACCACTAAATGCCAACCTATCAGCATTCTTATTATATTCTCTTGGAATAGAGGTAATGTTATATTCCATGAAGTTTTCTACAAGATCCTAAACATTGTTTTTGTAATATTTAAGCAAGGAGTTCTTAGTAAAAATTTTCTATCTTAATTGACTAATAACTAGTTCACTATCACAAATTACTTACAATTATTTGACACCTCTTTCCTTTGCCCATTATAGACCATGAATGAGGTATTCATATTTAGCTACATTGTAAGTACAAGAGAATTGAAATTTGAAAGTTTAAAAATACCTTTCCTTTGAAGGTGAAACTAACATAGCTCCACCAACTTCACCAATATTGCTTTTAGTACCATCAAAGAAAAGCTACGAAATGCCATTCACATCCTCATTTGATTTCATAAAATTAGGTATGAAAGAGTCTTTTTCATGAATATAGTAGAATCCTAGACCATATTATTCAATAAATTTTTGTAGATCATTTTCATAGTTATTATCTCACCACTCATCTAAGAGCAAGTTAGAAACTCGTTTAAGGAAAGATGATGGGGATTGGTCAATGTGAAAATCTTCTTCATCAATGATAGCATAGTTTACATTTGCTACCTTAGGTCAATATGGTTCTAAATGATATCTATGAATGGGTTCTGAATCAATCTTCACTTTGGTACCATATTTTGTTCTAAACACCATGTATGACCAATTGGCTACCAAATATCCACCTATCTTAAAAGTGAAATACCTTGACAAACAAAGTGAAAAATAAGGAGGCAATTTTGATACCACCACATCATGAGAAATTGAAAAATTATGACAAGCATGAAGGGTCAAATTCAAACCTTTCACAATCCCCAAAGTTTTTGTTGGTGATCCATCCAATTGCAAAACTCTTTTAGTCATTGGCTCATATTTGAGACCTAGTTTATCTGTTATGCATTTGGGCATAACTAAGGTACTTGCTCCATTGTCTATGACATAATTATGAACCAAGAAGTTAAATAATGATTAAATTATAAAGGATAAGTCTTCTCATCTTTCTTTATTGACTATCTTCAAATTGAGTTTCATTGACCAAAACTACCTTTTCACTTCATAGTGAGTCACCTTATTTACCCAATCCATGCAATTACTTTTACAACATATCTTTCTTTCCTATACTATCTAGATAATCCCATAATTAATATTTTATATGAATATTTTTCATTTGATCTATAAAATTAATGGAAGGATTACTTACTTTGAGATTCTCTTTTTTGACATTTACACCTTGTGATGTAGCACATGGAGGCAGAGTTGTAGAAGCTAATTTGAAACATAGAATTTTCTAATTTTCTTGTAATTTAGGAGTTAAGATAGTCACACCTCTCATCTAAGATATTTTAGGGGTCACAACACCTCCTTCACTGGTTCATTGATTTATTCCTTGACTAGTTCCTTGAACTTCATCAACATCTCTCCTCTTAGACCTAGTGATAGAAGCAACACTAGTATGTTGATTGTTTGCGCAAAATTCACCATCCAAATGATCTATGAGGTTAGAATAAAATAGAGGCTATCTACTATCCATCCTAAATTACATTGGCATCTCAAAATTTTAAAAATTGAGATGTTTGATCACCTTGTTTAGACATACCTTAATTTTGCATTTCATTAGCATAAGCCACCTATTCTTGGCCATGTTCAAAAGATGGATAGCTAGGTTTCTCTTAAACCAAATTATTTTGAGTGGGAACTAAGGCTTTAGAGGATGAGATAGAATTGGTATTATAATTTTGGTAAGACTTGACATAGGTGATTTGACCTTGTCCTTGATTATTGTTTTGGAAGGGTGGCCTACTTGTTTGCCAACCAAATTAATTATATGACTGATATGGCCTATAACCTTGAGCCTATTTACTTTTGAGAGTAAGCAATTCATTGGTAACACTTTGAATCAAACTTTTTACTTCATAAATATCATTTGAAGGAGTAGTAGTATATTTCTCTTGAGTAGGTAAAGGGGATACAGAAGGCAATGCACTTTGACTAGGATAAGGTAAATCATGGAAAAGTGGCATTGAAGGTCTAAGAGATATATTTCCTAGTATATAAGACAATTATTAGCAATTATGGATATTTTGTATGCATTAGGCAATGTGTTTCCACCCATAGAATACATCATCATAGTAATGTCACTATTTAATTCTTTCAAATAGTATAAAAATGCATAATTTGCAGTTGGCCTTACAAGAATTGGAATCTTATCCAATGTTTTTTGAAATCTAGTATTGAAATCTTAATGAATTAATGACGTGACCTCCTTATTTTGGTCAATTACTTAGATAGAGATAATTGATGACTCTTCTCTCCAAATATATCAGTCAATAGGGTTCCCAACTCATCCCATGAACTAATATAATTTATAGGTAGGGTCCCATACCAGTCTGAAAAATTTCCTTTGAAAGACAAGGCTAGAAACCTAATAGCCATGTTTTCTTGGGTAATATTATTAATATTAAAAATGTTTTATATATTTATGATGTGTTCAATGGTAGTAATTGGACCATTTGCAGTAAAATATGTGACATTTTTAAGGGTAGACCTTAGAATTTGATCATATTAGTCAAGACGTAAGGGAGATGCCCTTGTAAAAGGCACAAAAGGTTGTCTTATAGCCATAATAGGATCTTTATGAGTATTAGGAAAGGAATTTAATACATACTTGGAAGCTTCAAATAAAAAATCTCTTTTATAAGGATGAGTGTTACCAAACTTGGACCTCTTAGCAAAAAATGGAGGCAATTCTACATATGTTAAAGGTAGATGAGTAGCAGTGGATCTAGTTATCACCTTTGGCCTATAAAATATAACTGATCATCAACCAAGATTCTATATTATTCAATGGAGTCACTAGGTATTGAATACTAATGTATCTTTTCTTCAAGAATGTCAAGATCAATACCAATCTTGTAGGAAAAAACATCCCACTAGGCATCCCAAAAATTATTTACGCTTGGATTTGTACACTTGAAGAAAAACATAGTCTTATTCATCCAAGAAACATAATAGAATCATATATTTTGTTGTGGGTAACAATTTATTTGAGATGAATCTCTAAATTTAAGGGTTATCTCCCCTAATCCACCTATCAAGCTCTATCTATCCTAATCTATGGACTGTGTATGAAAAGAGACAAAATGAACAATAGAAAAAAATGACCCTTATGTATTGTCATCTCAATTTGATGGTAATAACTACTTAAATAATGACAAGGTTTCATTGCACAGGACTCATGACCCTTTATACATTGTTACATTAGTGTTTTTCTTGTTAGATTCAAAAGCTATTCAACATTCAAGAGGGAAACAGGTAATTCTAAAAAAGAATATGACTTTGAACCACTTTAGATATGTCTATATACTTATTAGAGAATATTAAAAAGGACTTGTAACAAAGATATGTCTACACATTTAGTGGGTAATCAAGGATAACAAGTTAGGAAAGATAATTTTCACTAAATGAGAACAACATGATGTTAAATCAATACACAAAAATGCAGTGTGTGAGTGGAAAAATTTATCTTACTTTCTTCAAGAGTTTTCAATAAAAATAAGGTTAAAGTTTTGTCATTAACTAGCACAGGCTCCCTTGAGAATAGGCCAAATACATATACATAGTATTTTAAATGGATATTTAATGATTGAGATTGCATGATCAATTTGACATGTGTTAATCAAGAACAAGAATAGTTTTCATCGATAGTTACAAGAATGACCTTTACTATTACTGAGTTCATCTTCATTTGACATTAGTTTTAGATTAAGGTAAAAGTATGTTTTGAAGGGACCACGAAACCCTGAAACCAAGTAAGAAAGATACATCAATAATGCCAAATAGGAAAAACAAACCTAAAGCCTACTGTAGAACAATATCAAAATCAGGTTTTAAAGGGACCTAAAACCACCAGACTAGACCATAAGAAGAAAGACCCCAGGTTTTACAGAGACCTATAAACTCAAATAAGTTTTAAAATCTAAGAACCAGATATCGAAACCATTTACAACATCCAACAAAAGGGACCAGAACAATATGAACAAAAAGACCCTAGTCTTCTAATTCTAGGATCATCTTCACCACCTCCTTTCCAATTGATGTAGTGTCTTGTATGGATATTGCAACTGAAGTAGAAACATCTTGCATAGATTTCTTCCTTGAGATCTATCTGGTCCTTTTACTTGGCCCCTCCAATGATTTTATTTCCTCATTAGCTCATTTTCCAAGGTTTGTTACAGCAGCACATATGCTAGAAGTAACCTCCTCCATCTTCATTCTACTTTCCTTGATGATCCTTCTAAGATTATTCTCATAATCTTTAAGTTTGATAGGAATATCTCTCATTTGCATTTCTAGATTATTGATTTTATTTCGATCAGCTTCTTGATTGTGTTCCATTATTTCCATTCTCTTCTTTAGCCCCATTATTTTATTATACATCCACGAATTGACTTGAAGAATGGCATCAGCTTTGTGTTTGGCCAATTTCATAAAGGGAAGCCTACTTTCCTTCTGCCCAATGTCACTAATATCTTCTATATTCTCTTATGGAGTGAATTCATCCTTTTCAGTTTGATCCTCCCTTTCCATTGTTTTCTGTTCTTCAGTATTAACAGGGTTTTCATTTTGGATAGGATAATCCTTTTCTTGTTCTCTTATCTCCGTAGCATGATTGGAGTCCTGAACCATATTTTCCATCTCTGTTTTTGAAGCTAGATCATCAAGTAAAATATCCATCTCTTTTTCACTTCCCCCCAACACTCCCTCATTATCCTCATGATTAGACTTTTCCTGTTCTATTTTTTCCTTTGTTGTATCCCCTTCTTTTTCATTCTCACTTTTATCTTTACCTTCCAAATTAGAATTGGAATCCTGATTATCCTTCCCTTCCTCTTCCTCCAAACTCTCTTTATCAGAACTTTTTGTAGTTTCCCACTCAGTTTCCTCATCAACAATTTGTTTTTTAAAATTGGAGGGTTTAAGTTTATGTTTTTCTTTCCCCTTTACATTTTCATTCTTCTTACACTGTGAATCCTTGTTTTTGTCAGAATGAGGATTCGAGGCTATGGCATTGTTTTTGAAAAAACCCTCTATAATTAGAATCAATCCTTCATGCAAGATGGGATGAGATTCCTTTTTTCTATGAGCAAATAGACTTTGAAGCAGCGAATAACGCAAATAGAAAGGAAAGGAAATTTTGTTTTTGTGCCTAAAATGATTAAGAAAGACAAAATGAAATTTATGAACTCTTTTAGTTCTACCATCAAGGATGAAATACTCATGGGTGCAACATAAAAATTCTCTCTAGATTCCTTTTATCTGCTCCAAGTCAAAAAAATCTTTGTTTTTTTCCAATTGCTTCTCCTCAACATCCATCTTTGAAAATTTTTTGTATGCCTCATTAGAAATACTGGTCTGCTTAGAGAATTTTATACCCTCCATTAGAAGTCTCGTGACCTTTGCAATGAAGTCCTTAGTGAGCTTCACCATGACACCATGGAGAGTTACTCTATCATCGACCCAATTTTTGAAGAATGCCATTGTAATGTGGGGTTTAGAACCATGCAACCACTCCATATAACTCACCACCTTCCCTTTTTGAAGAATCTTCCAAACATCCTATTTAGCCTTCCATTCTTCACAATTTTTAGGTTCTTGCTTCCACGATTCACCCTTCATTTTGCAGATTAAACAATATTCCAGCAACACCCAAAAACTAATGACTAAAAAATGGAGCCAATTATTTTCTACTTGAAATGAAACTTGCCTATATGCTGACACATGCGATAACCATATTACATTCTCATGAGTGTACCTGCTGAGTGTAAGTAATCTATCCACCATGAGGCCACTCCACCGAATCATTAACTTGCTATTCTAGGCAGATCTTTCCCTCTTTTAAATGAATGGCATCATAATTAATAAGTTATTTGAGATCAATGTGCTTATTTAATGCATCATGCCATCTCACCTTTTTCTCTGTTCAAACTGCATGATTAGCTATCCAGTCAGTAACCCCATTGGCTTCTCGATAAGTATGGGATATGGTCACTTTTTCAAATTTTTGAATTAAGGCTTTAATTTTCATCACCAAAGCCTCAATAGACCATGAAATCGAGTTTTTATTATTTAGGATGTTTACGATATTCAAGGAATCACCTTCCAGCCATAATTTGGAAAATCTCGATTCAATAGCTAGTTTAATGGTGTAGAGGGCTGTAGTAGCTTCAGAAATATGAATATTCAACTTACCAATAGGGATAACAATAGCATCAGTTACATTTCCCACATGATCTCTCAAAACTCCTCCACATCCCACTCTTCCCAGATTCCCTTTAGCTGCTCCACTAAAATTTCCTTTGATCCATCCAATAGGAGGAACATTCCATTTTACACCTAATCTTAGATTATCAGTCTTCAAATTACGCCTTTCAGATCATAAGGGGTTATCAAATTGAAAGGTTTGATCATGATTCCTCTGTGATTTAAAATTCTCCTGAATTATTCTAATAATATTCTGACCCAGCACCCATCCTGGAAGTTCTTTACTTCTAAATATTCTATTGTTTCTTTCTTTCCATATGCCCCACCATATATGAGGAAGTGTTAGTTTCCAGATAAAATGAACATCAGTATTCTTTGAGGGACAACACCAACTTTTAGAAGAAATATTTGCACTTTTTTGATGAACCCATGTTATACCCCAAAAATTAAGGATCTCAGTCCAGATTTGCTGCGTGTAATAGCAGTGCAAAAACATATGGTCTCTATCTTCAAATCCATTTTTGAATAAAATACACCTGTTAACCACATTTATTCCTCTTTTATTCAAATTTTCAAGAGTCAATATTTTATTTTGAAGCAGAGTCTAGAAGAAAATATTAATTTTTGGGATGAGCCCCTTCATCCAGGTGCGAGACCACAAAGGTTGATTACCATTTTCCTTTGAAATAAAAATAGTGGATACTTTAAATTGTCCACTAGGATCATCATGCCAAATAATCTTATCCTCAAGATAGGGATAAAGAGAGACAGCATTGAGAGATAATTAAATATTACTGGGGTCTTGATTAACATTAGTTAAATTCACCCAAGAATTATTCTGCCAATATTGACTAACAAATATACCATATCTCTGCTTACATCGATCAATAACATCCTTATCTTGAAAATCTTCTATCAAAGGATAATCCTTTAACCAAACATCATCCCAAAATTTAACCTTTAGTCCATTACCAACTTTCCAGGAGCATCCTTTTTCTAAAGTTTGTTTGGTCCCTTGAATAGCCCCCCATATGGAGGAGGGGTAAATTACATTAGGGTAAGAAAAGAAATCAGAAAGGGTATTAGCACTAAAGAGATACTTATGTTTCCATATAGTACTCCACTCTTTGTTTTCATGGTAAACTCTCCATCCAAATTTGGCTAAGAGAGTTGTGTTCATGCTTCTAATTTTCCTTATTCCCAATCCCCCTTCCCTAAAAGGTTTGCAAATGTTATCCCAAGAAATTAAAGGCATCCTCCTTTTTTCCTCAGTACCAGTCCATAGAAAATTTCTTTGAATTTTTTCAATAGACTCTACAAATTTAGTAGGAATTCTGAAAAGACTTAGTGCATAAGTGGGTATACTTTGAAGACTAGCTTTGAGAAGGGTTAACTTTCCTACCTGACTTAAAATATTTCCTTTCCATCCCACAAGTTTCTTACTAAACTTATTGATAAGCTCCTCCTAGAAGGCATCAGGGACTTTCAACCCAAGAGGAAGACCCAAGTAAGATGAGGGTAGAGATCCTGTAGAGCATCCAAGGATTTTAGAAATTTTATTTTGCTTCTAAATAGGGGTGTTAATAAATAACACTAAACTTTTATTCCAGTTAATCAATTGACCAGAGGCAGAATAATATAAATTAATAGCTTGCTTCAAATTTCTTACTTCCTTGACTTCAGCTTTACCCATAAAGATAGTATCATCAAAAAATTGTCCATGAGAACAAATTAGAGAATGGGAAGAGGGTTTTAAACCCTTAAATAAACCTTTATGGACCAAATCCCCTATATATCTTCCCAAGAAATCAGCCATAATAACAAAAAGGATGGGGGATAAAGGATCACCTTGTCTCAATCCCCGTGATGGATTAAAGAAGTGGGATGAACTTCCATTTACCAATATGGCAATAGAGGAAGTAGAAATCAATTGATAAATAATACCAACCACCTTTTGGTCAAATCCAAAAGCTAAAAGACTATTTGAAAGGAATAACCAGTCCACCCTGTCATAAGCTTTAGCAATATCAACTTTCATTATGAATCCCTGATTGTTAGAACAGGACAATGAGTGAATGTTCTCATGCGCTGTGATAATAGAGTTAAGAATTTGTCTACCTGGGATAAAGCCATTTTTTTGATCAGAAATTATTGAAGGGATCACTTGAATAAGTCTAGAATTAAGAACTTTGGAAATAATCTTATAGAAAGAGTTACAAAGGCTAATCAATCTAAACTGATTAGGAGAATCAGCACCAATCTTCTTAGGAATCAAACATAGAAAGGTGGAGTTAACTTCCTTAAGCATATGCTTAGCTCCAAAGAATTCCTTCATAGCATCACTTACATCTTTACCAACAAATTTCCAAAGTTTTTGAAAAAAGAACATGGGAAAGCCATCAGGTCTAGGAGCCTTATCTCCTCCTAGAGAATAGACAGCTTTGAAGATTTCATCATCCTTTGGAATTGAACTTAAAATTTTATCCTGTTCCTTAGAAACTAATGGAGGAATCACTCTTAGAATTTCATCCTAACTATCCATATTAATATTATGATCAGCCTTCATGAGGGATGAAAAAAAAGACTCCATTTCCTCCTTAATATCCTTTTCCTCTATAATCTTCAAATCTCCCTTTTTTAGGCATGATATATGAATTTTAGCTCTATGATTTAGAGTGGATAGATGGAAAAAAAAATTGTTTTTGTCTCCTTCACTCAACCATAACAATCTAGATCTTTATCTCCAATAGATTTCTTCTTTAGTGATAATATCTTTATATTGAGCCAACTTCTCATTTTCTTCAATAAGGAGATCATGATTATATCCATCCTTCTAAATTTTTTCCTGAGTTTTAAGAATTTCCTCCTTAATAGCAATCTTATTCTCAAAGATATTTCCAAAACTATACTTATTCCACTTTTTAACTTCCCTTTTAGCATTTTTGAGCTCAGACGCAACTCTAAAGAGGGCCATATCCTCAATATCAATATTCCACCATTCTTCCAGTTTACTTTCAAACTGTGGGTGTTGGATCCACATATTTTCAAATGTAAAAGGAAAATTCTTCTTAGAATTTATTTTAGTAGCAATGAAGACAAGAGCAAAATGATCTGAACCTATTTTTTGGCAAGCTTCCAATTTGTAGATGAATTCTTTTGTCCAATCAGGAGAGATAAGGGCACGATCTAGCCTGGCCTGAATACAATCATTACCAACTCTCTTATTACTCCAAGTGAACTGAATTCCCTAGAGTTCCATATCCATTAATCCCTCTTTGTTAATAAACTCCATTAAATCTAATCTCCCTTCCATTTGAGTAGCATTTGCTTCCATTTTCTCATGATCATAGAGAGGTACATTGAAATATCCCATTATAATGCATCGTCCCCAATAGTCTTTACTTTTAAAATTGGAGATAGACTCACATACCTTTTTCCTAAGGTTCTTAGTGTTAGGAGCATAGATATTTTCAATATACCAGCCCTGCTTCTGATACACACTAGTAATTTTTACAATCATTAGATATTTACTAGAAATCATAATAGTTCTAGAGTAATAATTCTTCTTTAATAACATCAAAGTTCCCCCTGAAGCACCTTCAGAACTACTGGCATTTATTGAATAATTTTTAAAATCTTTGATGTGTTCTACTTTCTCTTTATTCATCTTAGTTTCTTGGAGCAAGAGAAAATTAGGCTTTTGTTCTCTAACAAAATTCCAAACAAAATCCATTTTATTAATACTATTCAACTCCCTAATATTCCAACTTATCATTTTCATGTCTATTTTTTAGGGGTAAAATCTAGAATAGTTGCCTGCCTACCATCAGCAATATTCTGAATACTTTCTAACTCTCTGTTCTTCTTAATGGATCTTCTTCCAAGTTTGTCTAAGGAACCAACATCTGGTTTGACCTTTAAATGCTATTCAATTCCTTTTCCAACATTTTTTGGAGTAGTAGCAAGATATTTTACCTTTTTTTTCTGATCTATTTTGCTACTTCTCATTTTGAATCCCTTAATATTATTCTTTTTTTCACCTTTTTCTTTTGGTTTTTTGAATTTTATCCATTCTCTCTCGCATATTCTGAAAGGGGAATCCCATTCAATGGAAAATCATTATCATTCTTAGATAACACCTGACTCTCCCTAGACTAAGAAGCAAGAAGCTCTCCCTCCTTTGATTTGACATTAGTTACTCTTTATTGGCTCATCATTTTTATGCACTTTTGTCATTCTCTTATTTATATTTAGGTTCCCACTCTAAACTTAATGTCTATTCCTCATAGTTTAAATTTGATGTTCTATGTGTCGTCAAGTATTTTCAATGGAATTTTTTTTGACATTATTGTAGACAATTTGTCTTCAAGGATTCTCTTGCACTCTTCTTTCTTTGCTTTGGTCTTTTCCTCAAACAATTTGTCCACGTCTTTTACTTGGCCCTTTTGTCTTTATTATTTGTTTTAGGAAAATGTCTTGTTTATTTATTTGAATAAATTTTATCAAAATAAATCATTTTATCTTTTTCTCTATCTTCTTTCAAACTCTTTGTCTAAAGGAATTCCTTCAGACAATTGGTTTGAAAGAGTCCTTTATGTCTTCTATTAATGGGGAAATTGTCTCAAATAATTTTCCTACAAGAAATACTTTCTCTTTCACTTTATCTCCTTAGAAATTACCCTTCAATAATCTTAAAAAGGTACTCCTACCCTTCATTGAAATTGAAATGATCCCTTTAGACTTTTTGGAAAACATCTATGTGCCCTTCAGAAAAGTTGTCTTGTACATATGGCTTTAAAAATGTCCCTTTAAAATTTGAAAGCACCTTTCATAAAAAGTAAAAGTGTCCTTCAGAAGAAATTTAAATTACTTTCCCATAATAAATGACCCTTTAAAATATTGAAAAGGTTCACTTAGCTTCAAAAGAGCCCTTTGGGAAAGTTACAAAGTATTCTTAAGCTTGTAAGATATCCTTTGGAGAAATTGAAAAGGACCTTCAGAAACAAAGTCCTAGACAAAAGTCTATAGAAATTGATTTGATTTATCTTGGACAAAATTTTTGAAATAAAGACTTTGAAGCTCTGACAAAACTTTCCAAAAGAATTCTTTTGGGTGAAAAACTTGAAAGAAATAGTCTTTTACCAAAGTCTGAAAGAATCCACTTATGCTTGAAACAAAGTTTGAAAGGAAAAACACTTGAACAAGAACCCGAAGAAAGATTTATAAAAGGAAATATTTGAACCTTCACCATGAACTTTGCACAAATATTTTATTTAGACAAAGACACACACTAGACTCAACCAAACATATTAACAAACAACTAGTTTTTTCAATATGGGTGGCCAATTTTGATTTAAAAGATCAAAATTTGGTCAATAAATTCATGAGTTGGTGATAGTATATTTTCAATGAGGAACTAGTATTATTTCATTGTATCTATATGATGAATTATAGATCTAATGATGTCCATGACATCTATTGTTTTGTTATTAGCCTTTAGTATATGTTCAAACTATATATCAGCAATCTATTATTTGAGAATATTGACCATGTCCTTATATGATACCAATTTGTCATCCTTGGTCTAAAAATGGTCTATAAAATGATTTATGATTAACTAAGAATCACCATGAACCTTGATATGTATGTTCTATTATGCTTCCTATCAAATCCCTTCAACAAGTGTTTCATATTCAACCATGTTGTTGGTAAAAAGAAAGGTAATCCTAAATGACTTAGGGATTAGATCCCCATGTGGTGTAATGAATAAAAGGCTTTCCCCTAATCCACGTTTTGTGAATGATCCATCAAAATACAACTTCTAGTTTTGTTCCTTAATATTTTTTAATGATGGTCATAATGGATTATTCTAAGAATGGGAAGGTCAGCAATTCTATATCTATAAGTGGTGCTTCAATAAGTTGAAATGCAAAAAATTGCCCCTTAATGGATTTTTGGTTGATGTATTCTATCTCAAAATCCTAAGAAGCATGATCCATTTGGCCACGTGTCCTTGTAAATCTATTTTAGATAGTAGATACTTGAGTATATCTACTTTTGAAATAACCATGGTCTTATTGTTTAACATGTAATGTCATAATTTTTTAGCTATAAAAAACCTAACTAAACAAGATTTTTCAATGGGCATTTAATTATGCTCATATGTGACCATTGTAGGGATTATATAGTACATATTATGTTCTTTTATATTATCATCATTGTAATCTAGAAGTACCCCAGGGATTTGTCCATGGATGACATGTATAATAAGAATGACTTTCCTAGCATTGGTGGTAATAAAATATGTAAATTTGATAGATAGTCCTTCAGTTGTTGGAAAACTTTCTGGCAATCATCATACAAATGAATTGTGACACCCTTCAACAAATGTGTAAAAGGATGGCACTTATTGGCCAACTATGATATGAATCATTTGATAAAATAGATCCTACCTTACAAACTGTGGATCTACTTCAAATTAGTTAGTGGTGGCATTTGAGTTATGGATTGTACATCGACTAGATTGACTTCAATGCCTCTATGGGACATAATGAATCCAAGAAATTTGCCTAAATTAAATCCAAAAACACACTTATTAGGATTTATCTGAACTTTATATTCTCATAATCACTCTAATATCATCCTTGATGTTATTAGATGATCGACCCTAGTCTTTGATTTCCCTAGCATGTTGTTGATGTAGTCTTTAACAATGTCATGCATCATATCATGAAATATGATGATAATGGATCTTTGGTAAGTGGCCCCAAAAATTTTAATACCAAATGGCATAACCTAATAATAAATCATTTCACAAAATGTGGTGAATTTTATTTTTTGTTGATCTTCAAGCACAATCTAGATCTAGTTATAGCCTAAAAATATATCCATCAATGAAAACATTTCACAACCTACTATGGATTTTAATATCATGTCAATATTCAACATAAGAAATTCATCCTTTTATAAGGGCTTGTTTATGTATATGAAATTAGTGCATATTCAAATTACTTCTATCTTCTTACTAACTAGTACAACATTTGATATCCACTATGACTAGTCGATCGATTAAATAAATCCTACTTTCAAGAGTTTTTCTAACTTTATCTTCACTAATAAAATAATTTAAGGATGTATGTTACATAATTTTTGTTTTATACATTTTCCATTAGGATGTACCACAAGGTGGTGTACAACTAAGGTGGGGTCTAAACATCACATGTCAAAATAGGCCCATGCAAATATATCAACAAATTCCCTCAAAAGGGTTTTAAAGACTTCACATTCCTTATCAATGAGGGATGCACCTAATTTTATCCATTTCAAGTCATCAAAAGTCTTGATGTTAACCTCTATAGTGTCCTCCATAAGAAGATTTGAACCATCTTCTAGAATGGTTGGCAAGGATTTAAAGTGGCTTGCAATAGTAGAATCCTCTGTTCGGACTAACTTTTCAAGTTACCTTAGGCATGATGAATAAAAATCCCGCAAAGGTAGGGATGTCCATGAGACAAAAACTTTTGTAAAATATTTTATGATTTGATCAAAATCCTATTGTGCTTCAAGACTGAACTCAAACCCATAGGCAAGTTCATCATTGGTCATCTCCTGAGCTATGTTTGATTAAGGTTGAACACCCCTATCTAATGACACCTAAAATAGGTTTTTACCACTCAACTATAATTTTTTTTAACTATTTCCATGGTCCAAAACTGACTTAAATATTTTTTCACTTTTGGACCTTAATGTTCTATTTAATTATTTATGGCTAGGGGTGTTCATGCATTATCCAAAATAGGTTTCATGATCCATCTTGATTGAGAACCCTTGTTTGTGGTCTCCCAACGTAACATTTTCCATGTCAATGCTTGGATTTACATCCTTTAAAATACGCTTAGATCTTCTCATCCATTCTATAAAATGGAATCATCTTTCTTGATATGGGTGATAATTTTGTTGAGATGAATCTCTAGATTAGGGGATAGTTCTCCTTAATGCACCTTTAAAGATCTTTCTAAACTAAAAACTATGTATGAAAAGGGTAAAGGAAAACAACTAAGAAAATGAATGGTGATGCATAAATATTTAATATCCTCCCAATTGATTGAAACCACTACTTTAAAGATAGAAAAAGGTTTTTTCTTGCACAAGACACACAACTCAGGAACCATTACTACATCAATATTTCATATGATAGATTCAAGAAGTTATGTGATTCTTAAGAAGGAAATGAATGATCCAAAGAAAGATACAGTCATGAATCACTTCTAAGATATCTCTAAACTTATAAAATAATACTAATAAAGACCTATAACATATTTCTTATTTGCAAATTGGTAGACCATCAAGAGTACAAGCTAGAAAAGACCATCTTTCACTAGACTAGACCAAAACTGATTCAATCATTACTCAATATTATATCATATAAGAGGCAATCACACTTGTATATATATTCAAGAGTTCTTCGAGTACAAATATAGCCATATTTTCTCTAGTAACTAGAAAAGGTAGCCAAATAAGCTAAGAGAATGTATATGTATAGCCTTGAGAGGTAGAGCAATCAAAGGAAGTCCATGGGTTAGTTGAACATGTGTCATCTTGAAAGAATTAGTTACATTTTTATGGGAAAGAAGTGGGAAAGCTATGCCATGTCACCAAATGTATTAGTTGCAATGTGTTACAACTAAACCAAATGCATTAGTTACATTTGTCACAATTGAACCAAAGCCTCAGTTACATTTTGTCATTTTTTATCTCTTATCTTCACCTTCAATTTCTCGTTGAGCCATTCCTTTTAAACTCTAATGACTAGTTTCTATAGTCTAAAATTGGTGTTTTTTGGGATTTCAATCTTCAATAATTTTCTTTAGACATTTTTCCCATGGCCATTTTTTATTTTTCCTTTTACTTCTTTTATATCAGACAAGTTTTCCAAAATAATTCATCGGATAATATTTTTGAAAGAGTTCTTTCAAATTTTCCATTTTACCCTTTTGGTTATTAAAAATGACCCTTTAATAAAGTGGAAAATGCCCTTTCTAAAATGAACATACCCTTTGAATTCTTGAAAGTTTCCCTTCATAATTTCTATTTGGTCTATTTCATCAAAACAATTCCTTCTAGCTTTTATTTGGACAATTTTAGCAAACAAATTTCCCAAAAGAATTATTTTGTATTTTATGCTAAGTGACCTCTACAAAAATGAAAGTTCCTTTTGGAAAATTTGTAAGGTATCCTTTGTAAAAAATGTAGGTGTCTTTCAAAAAAATTGTAGTTTTCCTTCAAACTTTTTGAGAAGTACCTTTAAGAAAAATGAAATGATCCGTTCAAAATGCAAGTGGCCCTTCAAAAAAATGCAAGTGACCCTTCATAAAATTTGTAAGTGTCTAGTTTGCAAAGAAAATAACCTTCTAGAAAGTTTCAAATGATCCTTCATAAAAATTGAAGTGGACCTTTTCCAAAAAGGAAATTACCCTTCAAAAAAGTTGAAGTATACCCTTTAGAAAAGTTGTAACATACCCTTTAGAAAAGTTGTAACATACCCTTCATAAAAGTTATCACATACCTCTCAGAAAAGTTGAAGTGCCTTTTAAAAAAGTTGTCTTAGATAAAATACCATAAATAATTCCTTCAAAAAAGTTAAAACATACCCTTCAGAAAAGTTGTAACATAGCCTTTGGAAAAATTATAAGTGTGATTTTTAGCTTGAAACATACCCTTCAAAAATTTGTAACATACCCTTTGTAAAAATTACTTCAAATAATTTGTCTAAGGAAACTCTAACACTTAAAAACAACCCAAAAACAAGACTTCTTAAATAACTAACACTTAGTAAAAGACCAAAACAAACCTTCCAAAAGAATTATACTTGTAAATTTGCTATGGATTATATAGAACACTTCTTTCAAATGAAATCTAAGTACTGGACCCAACCAAAGATATAGACTTAGATGATTTTTTCAAATATGGGTGCCCAATATTGACTTGAAAGGCTAAAATTTGGTCAACAAATTAGTGACTCACATGGGTAGTATGCATATTATACTTACCAAACCAGTATCCTAAATAGTCCACTAGGCATGGAGTCAATTAAGGAATGAAATAAACCATAAACCTTGACCATGATTTAGAACTTGATAAACAAGACAACCATTGACTACCTACAATACATAAAATAAATCTACACACAACAAAGACCAAAGAAAACACACATGTGCTACTTATCACTTAGGAAAATATAAGACACAACAAAAATAAATCTAATTATGTAAAACTAACTAGATATACTCTTACCCCTCTTGGCTCAATGGGAAATTTTCTTAAGTCTCTTCCATGGAAAGAAGCCTCATGATGCTAGACAAGTGGTTGGTTGGAGTAGGAGCTTGGTGACTCATCCTTCTTGTTTTCCACCTTAATTGGTATGTATCCAAGTGGATTAGGTTCAAACATGTCTCCAAAATACATTTACTCATATTCCTCTTTTAATCATGTCTCATGCTAGTCCTTCATGTTAGTGTAGTCCATTAATGGATCAATGGTTGATATATCATTATCATATGGTTCATTTGGCTCATGGATTTATTGGTATGTATCATGGACCAACTTGTTCTTTTCTATCTCTTTGATAGGTTTTTCAAGCTAATCTCTTGCTTCATCATGGCTCTCTTGAAGAAGGGTGGTTTGTGTGATGTTTGATCTAAGACAAAAAAATTCTAGCTCATTCTAGAAATCATTATTTTATCACTCAAGAACACCTTATTCAAATCCCCTATCAAAACAATCAGACCTCTCTCCTTCTTTATCAAAAACATGTCTCTACCTACTCAAAAAAAGGGTCTCTAGATACTCAACAACATGATCTTGAACTTCATTCTACTCAAATCTCATGGGTCAGTCATTATCTTCATCAAAGAAACAAGATTTTTTATCAAACAAAGGGAAAGAGAGCTCACCATGCTTACATTCTCCATCCAACATTGACAAATGAAGTTTGTTAATCTTATCTTCATATTGATAGAACATTTTCTTGTATGTGTGACCTATATCTCTTTCTTGAATCATGTCACCTTTTAAGAGTCACTTCTTCAACCTTATTTTCATGAAAACATCCTAGAACAATCACCTCTTGAGATATGATTTGACCATGTTTTTTATCTTTGATAATGCTTTACACTTCACGCTCGAGATGGTAATTACCATGATGATGTTCATATGGATTACATATGATGATATCATCTTCATTATCATTCATTATAGTCTCTTGATCAGCCAAGAATTGCATTTTCTCTTTCTCACTTGCCTCCCTTAAAATAGGTTCCTCTTTAGGATGAAATGAAATGAAGGTTGAATGGATAGGTTCATCAGTCTAAAATGTAAGATTTGGAGTATAGAAGCTAATGGAAGGTTAAGGGAGTGAAAATGGAGTATGGGATGAAGGTGAGGACTTAGGAATTGATTTTGAAAAGAGGTAAGGACTATTGAGCTCAAAATCAGATTGGGAATGAGAAGTGGGGTTCTTTCTTAGAAGCTCATGAGGAAGAGGAGGTAAACCTTGGGATAAAATCAATTGGTTCTCTTCCTTCCACTTGAGCATCACTTCATCTACATTAGATATAGCTTGATAACTCTCTTAAAGGTGTATAGATGGGGTGTTTTTAAACATGGTGTCTTCTATTGGGTCTAAACCATCCATTACACCTTGACTAAGGAACCTTATTCTTGACTCTAATTATTCAATAAGTTTAGCTATATTTTCTTGGAAGAGTCTTTCTTAGAGATCATGTGCATCATCATGATAAGGAGTAGTTTTATTTTACACTTCATACTCTTGAATAATACTCTTCTCTTGCTATTTACCCCATGATTACACTATTTCATTCCAAATCATGATCTTAGGATTGAAACTATCTTCTTCAGGATAGGTAATAACTTCATCTTTCTCAAGGTCTTGAGCTAGTTCATGATAGACATTTCTCCAACTTGGAATCTTGACATCATGATGAGGGGCTTGAGAAGATTGAGGGGGAATAAAAAGAGTTGCACATGCATAGGAAGAGTTTATTGAGTATGGACATGTTATTTTTCAAAAGAAGTAGGATGATTTTCTCCAAAGAAGGGATCACAATCTAAGTAATTGAAATAATTAGTTTCTATAAAAGGTCATTCGAATGTCTTTTGGTGTTGAATTTCTAGGTGTAAAGGATTAAAAACAAGAGTAGTTAATGCATTAGATGGGTTAGAAGTTTGTCACATTTTATTTTGGTGATCAAGTGCTATTTGATAAAAAGGATTTGGTGTATAGGGGGATGGTTTATTTTATATAGGATAAGGTTATTTTAGGATGGAAGAAGGGGTATAAGGTTGAATTCCTTAAGTGGATTGACTTCTCCACCATACTTGTTTCTCCTCCGTGGATTGCATGACTTGAGCTTGCTTAAACAAGCATTCCTCATTATACATAAGCTCTTGTTAATATTTGTTTTACTCTTTCAACCTATCTATTTCAAACATTTTCTTCTCAAAATCCAACATTATCTCTCTAGAACTCTTGGAATCACTAAGATAAAGATAGTTAGGAAGGTTGCTTGAGGTGATTCCATGAAAAACATGAGCTTGATCAAAACTATATTAATGAACAAAAGATACATACTACTCAACAATGGGATTATACATACCAAATATGATTTCTTGATGCAATAGGGTTACTTGACCAGATGATTCAACTTGAAGTTTCCATTGGTGTTCACTAAAATGCCTCTAAAAGGCTAATTGATTGAAGAACACACCAAGAATTATTTAACTCCTTAGACAAATGGTCCCATCGGGCATGAAAAAAACTATTGATGCTTGGATTTGTACCCTTGAGAAGATGCTCAGCTCTCCTCATCCAAGTGGCAAAATGGAATCATTTCTCTTACTATGGGTGATAATTTCATTGAGATGAATCTATATATTAGGGGTTATCTCCCCTTGATGTACCTTTAAATCTCTTTATAAACTAACTATGTATAAAAGGGTAAATGAAAATAACTAAAAAAATAAATGGTGATGCACTAATATTTGATATCCTCTCAATTGACTAGAACTACTAGTTTAAATACAAATGAAGGTGTTTTACTGCATAAGACTCATAACTCAAGAACCATTGCTACATTAATATTTCATACGCTAGATTTGAGAAGGTATATGATTCTTAAGAAGGAAATGAATGATCCAAATAAAGATACATTAATGAATCACTTCTAAGATATCTCTACACTTATAAAAGAATAATAACAAACCCTTGCAACAATATTCATTCTAAAAATTAGTAGACCATCAAGAGTACAAGCTAGAAAAACAATCTTTCACTAGGCTAGACCAACAATGATTCAATCATTACTCAATATTATAGCATATGAGAGGAAATCACACTTGTATATCTCTTCAAGAGTTTTTTTAGTACAAATTTGGCTAGAATTTCCCCAATAACTAGTAGAGGATATGAAATGAGCCAAGATAATGCATATATATAGCCTTGAGAGGTAGAATAATTAATGGAAGTCCATGGGTCACTTGGACATGTGTTATCTTGAAAGAATTAGTAACATTTTCATGGGAGAGAAGTGGATGAGCTATGCCATTTCACTGAATGGATCAGTTACAATGAGTTACAATTGAAACAAAATAATTAGTTACATTTGTTACAATTGAACCAAAGCCTTACTTACATTTTACCATTTACTATCTCTTATCTTCACCTTCAAGTTCCCATTGAGCCTTTCTTTTTAAACTCCAATGGCTAGTTTTTGTAGTCTAAAATTGATTTTTTGTGGGTTGTCACTCTTCAAGCATTTTCTTCAAACATTTTTCCCACAATCATTTTTTGTTTATCCTTTTTCTTCCTTTGTATCTAACAAGTTTTCCAAAAGAATTCCTCAGACAATATTTTTGAAAGAATTCTTTTAGAATTTATATTTGGCCCTTTTGGTTCTTTAAAATGACCCTTCAACAAAGAGAAAATGGCCCTATCTGAAATGAACATACCCTTTGGATTCATGCAAGTGTCCCTTCATAATTTCTATTTGGTCTATTTCATCAAAAGAACTTCTTCACGATTTTGTTTGGATAATTTCTATGGATAATTTTCTTGAGATATTTTTTTTGGATTTTCTATTAATTATTGTCTACAAAAATGAAAGTACCCTTTTAAAAATTTGTAAGGTATCCTTCGGCAAAAATGTAAGTGTCCTTCAAAAAAATTATAGTTGTCCTTCAAATTTTTTGGGAAGTACCTTGTGGAAAAATGAAATGATCCTTGAAAATGAAAGTTCCCCTTTGGAAAAAATGCAAGTGACCTTTCAAAAAATTTGTAAGTGTCCACTTTCCAAAGAAAATAACCTAAGAGAAAGTTGAAAATGATTCTTCATAAAAATTGAAGTGGACCTTTTCTCGAAAGGAAATTACCCTTCAGAAAAGTTGAAGCATGCCCTTTACAAAATTTGTCACATACCCTTCATAAAATTTGAAGTTCCTTTAAGAAAATTTGTCATAGACATAATGTCCAAAATAATTAATTTGGAAATGTTGAAACATACCCTTCAAAAAAGTTACAACGTATCCTTCAAAAAAGTTATAACATACCATTCAGAATAGTTATAACATACCCTTCATAAATATTACTTCAAACATGTTTTTTGAGGCAACTCTGACACTTAAATAAAAACCCAAAAATAAGACTTCCAAAAGAGTTAGACTTATAAATTTTTTATGGATTATATATAACACTTCCTCCAAATAAAATCTAATTACTAGACTTAACCAAAGATATATAATTAGATAATTTTTTTAAATAGGGGTGCCCAATTTTAGCTTGAAAGGCCAAAATTTGTTCAACAATCCCTTAGGCCTAGAAAATTATAGAAGGCCTCATCATTCTTAAAACTTTCAATTGGCACTATTGATACTTATTAGTCTTGTATATTAGCTAAATATAATATTAAGGAAGTGTATTGCAATAAATGACTAGTTGAAGGGTACAAATGGTATAAGTGTTAAGAAAATTAGTTGGCTAGGTCATTGAAAGGGCTATGTTCAGACTCTTCTTTGTTGTCAACATCATCATCACTAGTCATTGGCATTATAACATGAATCAAGTAAATTGGATCAAGCATATCATGTTGATTTATCCCAAGGCCTCCTTCTTCATAAGCATGCCTTTCCATGAATTTATTTGAAATAAGATACTTGGAATTTATATAAAAATTATCTAGGTTGTCATTATACAACCAAGATTCATCATCTATAAATGGTTTATGTTTTTGGCCAATGACTGGTCTAAAAATAATAGGTGTCCAACTATGGATTTGGACTTTTCCCTTTTTCTACCATTTTATGAAGGGTGGTTTGGCTTTAGGTCTTCCAAAGGACTTGGGGTTCTATGGAATCTTATCAATGTGTAATATATCATGGGTCAAATATTCTCCTAGGTCATTAGTCGAGATAATATAATGATTAGATAATTCATGATGTGGTATGTGGGAAAGTGAATCAAGGGTATTAGGGGTAATGTAGTTTCCCTCTAATGAATCAAAAAGTATTTATTTTCCCTTGTCCTTCTTGGAAACTAGATTCAAGCCAAAATGGTAGTTATAGCTTTTGTACTCAAACTTCAAATGATTTAAATGTTCATATGGCTGAAAATATCTTTCAATGGTGACTCCATACTTGAATGGGAGAATTTGAGCCATTGGTGTATTATCAAAGGGATTGCATGAATTTCATGTATCTAGGATCTACCCAAAATAATGTTATATAACAAATCAAGGTCTAACACATAGTATAGTGTAGCATGGGTCAAGGGCATAAGGATAACTATCAAGGTGATATTTCCCTATGATTCTCATTATTCATTATCATAGGCCTTGATGATGATCATTTCTAGCTAGAGATCAACTATCATGTACATAAAAAACATGGTGAGCTTTAGAGACACAATATTTATACCTTATCCACTATCTATGAGGACTTTCTTCACTTTGTGTTACATTATGACAACTTCTATGTACTATGGACTATTATGCAAAGGGCCAAGGGATGACATACCACTTTGGTTGAAGGTTAATTATTAGGCTGGGGATATATATCTAGCTAAATCTTGAAATTTGTCTTGAGATATGTCATTAGGAACATGGGATTGGCCAATAAACTCTGTTAAGATGTTTTAGTGGATGGTATATTTACAAAATATATCTAAAATGGAGATTTGTTTGGGTGTTTTCTATAATTATTCCACAATATTGAACATCTTTTATTTCATAATGGTAAATGGCTTGTTCTTAGCTAGAATGGTGGGTTAGATGGGTGAAGAATTAGATGGATATGGGATTAGTATGGTAATCTTTGATCATTAAGTTATGATTACATAATAAAGATTAGATACATGACCATTATTATTATCAAATAATGGTGGTTTGGGACTAGATAAGATAAGTCTTAGTTGTCGATACACTTATGTGTGATCATGGGTCAATGATAAGTTATTGATATAGGGTCCAAAGGTAGTAATCCCTACTTGTCAGTATGATTATATGTAGTCATAGGTCAAGGAAGGATCATTAGCATGGTTTGGTCAGTTAGAATTGATTATCAATGGTATTATTTGATTATTTTCTAGTCTTATATTAATAAAAATGGTGGAAACATGACCTCTCATAATATGGCCTACAACCTTGTTATTTTCATGTGTAACTACATGGTAGGTTTGTTTGTTGTTGGTATCATTTTGTCCTTAGTTTCATCCACTTGAATAATATTATTAGTTATACTACTAGTTTTATTGGTTCTATCTTAGTTTTTGATACTATTATTGTTATTGTGATGGCTAATATTGCTATTACTATTGGTTGTTAAGTTATGGAAAATGGTTTTGATAAATACCCAAGTTTTAATTGGATGTTAAAGTTTCATTATCTAATGTTATCTCTCTATTTTCCAACATATTCTCAATCAAATGATTAATTTTCACACAACATCACAAATTATGTCCATTAACCTGATGATACTCACATAATTCATTTTGTTGGTACTAATATGGATAAGGAATGCCCTTAGGATAGTGATTCAAAATAGGCCATCTAATAAGACTAGTGGTGGTGATATTTTGAAACACAGATTCAATGGGTTTTCTAAGGCCATTAAAGACACAATGATTAGGCATAGTTCTTCTTGGAGGAAGGTTTTGTAAAGGCAAAGGTTGTTTCATTTATTGTGTTGGTATAGGCTATTGCACTTATTACATTTTCTGAAGAGGTTATTGGTTATGAGCAATTTTCATATGAGGCGTAGGCTAAGAGATGGTTTTTTCACCATTTGAACATGTCATAAATCACTAAATATATTTCCAAAAACATTATTTTATGATTGAATGGCATGGAATTTTAATAATTATTGGCCTATGTTTGTCTTGATGCTTGTGCTTGGACTTGGTTATGGTCTTTGCCATTACTTTGGTTTTGATTCCATTTATAATTTGATGAGGTTATATTGATTATAATTTTTTTAATATGGTATAATTTAATCAACAAACCTTTTTCAATGATTTCCTTGAAAGTGTGTACACATTGCATCTCTAGATGGTAAGATATTTTACTATGCCAATTCTTGGTAAACATAGTGGCTAGATGCGTATCTAGTAAAAACTAGGTGAGTAAACTACCAAGTGATATCCATAACTATAGATAACTTAAAAAGATTTTATGAAATTATATTTGGCTTGCATCAAAACTACAAATGAAATCTCTTATTCAATATTATAGGGGAAGTGTTATATAAACTTGTCTAAAAGATCATCAAAATCAGAAACTAAATTCTTGGGCAATTTTATAATCCACTCTAACTCTTATCTTGCTAGACTCCTTGGGAATAATAGTAAGAATCAAATGTCACTATAAGACATCATTTTACAAGAAGCAAAGAATTTAGTTAAATGGGACTTGGGGTCTCCTTTCACCTCTATTTGTTGAATTTTGGTAGTTCTTACCCTTGAGGAAATGGTATTTGTAAATAATCCATGTTAAAGGGGTAGGAACACATGTCATCCAAGTTAAAATTTTTGGTATGTTTCCCATATTAGATGGTGGAAATTTCATCTTTCATCTATTTCAGTTTTGTGTGAATAAGTTAGAGGGAACATTAGCTTGAGGTGGAGATTAGGTGGTCAAAAGTGGGTTAGTTTGACCTGGGTATAGTCGACACATTTATTGGGGAATATTGGTTTTGATATGGAATTAACTAAGAATATGCATACATATATTAAGATGTGATTTTTTAAATTATATGCATTATGGTGCAATATTCTTGTTGGGATTGGGTATGTAGGTGTAGTTTTGGGGTAATTGTGGTTGAGATGGAAGGATATGGTTGGGGGTAAATTACTATGCCTATTGAGGTTGATTAGGGACTTGATATTGACTATTAATATTTAGTTGATTAAGGGGAACTTGTGAACCAAGGCCTTGTCATTGATTTTGTGGCATGTTTGGCATGAAAAGTAGTTGTTGCCAAACTCATACTTGTGGAACATTAAAACCTCTTGGTTATGTGAATACATATTAGGAAGTAGATGCATGTTAAATTTTTGGAATTTTTGGATGATAAATACTCATATGATATTGATTAGACATCATTTATGATTATATTGGTATGTTGGTCTATGATTATATAGGTATGTTCATCACTACCTGATGAGGTGGAACATTGGTTGCCCCTTATTGAGGTGGCATAATATTTTTCCTCTACTATGTGGGTATTTTGGATGGTACCTATTACTATGGAATGTTACTCATTTTTATTATTGTGGAGTAACATTCATCACATTTTATTAAGGCATGACACTAGTTGTTACTTGACTAATTAATCCATGCATTTATGTGCTTGAATAAGTAGTTGGTTGAGGATTAGAGGTAGTTGATTAAGGTTGCGAGGTAGAAGCTCCTGCACCCTACATTTATGAACCACTCATGATGTTAACTAAAGGAACATTTTTTTGTGGACTATTTTTTTTTTCATTTACACCACTTTGGTCTAGATTGAATGTCACTTGCATGTTATCCATTATGTTTGGCTCCCTATTATATATAGAAGTAGAAGACACTCTTTGATGGCGAGGGCATTAAACATATATCCAACCAAAGTTATTCAAATGAATGGGTTTATACCCTAATTTTCTTAGCTTGTCGACTTGATTAAAACTCATGTTGAAAGAGTTATCTCAATGATAGGATCATTTGACATGGTAATGTTGTTGAAGTTGTGTGTTAAGTTTAGATAGGTTTGGTATGTTGTTTACATATATATGAAGTGATCCTCTATGAGGAATTTTCTTATGACAATCATATGAGGGTCTTCATATGACATTGACACTATAGCTTGAGGATTACTAGAAGAGGCATGCTTGATGTTTTGATTATAAGGCATGTTGTAAGGCACTCTCACTAAACTTGGTAGATTTTCAAGGGAAAGTCTATTGGAAACTTGGCCCTTATATATGTGACTCTGATTAACAATTCATCTTTGTTTAATATAAAGTGATAATAAAATTAAGGGTTATAGGTTGATGTAATTGTAATGTAGTATGTTTATTGTTGGATTTGTTCTACAACCAAATTTATGCTAGCTAGGTATAATACCATTTTGTCTTGGTCCTACTCTGAGTATGGAGGTGTGTTAACCAAATAATGGGCCAAAGGATATTGGATTTTTTCCCCCATTTGAGTGTTTTAAGATGGATAATGATCTATCTCACAAAATACATCATCTCCATATGGATCTTGAATAAAGTCTTCTTGTACGACCACATAACTATACCTTAGATTATACATGACTCCACTATTGGTATAGTGAGATGTTTTATTATTTTTAGGAAACTAGTGTTTAGTAATAAACAATAAAGGGTCTAGAGTAAGGGGATAAATATAATAGAATGTTGTAAAATATAGATTTTAATAAAATTAATTACATAGGGAAGAGAAATTAATTATCTAGAAAAGTAGACTGAGATGACCATTTCAAATCCTAAAAACTATTGTATAAGACTAGGAAGATGTCAAGAATATAGGTATATCTTTCCTTTGGTGAAAGGATAGGATTTCCAAAAATTGGACACTTTAAGGTTTGGCATTATAGTCTAGGTCCTGCTACTATTGTCTAAATAGGTAACAAATATTTGAGTTTTTTAGGTTTTGTCCACTATCCCTATGTGATCCTGTATATGAAATTTTGGATCTTGAATGTTGATAGAGCTCCTTGTAGAGTTGTTTTAATCTTCAAAACCTTCGGTTCATCTACACATAAATATAACAAATGAATCAAAATCAAAATGTGAAAAATTGGGTTAGGGGAAGTATGATCGCATGATCTAGAACCCCTACTTTCTTGATCACTACCTACATTAACCCTCAAGATAGGGTCTTAGATGAAACATAGTTATCCATTAGGGAACGTGCATAATTAATGTACATCATAGATACAAGAATGATTTTCACCTAGGCCCTTTTTTGATAAAGCATGAAAATCTATATGTGATGTATAATGTTGAGCTATATTATTGACTAATTTTTAATTACGTACTATGCCAAAGTAGTAAGTGTTAGATGTAAAATGCCTTGTGAAGTCTTTTAGATAAAAGACTCTTTGTTTTGAATTTGGGAACTTAATTCACATTTGGCTAACATTAGAAAGGTAAACAAAACTTAAGGATGAAGCTAAGAAGGGATTAGTACTCATTAAGTAAGAAAACCTAATCATTGGGACTCAAAATTTAGTTGGATATGAGCATTAGAAATGGGACACCCTAGGGTCCAACATGATAGTCCAACCTCAGTGTTCCTATCTTATAAGTTTTGGACCTATGGGGATAGAATTATTATGGGGAATAGGGTTTCACTAAGCTAAAATGACCATCTAGAAGGTTATAGATGATTGGTAATAATAAAAAAGGTGAGTCAAGCATTAAATAATACCATGATAACTAAAACAAAATATATGGCTAAATGTGAACAAGGCTCATATTCTCCAATGAGAGTCTCCTGTGAAAGAACTATGAAAAGACATGATATATGTGGTCTCTTGACCAATTTAAGGTGTATATGTTTTCCCCCTTTTATTCTAGTGATGTAATGAAATGAAGTACTAGAGTAAAACAAAGAAAATAAAAATGCATACATGAACTTACCTGCATGGAGATAAATGTGTTGCAAAGGGTCCAACTCATTTCCTAGATATGGAAGTGAATGGAGATTCAAGTTGTTCCTAGAGAAATAATGAATCCCTAAAATGGATGCCCCATGTACTAAATTTGATAGTGGAATTCATTTAATCATGGAGGAGGGCAATGCTTGCCCCCTACGTTGAATCTAGCTTAAAATGAGGAATGGTCAAAGGCCCAAAACTAATATTTGTCCTCTATTCCACATAAACTCATGTAATATGGAATGTGTGTATAGAACCTATATGTTGTGAAGAGAAAAATATATCATGCCCCCACTCTAAATATCTATATTGGAACTGAGAAATGATTGAAGGCTGAAAACCAATGCATGTCTTCTATCTTGCATAAACTCATATAGTCTAGGTCTAGGTAATGAAATGGACCAATTTTTATAGATGGCTATGTGGTCTAACTTGGTGATAACCTAGGTATAACTAGGTGTAATCTAAAACTTTGATCAATGTGTAAGAAAAGAATGGTATGTGTTTCCATTGCATTCATATAATCATAGATGATGAAGAACATGAACATCTATGTCATGCCCTAAAATTTGGTATGTGAGTGATGCATATGTATAATATATTAATTTCCATAACCACATGTGATATGACCTATCATGTTATTCCCCATGTGCAAAATTGGAGATGCTCTACACTATGCCTATAATATGCTATCTGGTCTTGTAACTATGTCATGTTATATGAATCTATATGTGTGAGATGTGTAGTAATATACATACCCCCAAATCTGGTATCTAATTTTGAATATATATCAAAGTCATCATGAATCCATATAATCTAAACCACTATATCTGAATAGTCTATGTACCTATAAGCTAGAATCACTATGGATCCATATGATCTAAACCACTATATCTGAATAGTCTGACGATTGACCCATTTAATCTAAATCACTATATATTTCAACTAATCTAAGCTAAATTTAATAATCTAAATAGTGATAGAGTAAGAACCATGGTGTATCCACTTATGAGAGTGGATGGGTATGTTGGGTAAGTATACGACTAGGAATAGTAGGAATGATGCCCCCTTTTAAGGAGAGGGATGAAATTTGTGATAGAGGAAGTTGATCCAAAAGTGATGAATAATGGTGTTATGATAGAAACAATGTTCATATAATTTGAATTGATTGAGAAGTTGTATGATTGATTAGATTGAGTTGTTGAAATTCGAACAAGTTTTGATTGGTGATGATCAAGATGTATGTTTGGGTGTAGGATAAATATAGAGATGTAGATGACATAGTAGGAAAATTAAGTAGTAAAATATCAAAGCTCACATGATGTCAAAGGTATCCTTATCACAATTTCTTGGAAGAAAATTGTTTAAAAAATAGAGTTAGGAGGTTCAAGCTATAGATAAAATGGTATTTTACTTTGATTGAGAAAATTGGGTAATATAGGAAATTGTATTGATTATCGATTCATTTATGTATTGACTAGGTTGAGATTTAGAGGTTTAGAGTAGTAGATATGTTGAGGAGATGAGTACCTATTATGACCTGGTTTAAGCAATTAATATCCCAGGTTCAGGCTAGTGGTGATGTTACCCTGGTAAGTAGCTAAAACATTTGATTTTTATCTATTCTAAAGCCTATTTTTGATGTTTTGAGCTATTTAGAGTGTCCTAAGAAAAATTTAACTAGAGACAATGCTCCTATCCTACATCTAACAGTCTTATCCAAGTTTTAGCACTCTTTTATAGGTTACAAAACTCTTATCTAGTGTTGTTATCTTGTACCTAGTGCTATTATCTTGTGGGTAGGATTTTCTAAGATGTTGCTTGGTTAATTGCTATTTTTTGACTTGGCTAGTGATTTGGAATTATGGACTGATATATATACTATTTTTTATTTCTTTTAGGGTGAGGTTTAGATAAGAGAGCTCCATAAGGCCCAAGCTATGGAGACATTGACATTATTACCATTGTCTAGTGATGAGAGAGCTATCATTGATAAGGTATGGTTGGGTCATGTGTGTGAATTAAGCATAATTCAGTGGGATAGATATCTGATTACTACTTTATGTGAGAGTTGTAATGTAGATGCATGTACTTTTTGTCTTATTATAGGGGAGATTACAATGAATCTAGAATATGTGTATCACATTTTACAATTTCCATTTAGTGGATGACATGTGACGTTTCAAGATGACATGGGTATTGATGATATTGATTGTACATCCTTGTATCTTGCTGGTGTGCCCTTAGGTATACAATAAAGTAGTGATAGTGATGTGTTGCTATCAATTATAGTATAATTTAGTGTTTTATACATATATAAGTGTGTTACTTCCAATCTCTTGGGATGGATCACAATAGGTGGGTACTAGATAGATTGGTGGTTGGTGACATTATATGGAGGCTGTATAGAGGATTTCCCAGGTGGGTCAAAGATGGAGTGTAGTTATGGTATATAAGGGTCAAATGTTTGATACATAACCACTGGGTTAGAGTCTATGAACAAATTAAATATGAGTGCATGACTACATAGTTTGGGGTACCATAGGATGTGCCCCTAACAACATTGGTATGTGTGAGGAGTGCATGGGAACCAACAAGGGTAGGAACTCATATTAGGCCCACAAAGGCTAACCTAGCACCATTACCTTTGTATGCATGAGATGTAGCTATAGATATTCCTAATGTAGATGATGTTGGATGTATAGATGCATATACTACATGGTAGATGAGGCATTAGTGGGATCCATTATACCCAATTAATGGAGGGCATGCTCTAGAGTATGAGGATTCTCAGCCAATTTATATGATGTAAGGTAAGCATCAATTTCATTTTTATTGTATACAAATTTGTGAATTTAGTTTGATTTGAAAGTTTATATAACTTAGTGTTGTACTTTTATGTGCAGGTAGAGTGAGAGGTACTCAATATGAGGCACACACTAAGGTGGGAAGTAGAAATTATGACTATTATGAGACCATCATTGAGTATACATTCTAAGAGATCACATGGTATGTTACTAATTATGTGATGGCATGTTCCTAATGATGTGATGATTACAACTGGTATTCATGCTCGTTTATTTGATAGGCCTACTATAATGACAACTACATATGTTAGGATAGTAAGAAAGAGAGATGAGTTAAGGGATAAGCTAGATATGTATAACATACACCCACCTTATTTTGGATCAATGAGTATGAGGATTATAGATGAGTACATGGATCTTTATAGGTGGGATGTAGACTTACATGTGGAGCATGATCATCTATTAGAGTGAGAGAGTCATCGTAAGATATATTAAAGAGCTCAAGGAGGTGTTGGGTCATCGAGTGCTAGAGTGGATTATGTGACTATTATTAGTGGGGAGAGTGAGACTGAGAGTGAGGACATGATTCCCATTCATGATTGATTGTATTTGATATGGTTTCTATGTTTTTAAAAAATCATTATACATATATACATGTTGGTTTAATTTTGGATTTAGGTATATTGCATTATGGATTTTGGAATAGATTGGTATATTTATTGTAAATGGTTGATTAGAAATATATGATTTGAATATAAAGTGATTTGGTTTAAGATTGGTAAAATAGTATATTAGTAAGATCAGGATATTGCTAATTTGGTTTGGCTAGGGATGGTTATTTGGAATTAGGAATGTTAGTTAATAGTAGAATGGGATGTAAGAGAGTGTTTTGTGCTCAATTACTCAAGAGTGTCTCAAGAATACAAAGGCTAGTCTTTTGGCTCCATCAACACCTACTAAGTGAAGCTATGTAATCATGCATGTGTTAATTGATGTTTGGATAGTGTGTATAATCCCTTTGAGTAAGTGGCTTAATAATAATAATAATGATGGCTCTTTGGATACATCATTACCTCATAAAGTGAAGTTATGAATTGATACCAATATGTATGTGTGTCGTATCACTATCTAGACCTTGATGGCCAACTAAATAAGTGCCGATATTGCTTATGATATGTACAAACATTCAATGTAACTAATACTATTTATTGTAAACTAATTGTAACTATCCATGGAGATTACCAAATATAACCTTATTAGATGTGCAACTAAAACTTGTGCCACGAAGAAGGTTCATCTATCCATAATCATAGTGGATTATTGCATGAAATAACACCCTATGGTTTCTACTATGATGCATATGATTGAGTAATAGATTGATCTATGACTATAACATGTTATGGGGGATCATCTAATCTCAATTGTAGTAGGTTGTTACATGAGATTGGACCTAAAAAACTTAGTCATAGTGAATATCTCTCTAGAGTGATACATTTTTGTGGTGCCTATGATTGTGTTAGATATATATATGGAACTAAATTATGTACTCCTCAAACTATAGTTCTATATGTAGGCTACTCTCACTATACTCATTTCCAAGCCTTTTGAACAGGTGCAATAGGATATCTCCTATGAGGCTCTATCCTAGAAGTTGCATTACTCTCACAATGAGTAACTAATGATTTTGGTGAAGGAATATATGAGGGTAACTCAATCATGAAGGAATGAGGTTTATGGTTCCATGATGGAGGATATCTCATTTCCCATTTTGTAAATTCTATGATTCCATTATCAACACATATATTAACGCAATTCTTGAGTCAATAACAATCATTATCTTTATGTCCACAGATATGATGATAGTTACAAAAGGGATAATGTGGTTGTCTACGTAAGACATGTGGATCTCATTAATGAGCATAAGGTAATTTGATTAACCTCTTATTTAGTAGTGTTGATAATATGACACATGGGCTATCCCATTCTAAATCAAACTATAGTGGTGCCTTGTTACTATTACATGTAGAGTATAGTGTAGGATGTGCTCTAGAAAATGGGTCTCTATTCTTAACTAGTTGCTTTTATAGTTGAGGTTTCTTATCTTGTTTAGTACATGGTGGATGTTTTATTCTAGGAGTTATAGATAGAGGTACTAATATGAAATCTAGAGTAATTTGATCAACTGAATCTATCTCAATCAATGCCAATTGCTTTTGCAATGATATAACTGTATATCATAAGTGCCTAAAAGAAGACTCGATATGATATAATATATGTTAAAGGAGAGGTTGGTGAATCCCCATAATATAGATATGTTGAATTTATAATTTTTTTGGTTTATAGATTAATCTTAACATGTGAGTCCTGAATCATAAGATATAATCACTAACTATATCTAAATTATTCTGATGTAATGTGGAAAGTTTCTCATATGTAACATGAGGGCCCATGTTTGCTATGTAATATCTAATAAATTCCTCCTCTAAGTCATCATATGTGTGAAAGGAGCCAATAGGGAGTAGATGAAAGAACCAATTATGTGCCTCCCTGACTAATGTTTGATGGAATAACTTTAGTAAAATCAAAGGACTCACATGAGATGTCAAAGCCGTTCAAAAGGCTTGAAGGTGTATGAATGGATCTCTGGTTCCACCAAAGTGAGGCAATGATGTTATTTAAAAATTCTTAGGCAATGAAGCTTTTATGAATGTCTTCAGAAGAGGGTTACCATGTAAATCATTAGCATCTATCTAATACTTATAAGCCTTGTTTTCCAAGATAAGAAGATATACTTAGTGTTTTAATTCATTAACTTCATGCATTAAATAAAAAATCTCTTGGGATGGTATATTAACATTTTGAAGTGGTTCATTCAATCATTGAATTTGATCATTAATTTTAGCCATAGGAATGCTACATTTAGCAATTGGAGCTTAGGGAAGGGTTGTGCTAACTTGAACCTTTGGAGGAATGGTAACATGGACCTTACTAGGTGGATGTGGGATACCATTCTCTTTAGGTGAAAAATTAGAAATAAGTTCTAATGTAGTAGGGGTGGTTTTGGAGATTCATTGGTATCTTTATTATTTAGTGAATAACATTCTAATTGAGTGTAGGATGTGATGTTATCATTAATATGTGCATATGTGAATCATATTAAATATAATCATGCATAAAAGTAGAAACAACATTTGGTAGTGCATTATGTTTGAGAGGAGTGAGAGAAGAGTTAGAAACATGAGATGCATTTATTATTCACTATGTACATAATAATCATCATTATTTCATGCATTATCATAATTGAAATTTTGTCCATAGTCACTTTCATTTTCATATTCAGTTGCATGTTCACTATTATACTCATTATCGCATCCATTGTCATTAGGGAGAGGCGTAAGAGAAGAATTTAATTCTTTTCTAATATGAAATAAGTTATCATGTAAAATTGGAATATTTTGTGCATCTACGTTATCCATGGATGGAGTGTATGCATTATTTTCATTTATAATATGAGAAGTAAGAGTATGAGAGTTATCATTTAGACATTATTTTGTTAAAGTAGAGTTGAGATTATGAGATGGATCATTTGATTTTATTATGTTTATGTTGTTGTAATTTAAACATAGAAGTAGAGAGAGAGAGAGAGAGAGAGAGAGAGAGAGAGAGAGAGAGAGAGAGAGAGAGAGAGAGAGAGAGAGAGAGAGAGAGAGAGAGAGAGAGAGAGAGAGAGAGAGAGAGAGAGAGAGAGAGAGAGAGAGAGAGAGAGAGAGAGAGAGAGAGAGAGAGAGGAGAGAGAGGAGAGAGAGAGAGAGAGAGAGAGAGAGATATTAGATTTCACATGGAAGCAAATTATCACCAATAAGAGGTTCACTTGGAAGTGCATGACTAATTTGTTCATTTGGTATATTATGTATAGGAGAATGAGGTGAAAAGTACCTTTCCCATTTATACCAAAATTACTTTCTGTAGAAGAGAGAATAAAAGAGATAGGTTTGAGAGAAGAAGATGCATATAAATATTATTCATTATCACTTTCACATGTATCATCATATTCCTCATTTAAAAAATTGTTATTTTACAAATTTTTCCATTCATTGTCATAATTATGAGGAAAAATTAGAAATTTATTTATGGAATGAGGGGGAAGAAGTGCCTTAGTGGCCATTTTATTTTTTTCACCAAAGAGAATGTGAAAAATTATTATTAATCAAATAAATGCAAAAATAACTACTAATATAGAGATTTTGAAAATATTTTTGACACTCCAAACAATTTGTAAAAATTTCAAAAATTGTATCTAAAAATTGTAAGGGAGGAAGGATTGGGATTTGAGGACATACTTTAGAAATATAGGGGTTTGAGTTGGGGTGTTAGAATTTTTGAAAATTATTTCTATAATTTAAATTATAAAATAAATTTGAATAAGATAAATGCATGGAAATTTATACAAAAATTAGAAATTTAAAATTGAATAATTGCATAAAATAACTACCAACATAGATATTTTGAAAATATCTTTGAAACTCTAAAGAATTTGCAAAAATTTCAAAAAAATTATCTAAAAATTATAAGGAAGGCTTGGGGTTTGAGGACCTAGTTTGAGAATCTAGTGTTTTAGGTTGGGGTTTTAGAATATTTGAAAATTATTGAAATAATTTAATTTATAAAACAATATTTGAATAAAATTAATACACAAAAATTTATACAAAAATTATAATTTTAAATTAGGTTTTTTACACTAAATATGAAGGAAAAACCCTAACTATACTTATGGTTTTTAGATGTTTTAATATTTATATGAAACTAATGTTAGTTCCCAAAAATTAAAATGTCAAGAGTAAGGGGGAAAATCTAATCTAATATGCTAAAATATAGATTTTGATCAAATTAATTACATAGGGAAGAAAAATAACTCATCTAGAAAAATAGACTGAGACGACTATTATAAAGCCTAAAAACTACTGCATAAGATTGGGAAGATGTCAAGAATATAGATCTATCTTTAATTTGGTGAAAGTAAATGAGCACTAAATATCAGAAACTTCAAGTTCTTGTGATATAGTCTAGGTCCTACCACTATTATCCAAATAGGTTATAGAGATCTAAGTTTTCTAGGTTTTGTATGTTGTCCCTATGTGAGCCTGCCTACAAAATTTTGGATCTTGAATGTTGATGGAGTTGTTTGTGAATTTGTTTTAATGTTTAAAACCCTGGGTTTATCTAAACACATGAAAACAATAAATGAATCAAAAGAAAAAGGGAAAAAAACTAGGTTAGGGGAAGTATGATCACATGATCTAGAACCCCTATTGTCCTGATCATTGCCTACATTAACCCTCAAGCTAGGGTTTTAGATTAAATGTAGTTATCCCTTAAAGAAAATGCATAATCAATGCACATGTTAGATTTAAGAATGACTTTTTCCTAGGCTATTCCTTGATAAAGCATGAAAATCTATGTAATGTAGAATGTTGTGCTATACTATTAACTAATTTTTAGTTGTGTTGTGCCAAAGTAGTAAGTGCTAGATATAAAATCCCATGTGAAATTATTTATATAGGAGACTCTTTTTTTATTTGGGAACATTATTTACATTTGGATGACATTATAAAGATAGGTAAAACTTAAGGATGAAGCTAAGATGGGATTGGAACTCATTAAGTGAGGAAACTTGACTGTTAGGACTCAAAACGAAGTTGGATAGGAGTATTTGAAATGGGACACCCTAGGGTCTAGTGCTATAGTCCAACCCAAACGCTCTTGTCCTACATGCTCAAGACCTAAGGGATGGAATTAACATGGGAAATAGGGTCTTGCTGAGCTGAAATGACCATTTGGAAGGCTATGGATGAATGACAATAAGCAAAAAAAGTGACTCAAGCATGAAAAAAGGACATAATAAGTAAAACAAAAGACATGCCTAAATGTGAATAGGGCTCATATTCTTTAGTCAAAGTCTCCAATGAAAGGACTATGAAAATACATGATATGTGTGGTTGCTTAACCAATTAAGGGCATATATATGAGACATGTTTGAATTAATAGTGAATGCTTTATGATAAAAGGGTTTAGAGTTATACAAACTCTAAAAAATAAGGTCTAAAAATAAAAATGGTTTGAAATTTATCTAACTTGGTCAAAGGGTGGAGCTATTTCTCCAAAAAGGGTTTATGCTAAGATTTGGTATAAAATAGTATAACATCAAATGTCTTATGTTAAATGTCTCACACAAAAAGGTCAAACGGATGAACTAAAAAGGGAATTCCCAAATCTAGGTTCAAAGTGTTCTAAATAGGTCTAATCTAGGAAAATAAAGGTTTCTAGGTCTTTTGGCCAAATGCGACATCAAAATCTAGGATCAAACAAATGGCTATGATTTAATCTACCAAATCTAAAACATGTTGGCATAGATTAGGAATTAAAATTTTAGACATGAACTTGACCAAAATGGCATAATGCATGAAAAAAAATATATTTGGAGATAGACTATTTTTTCCCAAATAAAGGTACAAAGTAAGAGTTTTCAATTTGGGTAAAGACTTAACCAAAGTTACTCTACCCAAAAGAAAATGATTAGTGTGTAATCCTAAATTATATAAGGCATAAACATTAATTATTCAATTTTTGGATCTAAACTTGTCAATATTAATTAAAAATTCAACTTAGGAAAACTAGGCTTTTTTAATCAAACAAACTAGACAAAGGTGAACAACATAATAGTGCTACATAAAGACCCAAAAGGCATACATAGATTTGTTCAAATCTTGGACTTTAGGAAAAAAAAGTCTATGAATTTATTTGAGTAATTTAACAACATTATTGATCCCTAAAGTTATGATCAATTGTTTTTTTAAGACTCCAAGGCACCAAATTTTAAATGATTTGGGTAGCGTAACGTTACCTATTTCAATCAAGTGACACACATTACATTTTTGACACATAGTTTCAGGGAAAAATCATGGTGTCAAAAAAATGGCATAAATACTCAAAAAATTGAATGATGTTCAAAACAAGACTCATTTTTATGTGTCATAATAAAAAAAATGGTTTTAGACTCAAATACCAAGCAATAAAGGATGAAATGATAAAATACAATTAAGTATAATGTCCTAAATCCTATAATTGATGAGGTTATATAATATTATTAAAATACATCTATATACATGACCTTGGGAGGATTTTAAACATTAATCCAAAAATAAAGTGCATGATTAAGTAGGTATTTTATACCCCCCTTCTCCCAAGACATTGTATAGTGAAATGAACATTCAAGATACTCACCATGCATCAACAATGTGTCTATGGCAAGTCGGGTGGTTTGAAAACTTAAATTTTTTATCATTTAGATGGTCCCTAGTGTGGTTAACACTAGAGATGTGTCACATAAATTTATTTCATACCAACTAATTTATTATAAAAGGGTATATTCTTTCACATAGTGATTCCATATGTGTACTTATTTGTGTAATCCCCTAGTTAACCAAACCTGACTTAGGTTTTCATTACAAAAGGAGAGGTTAGTTTCTCAACCCCATATATCTCATAATACTTATACCCTAATTTTTATACCTTTCCATGGATCAGGGTTAAAATAATGTTGATATATAAAACCCTAGGTCAATGTTTCCCTAGATAAATTGTGAAGAAGCTATGAACTCCCCCTCATAAGCCAAGTTTCATATAATAAATGAGTAAGTGAAAAGACTATAGAGGTTGTGTTTAGATCACCCAAACCATACATGTTTTGGGGAGAGCCTAAGAAACATTCTTTTCTTGCCTTGGACAAGGCACACATTCTAAGGAAAAAGTTATTTTAGTCACCCAAGTTTTCTAAAGGGCACAGGGGGAGAGAATACATGTACTCTTCATTTTTCAAAAAACACACAAGTATAAAACAAATATTTTTAAGAATTTGAAATCTAAGTAGGTGTTAATATTATGCACCGAATAAATTTTTTGACCAATTTTTTGCCCCTTGTCTTAAGTTTTAAATTTGTAAAACTTTCCGTAAAACAAACTAAGCACAAACACCTATGTTCTTTTTAAGAAATAAAAATGAAATGTTGAAGATTTAAATAAATTATTTTTAGGCACCAACAATGAAATGTTCATGAATTAGGACTTAAAAATTTGTTTCCTTCATGCTTTAGACCCTAAAAATATTAGAGGGTTTCCTTTTTCTTTGAATCATAATTATGGATGGGAAAACAAGATTTGGAATTATAACTCTCAAGTTTCTCTATATTTTTTACATAGAAATCATCATCAATTGAGATAGGTATAAACATTGATCTATATAAATCAGAATCAGTTGATAATAGTCGACATCTATTCTTTCCTATCAACAAAAATAAATAAAATAGAATATATTTTATCATAGGAAAAGTGGTTATAAATATGAGTATAAATCCCATAAATAATACTAGCTCCTACAATAAAATAGTTAGTAAAATGATATCCAGGCCCTTAGAATTAGAAACAAAATAAACTCTAGAAAGCTTAGGAGAAAATTAAAAAACACATTCTCTCCATGTGATCTTTATACACACAGGGATTGGCATCGATCCAAGTGGATCAGCATCAATTTTTGAAAGGATCAACATTGATTCACTGCTAAAACTGAGTGTCACTAAAAAAATAGAATACCAAAAAAAAAGCTAAAACTCAAATTTTTAAGATATAAAAGCATTTATTTGAAAATTTATGATTTTAACTTTGGTCTCCTTTGTACATGAGATTCTTTTTATCCCATCGGGTGTGCCATTTAGGATCAAGGAATTTGACAAAGAGAGGAGGTTAGATCAAATATTAGTTTAAGCAAACAAAACTCAAAATGAACACACTAACATACTAAAATCTCTAAGCCTAGATCATAGGGGGAGATTCATCAACAAAACCAAATCAAAATCACAACTAAAATGGAAAATACAAAAAATCTCTTACCTTCCTTAAATGATCCAAATGATTTGTTATGTGCTTGACTAGTTTGTGCTCAAAGAATCTTTGGGAATGGAGTTTTTTTGCTCCTCTCCTTGGCACTCTTGTGGCTTGATATGGCTTGTGATTTATTGATGTGGATTGGTTCAATATTTTGGAATTATAACACTATTAATATAAAATCATGCTACAAAACTTGTATTATAACTCTAAAATTTCCAAGATCTCTTTTCAATAGGCAATGGTTTGTATTTATAGGTTTAGGAACTAACCCTAACTCAAGGTGACTTAAAGTGTAGTTTAAACATGGAATGGGTTCAAACCTAACATAATTGAGTCAACATAACCCTAGTAGAGTTAAAAAATTTCCAACACTCATGATTTTCAATGATTAGGCATGTGTCTCAAAAAAGAGATAATTTGAGATAATTTTGAAAGGCTTGACAGCTTGTAAAGGTAATCATGAAAATATAGGATAATTCATATTTTTGAATTTTATTTTTTGGTAATTCAATACTTTCACATGGATAATTTAATTAGGATTTTAATTTTGTTTATCTTGTTAATTAATTAATTTTGATTAGGATTTTAACATTTTAATGATCTTATTTATGTGTGCAAGTGCACCACTTAATAGGTCCATGGGCTAAATTAAACATTATGATGTCACAGTGTGCTTAAAGATGAATTCATGAGAGGTTATTATTGAATGAGAAGGATACCCCAACTAGGGATGCCTCAACATGATTTTTATCTTTGGTGAATGACATACAGGCAAATTTGGGATGTTTAATGATTCTTAGGATTAATTTGTAATGGTTGGTAGGAATCAATTTGAAGTCTAGTCGAAGGCCATTGGTGGTTATATTTATGTGTCTAAAAAAAGCATGAGTAATAATATACTCTAAAAACACTTTCACATTTAGTTAATATGTTGTAAAATTTACTTAACAATTTATCTTTTCATATTTTTCAAACTTTTACAAGTGCAAACATAGCCAAGGGGTCTAAAATTTCAATCACATTTCAATTTGGTGTTAGTTAAAAAAATATACATTTTTAGTTAGAGATCCTAAGATATTTTTTAATTTAAAATTATTTTAAACTAGTTTCAAATTACATAGACTATATTATTTGATTTTTTTAAACATAAAACTTAGCATGTATGCTCTCCTTACATCACCTTTAAGGAACTTAGTTGACCAAAAACACTTAGTTTAGTAACCTAGCTTGTAAAAAAGTGTGTCAGAAAGCATGTCATGTATGAACTTCCCAAGATCTAAGTGACTTGAGTGATTCAAAGGATACTTATAAATTATTTTTATTCTTTTTATTTATTTATTTTATGCACTTGGATTGTGGGTATGATTTCATTAGCTCCACACAATTTATTTTGGGGTGAATTAACCAAGGGTTTCATCTCCCATCATTGTACCAACCCCACTCGATGGTAGGGTATACAAATTGGGAAAATCATTGGATGGGATAGTGATGAGTGGTTAGCCTAATAATCCCAATAGGTACTCAAGCCATATGATAGCTAGACATTAGACTCCACTAAGCCATACATGGATAGATTTTTTATGTAAAGGAATAAACCCTTGCATAATAAGCTAGGCAATTTAGATTCATTTGATGTGTTTTCACCCTTGTGTTAGCTAAAATTGGGACCGTATAATAATTTGCAACTTATATTTTTTATTAAAACCCCACTTGATACAAAATTTCATGCCAAGTGTTGAGTACTAATCACACTAAGTTTGTGCCACGTACCAATGCTTGAGAAAGAGGGGGGCATAAAAACTCTATGTACACCTATACTTTAACTTTTGTATTAACACTTAATTCCTCACAGGCATTGGTATATCCATGGAAAATTTAGTTGAATATATGCACATACATGTTACTTATAGGGAATAAGATGACCCATTTGTGCAACTTTTTTTTTTACTTACATGTATGTTTTTAGACTAACACTATTTGTTATATTGTCATGTCAAAATAAGTCCAAAACTATTACATGTTTTTAAGCCAATTTAGCCTAAGAGGTGTTATTCTATCTATTTGATACCATGATTTTTCCTTAGAATTTTCATTCCATTTCATCCTAAATATTTTCCTTGGAGTTTTGAAATAAACACCATTATCATACCTTTTGAGTAAGATAGCATTGTTATACTCATGTTATTTCAAAAAAATTCCTTATGTTAAACCGATTTTCAAACCATGAATGCGTTTGGTCTATAATTTGGTGTTGTTATGTCATCCATTTAGGTCTAGGCTGTTATCCATTTGAAGAATTCAAGTCTTTTGAACTAATTTCAATTTTTTTTTTGTGAAATTAAGATTCAAAATTGAGTGGTTTATACCTATGCCTTGCTTAATTTTGTCTTTGATGTTTACCTCTTACCTTTAAATTGTGCAATTTGGACTAATTCATTGCCTGATTTTAAGACCCTTTTGCCTAGATCTAGGAACTGCTATTTTTCCATATAACTCACATCTATTTGTTTCCTTAAACTAAGGTTTAAACTATCTTTTTGAATACAACCTCAAGCATTATTAGTTTACATTGGAGATTTTCTTATCATTTACACTTGAATTCTTTATTCATCGCTCTTATCTCTACATGTATGAGATTCAATTTCCCAATTTTTTTTACATGTGTGCCTAGGATGAATGTCTTATACCAAGGTCAATTTTATTTTTGAAACCATGTGCCTAGATTGAGTATAAGTGTTTAAAATTATTTTAGAGCTAGATTAATTTCATTACAAGTTTTTTCCATGAATTATTTTATTTTTAAGTCTATGTTTGTTCTTTATTTCTAAAGACCTAGCATTTAACTTTTAGTTTTTAGACCTAATTATTTTAAAGTCTAGCCTTGTGACTTGTTTCTAAATGCATAGAATTTGCATTAATTTTTATATTTCATTCATACCTTTGGAGTCTACATTTGTGCCTTTTTTATAAATACCTAGCACCATTTTCATTTTAGACCTACATTATATTTATTCAAAATTCTTTGCTAAAAACTAAGATTCAAACTTACCCTTCATTTGACCATCTGTGTGCAAGACATTAGACCTTGGAGATATTTGAAATTAATATTATCATTGATGATTTTGGAGAAGAGATCCATTCCTAGGCCAAGTTTTTACCATTTTCAATAATCAACCAAAGCTTCCATTTAGACTAAGTTTCTAGACATACCAAGGATCAACCAATTATTTTATATAGTTTCAATATTTTTATGACCTCTAGACCTTTTCTTTTTGAGATGTTAGTTAAGGGTTTAGGTCTACCTCACTACACATGTATTGAAACCATGTATACATTAGATTATGAAAATGTGGTCATGAAGGATTGTTTTATTCAAGACCCATATGGTGATGATTTAGTTTGTGAGATCGATCCATATCCTCTTTGCACTATTTATATGTGAAAAGATGCCAAGATCCATTAGTAAATTACCTAGTTAATTGTAGTCATATAAAATTTCCAAATTGGTAGCTTGAGTGTGGCTTATGGCACCCAATCCATAAGACCTTCTTGCATACTTTCATGACCCTTCCAAAAACCATTTTCATTATAATTGGTCATTCATAGACTTGTAAAACCCTATTTTAGCTCAGCCAAGCTATATTTCCTAGGCCAAATCTATCTCCTTAGGTCTCGAGCCTATAGTATAGGAGTGCCAAACCTAGAATATAGTGTCAAACCTTAGGGTGTCCCATTTTTGGTGCTCCTATCCAATCACACTTTGAGCCCAAATGATGGTTTTCTCCCAATTCCTATTCTTCATCATGTCAACCTAGTGTGAATGCATATAACCCATGCCCAATAAATCCATATAAAATTCCATCCAAATTTCATTTATAAAGTAGGTGACAAATATTAAAAATCAAGCAAAAATACAAACAAACCACTAAGGCAACTTTCTTTATTCTTTGCATACAGCCACCCAACATAGTTATAAACATATTCAAACCCTCACAACAGTCCCTAACCACCTCAAGAACTCTCTATTTGGATTTTTTACATTTTCATAACACTAATTCAAAATTTACATCAAGTGGGAGAACTACATATGACTTGATCCCTCTTTACAGTAATTGTATGTAGGCAACATACCCACATAAGGGGTGTGGATACATATTCAGTGAATCTTACACACACTAACCCCATCTCTTTCTAATTTTTTATTTAAGTAAAATTAAGATCGAGGGTTTTAATATTAAATCATATCTACAAAGAGCTTTGTAAATGTTTAGGACTCAAAATTTCACAAGCAAGATCACATAGGGACAACAGACAAAATGTAGAAACTCAAATATTTGTGATCAGTCTAGACAACAATAGTAGGACATAGACCATAACACCAAACCTTGAAGTGTCCTATTTTAAATGCCCCTATCATTTCACAAAAAAAAAATCTAGATCTAAGTTCACAAAACTATCCATGTCCTGCACAGCTAGTTTCAACCTCTGTTTTAGTTGTGTTAGTCTAATTTTAAGCTAAATGGCATTTCTCCTTATTTATTTCTATTTTTAGAAAGTTTTAAAAGGAAAAATAAATTATAAAAATTAGTAATATAATTAATATAAAATTATTTACTAATTTATTTATTTTAGACCCTTAACTAAATTAGGAATAAGACTCCAATATTCTCAAAATAGTTAAATCATTAATACACCTTATCTAGGTCAAGAGTAAGAACAAATAACTCAATACCTTGCTAGTGTTATATTTGTTATCAAAAAATTATAAAAATAACCTTACTAGGTTACTATGTCATCGACCTACGACCCATATTTATTGGATCATCACTTGCTTGAAAAAAATGACAATTTTTTTGCTAGATATGTAGAGGTAGGGGATAAGTTTCTAAAAGACTTTCTCCTTGAAAACCTACCTAGTCTGGTTAGAGTACCTAGAAACATGCCTTATACTCAAACTATCAAATATGTCTCTACTAGTTACCCTTAGCATCTCATGCTAATGTCACTCCAAGGTCTAAATATGATTACAAAGGGAAAGTCCCCATGGAGGACCAATTCATGCAAATTCAACAAGTATATCATACTTATCTTAATCTAGTGTATAATTTCAATGATGTGGCCATATCAAATACTCCACTCATAAAACTAATTCCTTCAATAGGAGTGCTAGTTGATTTGTTAAGAAATGTTAATATGGGTGTGGACACATTTTCCAAATGTAATTTTGTAGGTGACATGTTTAATTTCTAATTCATTAAGGAAGTGACTATGGCTTTTACTTAGGAACATGTGCCAAATATAGTTGATAACACACAAGTGTCTTATAATTCAAGCTAAGGCAAGTTAAATGTGCAATGAAATAATATATAATAACAAGTTATTCTTACCAATATCATTAGTGGTTCACAATAATAGGGATAGTAATTCTTAGTTCTCAACCATAGTAAGTTACTCCCACTCCTTAACCAACTACTTCTTCAAGCACACAATAACAGGGGATAAGTAATCAAACACCAGCCAATGTTTTACCTCAACAAATAAAAAATGATATCCTACCTCAATAGGTGATGGATAATATTCCATGGTCATAGGCACATACAAATTTAACACCTCAGTAAAGGCAAAAATCTACACCACCTCAATAGGTAGTGACAAATGTACTTGAATAATCACAAACTAATGTACCTCAACAATCACAAATGTTATTTAATCAACAATATGTTTACATTGGTCAATGGTAAATACCAAACACCCAATTAGCATTGCATTCATAATAGGTAGTAAAAAAAAGAAATGTCAATGTCTAACAAGTATCTATTAGGAAACCATTACCTTTTACTTAACATGCACCACATATTCAAAGATAGGGCCTTGGTTAATAATAATTACCATTTATTCAACCAAGTTTGACCAGTCAACAACAAGTCTCTACTCAAACCTAGTAGGAATAATACCTTCCATAGATCCACATACTTCCATCAAAACCTCAATTACCTCAAACCCAAAGCCATATTCAGAATCGAAACTAGAATATTTAACAACAATGCATGGATGCATATTTTCAATCAATTGGTCCAACAAAAAAATGTTCCATAATAATCCATTCCTTTATTTTACCTTGATCAAAGTAATCCACCTTTGACCACACAACCACAACCATAACCAAGTGTGCCATCAAGCTTCTTGGCCTAATAACTACAACAAATGAAGGATACAATTTCATCCATCTAAATGGGAAAGCAAACCAAGAAGTTTAAATTGGATGATGTGTGTTCATACCTATTTAACATGGAGTATATTTAAATACCATTTCCTCCATGTTATGAGCCATAAAAATTTTATAATTACAAGGGTAAAAGAGACCCTATAGAGTATCTAAAAATATTTTTTATTACTTACCATCTAGTGGCCTATAGTTTCATCTATCTACTTCTTATTTTTCCTCAAAGTCTAGCTAGATAGGTATTAGAGTATATTCTTAAGTTACTAAATAACTTAGTATATTACTTTGATGATATATCAGATAAGTTTTTAAAAAAATTATCCTACAATCTTGAGAACAAGCTTTTAGTGGTAAATTTGTGTCAAGCCAAGCATAAAGTTAGTGAGAGCTTTATAATCTACTTATAGAAATGGAGAAAACTTTATAGTCACTTCACCCATAATCTACCAGATAAATAATTGTCCATTGTGTTTACCAAAAATTTGAATAGAAAAATATATTATCACTTGGAGCTTTAGTGTGATCAACATCTAGGGAGGTCATTGAGAAAGGCATATAGATTGAAAAATACCTTAGCAACAAATGGATTATCAATTTGTCTTATTCAAACTATAATCAAAGCCAAAACCAAAAATCAGGCCCAAATCAGAACCCTAGATTAATACAATTGAAATTATATAGACATAATCAAGATAATAATTATGAAAAACTAAAGCCATATAATCATAACAAGAATATTTATGGCAATGGATTAATTTAATCATGTCATGCTCAAATGGTCTAAACATTATCATTTTATTCTATCATGAAAATACAACTCATTCCATAAATGTAGCCTATTTAAAAAGCATAGCCTATGCCTCGACCTATACCATGTCATAAAATGTTATAACCTCTACCTTTGTAGACCCTTCCACCAATAAGAAGGCCCACTCTTAGAGTCTTCAGTGACATTGGTGAGCCTATTGAAGTAGTATTTTGTAAAATATCCATGTCTAATATGATTAGTTGAATAATTATAGAACATTTTCCTAAGAGTATACCTTATCCAAATTGGTAAAAAAATCATGAGTATATCAATGTCATCATGTTCATGGAAGTTTAATATGTCATTGTTTACAAATGAATCACCTCATTCAAAATATGTTGGAAAATGGAGAGATTCAATTGGGTAATAGAGTATTTACTTCGAATCAAAACTTGAGTATCTACTAAAATCCTTTTCCATAGCATAATAATTCCAATCAATAATAATAACAAAGACCTCAACAAAAAAAATAAAAATAACACCAGTATCAAAGGTAACAATAATGTCAATAACACAATGGAAGGAACCAAGGCCAAAATGGCCCAAATAACCAACAAACTTACCATGTAGTTTCACATGACTATTGTAGATTATATTATAGGTGGGAATTGTTCTACCATCACCATCAACCCTAAACCAAATGATAACAACAAGGACCATTATTTAACAATGCTAATCAACCCACCAAAGTTAGTAATCCTTCCTTGACATGTGACTGCAACCAATCACAATAGCAACTAAGGATTACCATTTTAGGATAAAGTGATGATTATTCTTTATTATCCCATGACCACATCTAAGCACATAGACAATCAAAAATTTCCTCTTTGTCCCATATCCATCATTTTATAGTTACAATAGTCATCTATTTAATCTAGATTATGTAATTTCAACTCATCATTCTAAAATCACCATTCTAAGATTTTAACCCCTTACCAAAGAGTTGGTTCAGCCCACTATGCTAGTTACAAGTAATTAAATTACCACTATTAAGGAAAAGATGTATGATATTATGGAACAACTCCAAAATAAACCCATACAAATTTCCATCTTGGATTTGTTATGTATGTCTACCATCCATAAGAATGTCCTTATGGAACTCCCAAGACAATCCCAAGTGCTAAATGACATTACACCAGATAAATTTCAAGCTTTGGTTGGATACATAGTCCTAGGCCAATAGTTGACCTTCGACCAAAGTGATATGTCATCCCTTAGCATTCTCCATATTAACCCACTATACATTTAAGTGGTTATCACATGGCATAAAGTCAAATTTTTCCTCATAGATAATGGATCAGGGAAGAATATTATGTCATTGATGTTAATCAAGCATATGGGATATACAGCTACTAAACATTAGCTAGAGACTATTACTATCAAGGCCTATGATAATGAAGAGATAAAATCATAAGGAACCATAATTTGTCTAGTAATAATTGAGATTTTGACCCATGAGAAACTTTTCCATGTGTTAGACCTAGATTTATCATATGATTTTCTTTTGGGTACACCATGGATACATGAAATTCATGTAATCATTTAAACATTACACCAATGTATCAAGTTTACTCACTCTAGAATAGAGGTAAATATCCATGGAGATTTACATCCATATGAAGACTAAAATCATTTGGAGGCTGAATATAAAATTTAAAATTAACATTTTGCTCTAGACCCTATGCTAAAGGATAAAGATAAAGAGATATTTTTGAAATGATAGAGACAAATTGAATAGACCCTAATATCCTTACCTCATCCTCACATTCACCACCGATTGAAATGTCTAATAATTTTACCATTTTGGAAAATGGTCTAATAGAGTATTATACCTATGACACATTAAACATAACCAAGCTTTTGAAGAACCCCAAGTCTTATGTAAGGCCTAAAGATAAGAAAATTTGTATGGAATGATGATGAAAGGGAAAATACAAACTTCATAGCCTAACACCTATTCTTTTCACACCTATTACTGGCCAAGAACAAACCCACTTTCCATTGATGATTCCTGGTTGTAAAATGAAAAATTAATTGATTTATACCATAGTATAAATTATCCCATCCCTAATAGGATCATGGATAACCAAATGTATGGAGGTAGATGCTTGGGGGTAAATCAATAAGGTACTCTTAAACCCATTTATATGATCGGATAAAAAAATTCATGGTCTCATATTTAAACTGCATGGGGGTGACCCCATGTATCTAATTCATGTTCCTATGCCAATGAAAAGTGATGAAGATGTCAATAATAAAATAGAGTTAGATCATAACATATATGAATACCTTGCCAGTACTAACTTATTTAACCCATATACCATTTGTACCATTATGCCAATAATTTGACATTCCTTGCTTTCCATTTATCATCCTCAACCTATAGTCTAGGATCAACAAGAGTCCATAGTGCCTTTAGATAAGTTTCAAAATGATGAGGCATTTTGTGATTTTTATGACTAAGAGATAATGTTCCATTGGGATACCACAAACATGAGTTATCTATCAAACTTGATCCTACATCTTATTTTGGAGAGTTGGTGAACACCCTTAGCCAAAAAAAATAATTCAAAATTAGGGTCCCAAAGTGATAACCTTTTTGAGGCACTTTTTGACTAGGGTAAATGTAAATAAAAAGGTAAGTCTCCTTGTGAAAACATGTTTCATGAAACACTATACAGGGATGTTCACCCTTCTTTGAATGAATCTTGAGAGACCACCAATGGTGAACTTACTTTTGGGTCTGAGTTTAATATAGAGTAAAATCATTACTTTGATCAAATTATCTAAGAATGTCCTATAGTATTTATTATATGGTCATTTCTACCATTAACTAATTTAGATTCATCCTACTTGGAAGAGATTGAAGAACCAATTTTACTAGAGGACTTTGCCATTGTTGGCCAACTCACATTCCTACCAACTATTCTATAAGATGGATTGAATATCTTAGTAGAGGATACTATGGAAGTCAATATCAAGACTCCAAAAGACCCAAAGTAGATCAAAATTAGGTGTATTTCTCACTAAAGAGGAATGTGAAAAATTTTACATCCCTTTTGATGGAGTTTGTTGACATTTTTGAATTGGCCTATTTGAACATGCTAGGTGTGTACCTTATTTTAGTTATACACCACCTTATTATACATCTTGATGCCAAACCTATGAAGAATAAATTATAGAAGATTCATCTTTTTATTTTTATGTTAGTTAATACAAAGTTATAAAAAAATCTTGGAAGAAAGATACATCCAACTGATCGATTATTCATAGCGGATCTCAAACATTTTGCTTGACATTAAAAAGCTAGAAGGGATTACAATATGCACTGATTTTAGAGATATCAATAAGGTATACCTCAAGGATGAATTTCCTTTATCGAATATCAATATGATATTTGAATCCATAATCAGGTATGAAATGCTTTCCTTCATGGATGGATTTTTAGGATATAATAAGAATATGATCACACTAGAAGACAAACACAAGATAGTGTTCACCAATATTTGAGAAACATTTTGTTATTAGGTTATTGTTGTCACCAAATATTACACACTAGAAGAAGTTTCTCAAGCTTCTTATAGATTTTGGCAACATGGGAATAATTCTAGGTATGTAGATGTACCAATATTGGAAATGAGCCTCTATATTTAAGGGCTAGATCCTTAAATATATCATGAAATGATTATCACTTAAACTAATGCTTAATTATGGGTAAAAGAGTTAGAGACTGCATAAATTGAACCTACTCTAAAGGAGGTGATGTACCAAAATGTCTTCCATGTGACCATCGTATTTTTACCATGATGAAACAAGGCATGTAAACTAGTTTATAAGTCTTAATGGTTTATAACATGAGTATTTCAATATAGAGGTGAGATGTGAGAAACAACACAAGGAAAATGAACTAGAGGGTAGATTGCACACTCCAAGGACAATTGTACACTTGGAAAATCTTTTCACACTAGACTACACTCTATATGACCTATTAGACTATGAACTCTTGCTCAAACATGAAAAGATAAGGTAATGAAGGATATAGAATTATCACTTTTCATCACCATACATCACTTATAGAATTAGAATTATTTTCAAAACTTAGAAACAAATTTATATTAATGTTCAAAGGAAAAATATGACATCAGTCTAGTATGACTTCACCATACATTGTGTGGTCTCTTAAAAAGGCCAAAATGGTAGCTACTTATAACAATTTAGAAATAGAAGTAAGAAAAGAGAAGTTACAAGTAGAATCAAATGAGTTTAACCTCATTTGAAATGTAGTTATAACTACCTCTACTAGTATGCTTATTTAGAACTTCCTAATTGATCTAGGTTATCTTAATTAGTTGTAACAATTCATCTTTCCATTACTCATGCTCCAATATAGTTAAAATGATGGGATCAATTAGTTTTAAGATAATTTATGGAATCAATGTATTTAGAACAATCAGATCCATTTGTTAGAAATTTGTCCTAGTGCTAACTATTCCAAACATGTTTTTCATGGTATGCAGAATAGAGAAAAGGGGTCCCTTTCATGTAGTTGGTCCTAGAGATGAAACCATTAGGGTCTATGTGTATGCCTTCACGGTATCCTTTACAATTTTAGACATTATTCCAATTGGATCATGCTTGAAATTGCTTCCTTGATCATGGGTCCACTATAGATGAATAACTAATCTTAGACTATTAATTTTCATATAGTCATTATATTATGACACTTTGTTTAATGCATGGTTCCTACTAGGTCCACGTAGATACATTACACCATTCAAGGAAATAAGGGTTTACCATGTTCATAATTCCATTTAATAATGGTGAACATAGTCACAAGATAGTGATAGAATATTTAAAATATGGATCCTGTATGTTATACACTATGAATTAAAGGTTTGTATTGATATTCAATGGCATCTCTATATGTTATTGATCACCTAAATGCATCATTGTCTTATTTTCATGGCATTGGATCAAGATTAAATGATAGATCAATGTAGTACCCATTTGCCTTGGTCAAATATTATTTCTCAACTTTCATCAAAATTTTGGCGCTCACCTTTGTTATAACTAGCTATCGATATTTGACTCAGCTTGTTGATATATTGACCTTTTACTCACACTGCCAATCTGCTCAGTATGAATGATCATGAGTAATTGATATTTCACTTGATTTTTAAACTTTATCCAAGATTAAACCATATGATATCCCCATATTTGATTTTAAGGTCTATTATCAGTCTTCTAGCCTCACATGATTACACCACATGTCAATCTCTTGAACTCCTTGATTATTTGACTCATCTCGCACTATACGATCAAGATGTAAAATACAACATAAACTATTAGATCTATTGGGACACACTATTTAAAAACTAATGGATATTTCATGAGCTTAAAATTGACATCCATGATCCCATCAAATGATATTCACATGAAAATCATTAACATTTATGTGACCATCAAATTTAAGCTCAAAATTATTTGGTTTTTCTTGATCTTAAACTTGATGTTAGCATGAATTCCCTATGTTATAGGTCCATATTTATAAGGTTATAAGTTGAACCAAAAATATTGCATAAACTTAAAACTTTTAGAGCATGTTCCTAGCATGAAGAACTACCTAGCGCTATAATCCCTTTTCTTGTAGGGGCTTCTTCAGTGAAGATAAAAATGCACAAAAAATCTAGTTCATTTATTATTGGATGACATCCTAGATGACCTACCTCCTTAAACTTGGAAAGCTAAAGTTTGGAGGCCTAGATGTTAAGATAGAAGGCTAATCAAGATATAGAACTTGCATTGCATGATCTTAAAACTAAGGATATTGATCACACATGGTCTAATGGTCATGCAAGGCCTTCTAATAATGTTTACAAATTCCAAAATTAAGTTTCTCCTTTTTGGTTTATATGTGACGTCCTAATGATAGTCTAGCTTCACAAACCTAGTTCTTCATATATTGTTTAGTATTTGAAAGCTAAAATGAATTCATTGAGGCATAAGCAAACTTATTCCATGCTCTAACTGAATTGATCACCATGAAAACCTATCACTTGTATATATGACCCTAAGATGACCTTTAAGATATTAAATGACATAAGGATTGAACCAAACCATGACCAATACTAGAATGACATATAAAATGACATCAATTAGAATATAATAATGCACCATAACATTTATAAAAATACCCTATATATGATTTTGACTATAGGGGGTTGACCCATTTTGGCATGTGATAAAAATGGTCAACATCTTTGGCAATTTTCCAAGGGAAGCATGTTTGTTATGCCATGACCAACTATCTAATCCTATCCATTGGGCTATGGATTCATATCTACAGTAGGCTTAACATATAAAATGTCATGAATAGTGCATAAAAAAAAGAAAATAATAGGATCACAAGATAAAGTAGGGAACACACATGTGCTTAATATCACTTATTGGAACAAAACACACAATAAAGGAAACACACACCTATTCTGATATTTACAAAATAGACCTTTAGCTCTCAATAGTAGGGTTTCAAAAGTATCTCATTAACAAGGATGGGAAACTCTTTTACATTTATCCTTACTAACTAAAAAGAGTTTCTTTGCTTGCACTTGATGATGACATATTGTCTAGTCTATTGGGTATCAAATTTGGTATGCATCCCTAGTTATACTCTATGTTCATTCCATTTCAAGACTATGTCACCCTCTTGAAATGATCTTGGAGTTTCCTTCTTGTGAAAATACTTCTTCATGAGTACTTGGTGATGCTCCATAGCATGACGAGCTTTATCTCTAGTCTCTTGTAACCCTATTAATTCTATCAATCTCACCTTCATTGGAGTGTTCTCAAGCAACTCTATTTTATGTTCTAACTCTAAGGTAGACAACTCTTGAGAGATATACAACCTAAATTCCATTCCATAAACAAGCAAAAATGGATAATTCCTTATTAATCTCTTGGAAGTTATCCTATCATCTCCTAAGGTTGTCTTCAATTTAGTGTGCTAATAACTTTTATTATGATTTAAGTTTCTCTTGATGATTTTTTTAAGGTTATTATTAGAATATTTGGCTAACCCACTACCTTAAGGGTAATAATTGGATGAAGCACTCAATGATATGTCATTATTGTTTGCCCAATTAATTATCTTAGCACCCATAAAAGTAAGACCATTATCTAAAATAATAGTATAAGGAGTGTTAAACCTTGTTATGATGCTCTCATACAACTCTAATATAACACTCTCATTAGCTTCCTTCAATGCTACTATATAACCCATCTTGTAAAATAGTCAATTGATGTGAGTATCGATTTGTGACTAGAATTTCATGGGGGATTTATCATGCCAATGAATTCAAGACCCCACTACATGAAAGGTTTATCAACTTGGGTGTGTTTCAATGGGAGATATACAAGCTTCTATTTTCCTAGATAGAAATCACATTGTCTACACCTTCTCACCCAAGCATGAGAATCCTTAAAGAGGTTGAGAAAATAATAACTAGCCCTCATGATATTGGTATCTATAGTTCTTGGAGATAAATGACCTCTTGCTATACCATCATGGGATTTCTCAAGCAACACTCCAAACTGGTCATTTTCAATGCATCTCAATAGCACACCATTGAGGTCCCTCATAAAAATCACACCATCTATAAAAAAAAATGGAATAGATTGCAATATAAAATATATCTTTTGTGATCTAGTCATATTATTAGGATACTCATCATTTTAGAGAAATATAAACACATCCTATGTCCAACTTTGTGGAGGTGATGAACAAGTTGATAGGTAAAAATCATGATTGATTAGATCTTCTTATTTTGACTCATGAATATCTAAAGAGAGATGTTCATAAAGGCCTTTACCCCTTACTAATTTGGCCACTTTGATATCATCATACTTCATTACCTTAGGGATTCACATTACCCTCTTTTGACTAAGATATTTGCTCAAAAGTAACTCTTTATTGTTATGATGAGATACCATAACATGAATCTTATTATTTGAAACCATATGTCTAAACTTATTTAGTAATCTTACAACAACAAGGACCTATTTCTCCATAAAGGTGTACTTGACCTCATTATATTCTAAACCTTGACTGAAGAATGCAATTGGTTACTATACGCCCTCATCATTATTTTACATCAAAATGAATAAGATAGTACAATGGTTAGTAAATTAATACAACATGAAGTCTTTAGTAAAATCAAGATTCACAAGAGTAGGAGCTTCTACAATTACTTTATTTATGGATTCAAAATTTATCTTACCCTCCTTGGTCAAAGAAAAGACTTGCTTCTTACTAAGCATAGATGTGAAAGGTTTCACTAAAGATGTAAAACTAGGTATGAACTTACTTAAAAAAATTATCTTTCCCAAGAAACTTTGATTACCTTTCTTATGCAAGGGAAATGATAAGCCTAAAAGAGCCTCTATTCTCTCAGGATCAATAGTCAAACCATATTTGGAAAAAACATGTTCTAAGATATTACCTTCATGATAAAAAAATATTAACTTCTTCAAGTTAAGAGATACTCCATACTACCTAAATATTTCAAACACTTGTCTCAATTGTTACATGTGTCCATTAGCATCTTTAGAAAATATTGTTATATCATCTAGATAAACCAATAACATGCTATGTGTTTATCACTATAAAATTATCCATACACTTTCAAGTTCTTGATTCCTTTTCTGCTTATCCATTAAAGGCCATGAATTAAACCTTCATACTAAACCACATTAAAAGTGAAACTAAAATTAAATATGTATGAAGCATAATACTCTTTTTTGTATGGAGATACCAAAATAACACTAGGCCCTACGCTAACTTTACTTCTTGAACCATCAAAAAACATCTTCCATAGCTCATCATCTTCACCCAATTCCTTGGCAAGTAGAGGTCTTAGTATGACTTCTTCATATATACAATATAATCCTAGATAAATTTCCTATATGAGCACATAAGGATCTTGATCATAAATATTAGTAACATATTCATCAATGAATAAATTTAAAATTCCCTCAATCTTGGATGAAGTGTCATCATCTAGATTAGAATTTTTTTTTTTCATGAAAAACATAATTCAAATTAGAACTTATCTCTATCTAAGGTTCAATATGAAACATTTCAAGAGGTTATGTCATAATTGTCACCTTTGCCCTGTATCTTATTATAAAATCCAAGAAGGACTAGTCTATTAAGAGATATCCACATATCTTGGTTGTGAAGTCTTTTTATAGGCATATTATAAATTGGGTTGGGAGATCAACCACAACTATGTCTTAAAAGATAGGAAAACTAGGATAACCATGTAAGAAAACTTTTAAGCCTTTTATTATCCTTATTATATTGGTATGTGTACCATATAATTGAAGGATGCCTTTTATATGTATCTAATAATTTAGGCCCACCTTGTTAGCTACAACAATTGGGTATGATAGAAGTAGAAGCTCTACCATCAACTATGCAATTGTGTGCTAAATTATCACCTATATCAAGGGTGAGGTATAATGATTGAGGTTTATTACTTCTAGTGTATGGTTAAATAATGGTATTAGGACTTTGATTTGAGGTTGAGACACTTGCAGGGATAGCAGATAATTACTTCTATAGGAGTTCTTTTTGACCAGCCATATGAAGGACATCATAAAGAGAAATAGATGTTTTAGTGTTTTTAAAAGAATATAAAATGTTTAAAGAAGGCATACCTACTTTCTCTTGGTATTTTATAGGTATATAATTAATTTTAACTTGAGGAATAGGAGAATACCTTACCATATTTTTGCTTGAAGGAGAAGTAGAATTTTTTGGAGATATCACACTTACAATTGTGTCTTGTTACCTTGTATGAAGATTATATGAGCCTATAAGAATGATAATATAACCTCCTAGAGAATTACTCTTGGCCCTTGTATTACCTATAACATAGGATCCTTGATTTAGCTCAAAAGTGTCTTCAACTAGAGAGTTTATGAAGATCTCTCCTTAAGGTTGTCAATACTTACTAACTTGCATCATCACCTCATCCTCATTTGATATGAGGATAATAAATACTGATTGAGATACTAGATCTTGTTCTCCATTTTGATTTTCATCCATGATTTGGTCTTTCTACCAATCTTCTCCCTACACCAAATTGTTATAAATGAGTACCATCTCCTTTACATTAGTAGTGTAGTTAGGATTGTATGCATTAGTAGGCCTATTGGGATTAGGCTACCATTGGACTCTTCCTATTCCATATTGTTTTCCATATTGTTGTTGATAGGGGTAAAGATTTTGATAGGCACCTTGTTGTATATTAGGTTTCCTATTTTGATCCTTCAAGGCCAAAATTTTTTCTTTCCAATTAATATTATTTTATACCTACCTAGGAACTACCTTAGTTTTGGTATTGGCATTAGGAACTTAAGCTAATATTGGAGTATTAGTAGAAGCATGAGATAAAGGAGGCATAGGCATTTTAGGTGTAAATATTCCAACTTGGATGAGATTATTTTTAGCTTTGATAATAAGCTCATATGCTTTAGGGAGAGTGGACCCTCCTATAGATTGAAACATGACAAAAATTTTAGTACCAATGGTCTTGAGTAAGTATGGAACACAAAAATAGTAGGTGGTCTCATTAGAGGATGCAATCTATGTGAAGTCTTCTAAAACCTTTAATTGAATTCATGCATTGTTTCTTTGGGTCCCATTTTTATGACATTGATATGATGTATGAGAGAATCATGGTCACTTTAATTTCCAAATCTAGAAGTAAAAAACACTCCAAACTCATCCTATGTTGTGACTCATGCACCTTCGAGAGTCATATAACAATCAAGATCCTTCATTTTATGGTACATGACAAGGAGTCTAATGGAAATTCTCTCTCAAAAAATATTATGGAAATTACAAAGTTAGAAACATCTCTATTATGCTCACTCAGTGTGATATGACTCTTGCCATTAAATGTGGGCACACATTTTATGCCATGAGGAGGAATGTCATCATATGCGATAAATTGAATTGGATTATCAATATTGAAGGTAGGGAAAGCATGAGGTCTAGCCATGTCTTCTTGTTCAAGATCTTCAAATTCTTTAACCTCTTTAATCCCTTCTTCCCTATCAAAATCTACTTGTTATTCAAATGGTAGATTAGGCTATGGATGCTAAATTACAAAAGGAATTTTAGGATGAATAAGTGGGTTAAGAAGATTGGATGTTCTAGCAGAGGATGACCTATGAGGACCACAAATTATGGGGGAAATTTTATAACCAAATAATGGTATGGAACTAGATTTACATTGAAGGAGTTTCCAGATTTTGATTAGCACACAATTTACAACTGGTGTTTGTCAAGACCAAAATTTACCTTGACAAGTTATCTTAAAGATAATGTGTCGCACTAGGTGTGCCAGAGACTGATGTCATATTTTTTATTTAAACATTAATGCAAGTCTATTTCTATTTTTTAAATAATTTTATAATTATTCAAGTGATGTAAAATTATGAGAATTGATAATTATATATCCTTCCTTCCCTTATCCTTTCATGTTTGAGCAAGAGTTCCTAGTCTAGCAAGTCATATAGAGTGTAGTCTAGTGTGTAAAGATTTTTCAAGTATACAATTGTCCTTAGAGTGTGTAATCTACGCTATGGTTCATTTTCCTTATGTTTATAGTCACATATCACCCTATATTTAAATACTCATGTTAGAACTCATTAATATTTAGAGACTAATTTTCATGCCTTGTTTCATCATGGTAGAAATATGGTGGTCACATGGAAGACATTTTGGTGTATTTTAGGATATAATCAGATCAAGATCATGCTAGAAGACCAACACAAGATAGTGTTCACCAATCCTTGGGGAAAATTTTGCTATTAGGTTATGTATTTTTGCCTCAATAATGATGGGGTAACATACCAAAGGGCCATGACCATTACATTTTATGGCATGATTCATGTTATTGTCAAAGACTATGTCGATAACATATTGGGTAAATCTAAAACCTATGAAAATCATATAGTCATACTATGAAGGATATTTTAAATGATTAATTAATACAAGGTTTGACTTAGTCATAATAATTGCATCTTGAATGTTATTTTATGAAAATTATTAGGATTTATTATCTCTCATTGAGGAATTAAAGGTGATGTTGCCAAGCTTCAATCCATTACTGAGATGTCATTGCATTCCACTTTGAAGTAGATCCATAAATTTTATGCCAAAATTTAGTATATTATATGCTTGATTTCATATTTGGTTGATAAGTGTCTTACTTTAACTCACTTTTTGAATATGTAGACACCTAAATCTAGCTACTAATAACCTCCAATCCGGCTTTTGACCAATCTCCACCAAAGTGCACAATTTGGCCTAAAAACACTAAAATGAATTAAATAAGTTGAGATTGATATATTTAAGTGATGATTTTGACTAGAGTATTAATAAATGGGGAAATTTAATTTATGGAACAACTAACTTTGATCAGATTATTCTGAGTTAAAATGCCAAATTTTCACCTAGGTGCTCTGGATTACTCTTTTTTGTCAAATCTCTTGCATGAGACACATGCATTAATTATTTTATTTTGAAAACATCATAAATGGGATAATGTTTTTAATGTATCTAACATTTAATTCCAATTCTAAGACAATCAAAGTTTAGACCAATAACAAGGCATTATGATCAATTTGAATAATTTGTGCATAAAGTGTTTAATCATGCTTAAGACCTAATCAAACCAAATTAGATCCTAATTAAGAATTTCATGGAGACTTTTTAATACTTATTTTTATAAATGAATATTTAATATCTACATCATCAAGTGACATCATTTTTTGGAAAGACATCCTTAGGCCATAAATGCATAAAATATCAAGGTTAACCCCTCCCATGGCTAATAAATATCTCACATGCCTTTTAAATCCCCCTCTATCACAAATATTCATGAGAATATATATGAATTTTAATTACATAATTTTATTAATCCTTATCCACACATCTCAATCTTGAGATAGATGGTTCAGGTTGATTCTAGCCATTTTTCAACATCTATAAATAAGAGGCCTTTCCACATGAATTTTAAAAACCTTAATTTATGAAAAGTTACCATGTCAAATTGATTCCAAGAGATCTCACATGCCAAATTTATGATTCTAGAATATTGATCCAAGCCAAACCAAAGCCATAAGGTGCCAAGGAGAAGAGGAGATAGCCAAGCCTCCTTTGATGAAGACTTCATGAGCACAAGTTGAGTAAGCCACTACAACAAGCATTTGACACATCCAAGGAAGGTGAAGGATTCTCGTTTTTATTTAATTTTTAGTTGTTTTTTCATTTGTTTTTTCCATTAAGCTCACCCTAGTAACTAAACCTAGAGATATATGTTAATTAGTGTGTTTTTAACAAATTTGTTTGCATTTTTGGACTAACACAATACTCATCACCTCTCTTGAGTCAAATTCATAGTTCATAGAATAAAGGTATTACATTTATTTTGGATAAAAAATGTCAAAAATCCTATGAGCATCTGAAGGAATACTTTGCCAATCCACCTATTATATTACAACCAATGCTAGAGAGGGAATTTATATTTTACCTATTTTCTAGTAAAAATGTCTTGAGGGCATGTTTAGCTTAGCATGATGAAAATGGTAAAGAAAACATTGTGTATAATATAAGTCATACATTCATAGAATTTAAAAATAATTACACACTAATAAAAAAGTATTATTTAGTTATAGTCTTTAAAACCCATAATTTACATCATTATATGCCTAACAACAAGACCATAGTAATTTCTAAAGTATATCTAATCAAGTATCTACTATCAAAAACAAATCTTCAAGGCCACATGGATAAATTGATCATGATTATGAGTGAGTTTGAAATTGAGTAAATCATTTAAAAATCCATAAAGGGATAAGTACTTGTAGATCATATTATTAAATATCCCATCTAAGATACTAAACCACTCACTTTTTCATTCCAAGATGAGTCCACTATGACCATAATAGAAACACCTCCTAAGGAGTAGCAATGAAAGCTACATTTTTATGGGTCATTCACATCTCATGTATCAAGAGTATGCCTACTTTTTATTACACCACATATGGATATCATTACCAAATCATTTCATATAAACTTTATTTGTACCAATTACATGGTTGAATATGAATCACTCATTTTAGGGATTCATCGAGCAATACAATGGAAAATTCAGCATCTTATGGTTTATCGTGATTTTTAGCTAATCATTAATCAAGTTATAGACTACTTCTAAACCAAAGATGATAATTTGGTAGCATATAAGGCCATGGTGGACATTTTAAAGTAGGAAATTGCCCATATTCAATTTAAACACATACCTTAGGATAATAATAGAATAATAGATGCCATGGATACCATTAGTTCTTTGATCCACAACACATGAAAGGCAAAATACTATAATTTCCTTATTGAACATCTTATACAACCTGTTCATGAACCTTCATCCATTAAAATGATCTATGAAATTATTGGTATCAGTTCTATATTGCATTCAAACCTTCATGACCAAGTCCTTCCACTAGACCTTTCATGAAAACAACAAAAATCTTTTACACATGAAGCCCCTCGATATACCCCACTTGGACCAACACTTTACCATAGAATCTTTGACAAAAAAATTCTTCATTTTGTGAATTTAGTAAAATCTACATTAATGTTAAGGGAAGTTCATGAAGGAGTTTTTATAAACCACTCCATTAGGTCCATCCTTTACAAAAATCTCCTCTATACAAAAAACTTTTATACCCCAAGCCCCTTGATATACCCTTCTTGGACCAACACTTTACCATAGAATCTTTGATGGAACTTTTCTTCATTTTTTAAATTCAACAAAAGTTACATTAGCATTGATGGAAGTTCATGGAGTGTTTAGATCCCACACTAATAGGGCCATCCTTGCCAAAAATATCCTCTATTCTTGTTACTATTAGAAAACTAGGGAATTAGATGTAAATAAATAATTATGTAAAAATATGTAATAAATGTTAGAGGCATGTAAATTTAATTTATGTTCTATCCAAAACAATCAAATCGATGACTATACCATGTCCATTTTCAATATGGGGACTCAATATAATTGAGAATATTAATTCTACCTCTTCATATGGCCATAAACATATCCTTACCACCATCGAGTATTTTACCAAGTGGGTTGATGCTATACCCCTCACTTAGATTACTATAAAACAAATTTCCAAATTCATCTTCAACCATATTATTTGCCACTATAGTATCCAATCTAACATTATATTTGATAATTACAAATCATTTAAGAACAAGGATGTCAAATCATTTTGTTATGAGTTTAACATCACCCAAAAATTTTCCATTGCATATTACCCACAAGGTAATGGCCAATTAGAGGCATCTAACAAGACCATTGTAAAAGTTATTAAGGAGATTTTCAATGATGTTGGTCACAATTGGCACTTGAAAATCTTTCGTGCCCTTTAGGCTTACCATACTAATTATTGTACTCCAACATGATCCATACCATATTCTATTATCTATGGAACTAAGGAAATTATTCCCCTTAAATTTTATTTTCTTTTTCTATGTATCTCATTAAATCACATCCTTTATTTATAGAGTTTATCACCTTAAAGATCTAGAGCTAATGGATAAAAAGTGCATGGTTATTATATATAGCCTTCAATCATATTAAAATTTATTATGTGGTCAATATAATCGATGTGTCAAGCATAGATATTGTGATCTTAGGTATATTGTCCTTGAATAAAACCAAAATAACACCACAACCAAGAAAAATAAGAAAGTTAAGTTCAAGCCTAATTAGATAGGTGCTTATGTCATTGATTCTAATTATAGATATAGTGATTATAGGTTAACTACACTAGATAGAGATGACCTTGATGATCCCATGAACATAATACATCTCAAGAATTATTTTTCTTGAGAGACAATGTATTGTCTATGAGGATCAGTTACATTATACTTTTATATCACCTTCCTTGAATCTTACTTTAAGCTATTCCTTTCATACCTTCCTCATTAATGAAAGTTATTTTACCCTCCCACCCCAGACTTTGTGACATTAGTTTTGATCCATTTGATATTTGATCAGATTTAACAAGGTGATTTAGATGAAGTTTTAGTAGCTTATTTAGTATTTCACATAATAACAAGTAGTATCTTAGAGAAATATGATAGTGGATTGATAATTGTATTCTTCATTATTATCACATTATATCTCATTCTTAGTGCTACTAATTATAGATACCTTTGGGAAAATTATTATCATTGACCCATGTAGTTATTTCCTAATTATAACCATGGTAAAATTAGAAGAAACACCTTTACCATGCATTTTTGCATCACCTTACCATTATTGTTATTATACTATGTCAGTTACCTATTCAAAAACTTGCTACTACCTAGTCATATCCTCTACTATAAGGTGAAACTAAAATGACCCAAGGTCTCATTAAAGAATATGTAGGAAGTGCTCAATTAAAACTAATGTTATATCATTCATGCCTTTTCCATGTTCTTTCCATTTTATGAGTAATTTAATTTTGAATACTCTCATCATTTTGTGAGCAACCTTTGCCTTGGTCTTATAATTTTATGAATTCAACTAGTCTGTATCTCATAATTATCTATTGATTTGAGATGATTATAAAATTATAAAAACATTTGAGATTATATAAAATCCTAAAAACCACAAAATATGAAAATTGGATTAAATTTTCCATGCAAAATATAAAGCTAGCAGAATTTTCTAGGTTGGTCCATCTTATTTGTTCAGCTTAATTCTAGACCATCTTGGTATTTTTACTCCTATTTATAGGATAAAAAAATTGGTTTGAGGTCTAAAATTAATATGTAATAAATAATTGGATACATGGGGTAACGTAGGATAGTTCAATTTCACCTTCCTTTATTTTCTGACCACTTCTTTGGTTTAAGGATTTTGGGACTCCTAGCTATTTCACAAGTCATCACTTGTCCTTTAGTTTCCCCATCCTTATTGTCCTTAAGTCATAGGATCTCACCATTTTGAGAGTTCATGTTGTCATCATTTTTTATTTGGATTCAATGCACTAATGACCACTTTGATTTTCTTATGCTCTCATCATTTTGTGAGTAACCATTTCAAATACTCTCACCATTTAGTAAGCTTAATTTCATTCCCAGCCTTATATGTAGTAAGCATTATGTACTCAATTCATGTATGAGAAATTGTATATTATATTTTAGTGTGGTTTTATCCTAAAATAAACTCTCATTCTCACATGATTTGTTTGTGTTAACACTTTTATGATTGTGAACATCATCCCTCTCTTTTTATCCACACTCATTATTTTACAAGACCATTCCTACTCCTCTACATGATAATAATGTTTCCTTATCATCAATTTTATTATATAAAATATATTGGGAGAACTAAATTTGTCTTGAAGTTCATGTTGGAGCTTATTTCCATGGGACTATGTAGATATCATCTATTTGCGTAGTTCATTTGGAGTCATCCTAACTACCCCTTCCTTTTATTCTCTTCCCCCCATTTTTTTGTTTGTTTCATTATTACATATAACTTAGGGAAACATTTTTCATGTTTTTTTCTTGTCATGTTATACCCATGTCATTAATATTTAGCTTAGGGGTCACCCTGTCACCAAGAGTATCACCTTGATTACACATGCATAAACAGTTTATTTTCTACCTATACTAACTTTGTGATTAACCATTATTTGTGTTTTGCCTATGTCTATTTAGAATAGTTTATTTGTTTCAATTTTATTTTATTTTATTTGGTTTGTTTATTTTTTTTTAAGACATTACAAGATGAAGAGATTGATACAACATCAAAGCTAAGGTATTAGACCTACCACTAGGATCAGTTTCAAGAATGAATGTTATGAGTTTTTGGAGATTATTATGAGTAATTTCACCTATATAATGGTTTTTACTTGATAATTAAGTGTCATAATGAAGTATATATATCACCTTTCATGTCTTCCAATAGATATAAAGAGAAATATTATGTTTTCACTAGTTGAAATATGTTTTGACAAAGATGCTAGAGGTTAGAGAGTAGTGTAGAAGCTTATAAAGAGAGATGAGGAAGGTCATGGATGAATATTTTAAATACCAATTTAAGGTAACCATGTATAATTAATGACCATCATGGAAAGCAAGTTAGTTTTTAGGCCTAATTAACATGTATGGATGAGAGGTGTATACACATAATATTTTTAAACTTAATCAATTATTAATTTTTTTCTCTTACAAGAACCCATCAAAACCCAATATATTTGAGTGCATGCCTTAAAGGGCTAATCAAGAAAGTGATGGGTAGACCATTAGTGATTTCTAAGATTGTTGTTTCTTATACCACCACATGAAACCAACATAAACCTATCTTATACATTTCCCTAAGATTTGACACCTCCCTTACCCACTAATCCAATAAAATCAATACCTCAAACAAACCTTACCTAAGAGAAAACTCATTTTTTAATTTTATTGAAATTTTTTGGCCTAGGCTGACCCTATACTTAAAATATATCAGCACATTATAGGATTTGGTCAGTCTTAACCAACCCATTCTAGGACCTAATTGATTTTATTAATTAATGATACAAATTTATAAACACATCTTTTTTTCCATTTCATAGAGAGAGAGAAAGTTAATCATTCATTTTCACTTATTTACAATATGTGCTTCCACCATTCTACTTGAGGAGTCATTGCTTAGGGTTTACACTTGTATAGAAGAATAATGTCTTGTGGAAAAGTCTTGGGAAAATTCATATATCCTAGTTATATCAAAGCTTAGTGATCCTTAAAGACCACATAAATATCTTACAAATAACCATTGGCCAAGGGAGAGATTGAGTCTCAATGGGTTTGTCTTCAAAGTAAGTATCTCTAACTCTTACTCTTCTATTTTAATAGATAAAAGTATCATAAGTAATGGATTTTGAATGTATTCCTCTATCAATGCATTAGAGTTATATTTATATTAATTTAATTATAATTATTATATGCATCTTTAATTTTATGTTTAGTACACCCATATTGTGCCACATACTTTAGTGAGCACTAAGTTATATTTTACTTTATTATTGTCATTTACTTTGTCAATAAGAAAACATAGGATGTAGATAGGGTTATCAAATGGTTTTTCTTAAATAGAGTATTTATAACCCTTTCTAGTGACATTATCATGGTAAGAGACAACTTGGTTAAGTCTAATGGATCCATTTTGGTCATGATATTGATTATCTAAATATACCAACAAGTGGAACAACTAGTGTGATTTATCTTCTCCTAGATAGGATTGATTTTTAGATCATTTTCACTTTCCCTTATATACATCTTGGTTAATCTAACATGAATATAACCCTTTTATTTTTTCCTTCACACCTTTATTTATTATATTTTTTATTTTTTTAGTACTAGATTGAATATGTTGATATATTCTAATATTTTGTGTATAGGTTTAACACACAAACACTACGGTCAACTCTATATTTCTATATGTAGATAATATTCAATAATAAGTAACTAGATAAACTAGTTTGACTTAGTTTTCTTATTTACTTATAAGTTCATAAACTTCATCAACCTAGTTGACTCTATTAGTAAAATAAAAATCATCATCTGAACAACATAGTATAAAAATAACAATTTTAACATCTTCAAAAAAAATATCAGGTTCATTATTACCTTTTAATTCATTTTTGTTCTTTATTTAAAATCCTATTTTTCATAATTTTTATCCTATAAAATTGTAACCCTATAGAGAACTACGTCAACTAGATCGACATAGTTCTATAGCTTAATTTCTTATCTAGAAGACTCAGTCAACTTGTTTGACTATGTTGTTCTAAATTTTTATTTAACAAACATCATTGACCCTATCATTTATATTTTTTTATTGCTTTCATATAAGGTTGACTAAACCAACACTACTCTTCAAATAAAGGAATTAACTTATCTTATTCATAATTATTTCATTTTTAATTTTTATTGATGGATTTCTTGGAGTAACACACACAAACTAAGTAAGATGTTTTTAATTTATCTATTTAGTCACATTATTTTTATTTTTCACACACTTCCAAACCACACAACATCGAAAATCATTAAAACAAGTTTTATCAAAGGTCTATCTACTTGGATTTCATCACCAAGGGGAAAGCCAACCTGATTGTTTGGCTAAGTATAAATACGTGGTTGATGTTATATATTATAAAATAAACTAACACCCTTATCATTGTGGGATTGTGAGGTGAGGGGATAGGCCACACTACCAATCCATTACCATCACTAATAGAGATCCATTTCAACCACAACAACCTAAAACCATCTTTAGATTGATTTTTTAGTTCTTTATTATATCCAACTCTCTATCACATTTATTTCAAAAATTATTGTAACTTTAAAATTTCAAGAATGACCAATTATATTAGCATTTAAATTATTGTTTATTTTTCTCTCATCGTTGTATGGTGTCTTACAAAACTTGTATCGACTAGCATTGATGTAATATTTATGTTGTGTGCCATAACTATATCAATACAATTGTTTATGTGTTTTTTTTAAAATATTTTACAAAATAAAATTATATTTTCTATAGTCATAATTGTCAAAACATTTATATATGCTTAGAACATAATTGATATGCTTGATTGTGTCTCTTATAGTTTCTATATTTCTACATGACACAATCATCCTATATAACCTAGTCTATAATAGGTTAGTCAATCTTATTTTACATTAAACATAGTTGACTAATCCAAATATGTCCTTTCCTCATTTTTTTCCATTGGTATTCCCTCCAAACTCTGTTGACCCAATCAAATTTTTACCTCTTGGTTGATATTATTCAGTATTTGACCAATTTTTTTCTTATTTTCCATCTTTACTTTCTGATCTACTATTCTTAATACAAGAATCATAAAATCCCCTATAAAAATATATTTGTACAACCTCAATCCATTTATATGATATATGGGATGTTCCTTTCTTCTTACCTTTACTACACAAGAAGATTCTCACTCTTGGATTAATTTTGTTCATCCTTTATCATTAGGCTAAAATATAGTCCAAATTACTCCAAATGATGATATTGATGCATTAGATCCATTTTAAACTTCTCAAGACAATTATTTTTTTAAATCCCCTTATTACACTATACATGTAATTGATACAATCTTAACCAATGACCCTAAAAAAAATCTTGGAAACACCAACAACCCACCTCCTAATAATGTTCCACATACCAATCCTAATAACGCACCTTTAAACACTAATAACCAAAATACAATAGTTGATACCACTTAAATTATTACACAAATAGTGAAACAAATTAACATCATGCAAATATCTAAGACTTATCAAATGATGAAAATGCAACATTATTTATTAAACATGGCTAATCAACCTCTAATTCACCTTCCCCAAAATAAACAAAATGTCTTCCATTCACCTCTTAAATATGTCGTGGGAAACATAATTCCCCAACCCATTATATAAAACAAGATGCTCCAAAATATTCAAAATGAACCTTTATCCCCTTTATTATTTGTATTGATATTGGAAATATCTCTCAAACTATTAAATATGATGGGGCTAAAGACCCTGCATCTTTCCTTAAAGTATTTGGTAAAATTTATAAAGAGTGGATTCAAACTAATACCTTTGACACAACCAAAATTTTAGTCAAAAAATTCATAGGTGATATATTATAAAGGTATAATCAACTCCCCCAATATTCTATATGACAACTTGAGGATTTAATCAATCCTTTAATTAAGTAATTTCAACACAATGATATTCCTAGAAACTATCTTATCCATTTTATCAATGGTAAATAATCCCCTTCTAAATCAGCTCATGATTTCATTACACATTGGAAATCTTAGGCTCATAGAGCTGATCACAACATGACTAATGATAACTTATTCAAACTATTCATAACCAAGTTAACATTTTCTCTTAAATATAAGGTTTGAATTGTTTATCCTCAAACTCTAGATGATATTATCGATCAAAATAAAAGATAAGACTTTATTTTGAAAATATTTGAGCCCAACATTAAAACCATCAATGGATCTTTCCAAAAATCAACTAATATAATCACTAGCAATGCTCCTCAAATAAAACTAGGAGTAGACAAAATGGATGATTCCAAAACTTCCCATGCACCCCTAATTGTTAAACAAATTAATTAAATTTTAAAACCTTCTAAACCATTAATTTACACCAATAATCCACCTACATGGTATGATCCTAATGTTTTTTGGTTTCATGCCAATGTCAGTCATTTCCATGAAACATGTCATGGGTTTACGAAATTTATTTTTTTATTTTATTTTAGGAGATACATTCAATCATGAAACTATGATCAAAATATTTCATCATGATTATTTTAATGCCTCTAAAAATAAACAATATTTCAATCCTTCTTCCTCTAACAATCCAAAAACATGTTTTATCTCCAAATCAAAAAATTGAAACAAAGATATATGTATAATTGAGTTTGACTATGACCACTATTATACCAATTCTCAATATGTAAATGTATCCAAAGTCAATTATCAATGTAAACCTACACATAAATATCTTATAACAAAGAGAAAGAAACCATCACTTATATAAAAATGTATCAAAGACACCACTAACAATAACATACTTTCTGACATGAATGAAGAAACACTTCCTCAATCCAACCCTTAAACTACTTCTCTTCCTAATAAAAATAGTTTACCCTATAAGCCGCATGCTAGTTCTTCATCATCTAAATCCCATTGTAATTTCTTAGAATAACTTAATTCTATGCCTTTTAAAATACCCCTCATGGATTTATTTCATACTTCTCCATATCACCATAAATTATTAATAAAATAATTACAATACATTAAATAACCTCTTTTTCTTAAAGTATAGCAACCTCTTCAATATCTTACACTAATAAAAGTATACACTATTGAAACTATGTGTTCTTCTTTAAAACCTTCCACAAAATTCCTTCAAGAAGATATGATCAATGATGAAATTGTATTTTGAGCAGACAACCCACCTCTCCTCATTAAAATCATAATTAATACCAACCTTATTCGAAAAGTCTTAGTAGATGAAGGGTCAAGAATTAATGTTACATCCTTTTCGTTATTTCTAAAAATTGAGTGTAATAAATATTACCTAAAGAAAACTCATCTCACATGTCATCTATTTGATAAGACAAATAAAAAACCACTTGGTTTCATTTAGCTTCCATTCATTATTGGACCCGGGACCATACGCACCAAGATCATGGTTATTGATTTACCATTATCCTATAATATACTCATATGTTACTCATGGACACATCAAATCAGGTCTATTTCCCCCTTAGGTTGTCAATGTATCAAATTTATCCATAATGGAAAATGTTATAAACATGAAGCTGATCCTAACACATGGAGTATTCAGCTATCCAATACTAAATCTTATTATAGGATTCCAACCATTCCATGAACCTATAGTTGTACCTATACCTAAATTCATCAACATTAATCCATATTTAGAGGTCACTTTTTTTGATTATGATTATGATGATGAGGTAAATGACTTTAAAAAAACATGTAATAATATTACACATGGAGTATTCAACTATCCAATCCTAAATCTTAGTATAGGATTCCAACCATTTCATGAACCTATAGTTGTACCTCTACCTGAATTCATTAACATGAATCCATATTTATAGGTCACTCTTGTTGATTATGATGATGATGAGCTAAATGACTTCAAAAAAACTTGTAATAAGACTATGTTACCTCATATTTCATAGTAGATTCCTCCTTCTTTGTTTCCACATGATCATACATCCTTCTAATTGATGAGATCACTAAATTTCATCCTCCATGTAATGCACATGAATATTCTTACATAAAATATGACTTAAATAATAATGAATATAGAGTGTCTGGGTTATTTCAAGACCCTTTAACCATGTCACATCAAAAATATAGTAATATAGGTCTATCTCCTTCACATGCTTCTCTATAGACACATGCATGTATTATCTCCTAAGATCATGATGATAACTATGTCATGGCTCAAGCCCAACTTTGATACTTAGACGTATATCATTATCATCAAGCCTTATCCAAAATAAATTCTTTCAACTATGATTTTCATGTCATTTACCTTGAAACTGAGTTATAACCTAAAGGTCATGTATCTCCAATTAATCCTCCACTTTTTAATACCCCTTGGGTTGTTGAACAAATCTTACCTCTCAAAAATTTAGAACTTTTAATACCTTCTATACCTTATATATCACCAATAAATTTACCATATCTCCTTATTTTCAATTATTTTATATATACCATTAAGGCTATTCCACTTAATTAAAATGAATCTCCATCTACAACAAAACATAAAACACTTATTATCAATCGAATTACTCCAATCAACCTCTACCAAGAATTCCACCTCCACCTTAAATTATTTTTGATGCTAAATCAGGAAATGTATGATGGATAAATTCTAAATATGATCACCATGGTAATAAAAATAATTGATCTCAAAGTAGATGTGGAATACTATGGATGCTTACCCATGCTCCCTAGAGATGAATCCATACTTGAGTTATTCCATGTTGGATAACCTCAACTTGCATGATAACATCATAAACTTGGAAATTTTAAACAAAAAAATCCTCATTTAATAACTTCATTGATAACATAGACCCCAAAATAAATCCTATTTCTTGTCTTCCTAATGATATTTATCATTTATAAGCAAAAAATTCTATTCTAATTGAATAAAAAACAAGAATAGAATATGGTACACCATCATGCCCTCAACCCACAATTATCTCTAAAGAACTTATGCAAACTAAGCATGATAACTTTAGCCTATTCCTTGATAATTATAATGAAACCTTCACTTGGTCACATGAGGATATACTAGGTATAAATTATACTATTATTGTGCATAACATCATCACTTACCTAGATGCAAAACCTATCTAATAAAAATAACAAAAAATTCCACCTAAAATTTCCACCATATGACATTAATAAACTATCAAACTTTTAGATGCCAAGTTTATTAAACCTATTGACTATTGTAAATGGGTTTCATAAATTATTCCCATTTGTAATAAATTTACCATGGTCATTCATATATGCATAGATTTACAGAATCATAACTTTACATGACCAAAATATAATTTCCCATTACCTTCAATAGATTCCATTGCTAGATATGAAATTTTATCAATCATGGATGGTTTTTTAGGATAAAATAAAATTCACATAT
>JARHVA010009801.1:0-264669 GCA_037957365.1 Torreya grandis | reverse complement strand
AAGTAATACCAGGTCTTGTATGAGTTAGAAACATTAAGCTCCAACAATACTTCTATAGGTTGTCTCATCAACTCTTTCAGCACCATTATCTCTACACAACACAACTCCATGAGCAACTCGAGTGGAGATTGGTTTACAATCAACCATATCAAATTTCTTCAACATATCTTTAGCATACTTTGTTTGACAAAAGAAAAAATTATTCTCCCTTTGATAAACCTCCATTCCTAAAAATATTTCATGTGGCCTAAATCTTTCATTTCAATTTCATTCATCATGGAAACTTTGAATTCATCCTTCATCATTGAACTACTACCCATAGACAACAAGTCATCAACATACAAACTTACAATTAGAATATCATTACCTTCTTATTTGTAGTAAAGGGTAGGTTCACTCTTACTTCTTTGAAAGCCATTCTCATGAAAATATCTATCAATCCTAGCATACCATGCTCTTGGTGCTTGTTTGAGGCCATACAAAGCCTTTTTCAACTTGTAGACATAATATTCTTTTCCTTGTCACTTCAAAACCTTGTGGTTGTTCCACATATACTTCTTCTAAGTACCCGTTCAAGAAGGCACTTTTCACATCCATATGATGGATGCTCAAATTCTTTTGAGCTACTAATGAAATCAACATTCTAATGGTCTCTTGTCTTGCTACTAGTGCAAACATCTCTTTATAATCAATGCCATACTTATGTGTGAAGCCTTTAGCAACTAATCTCGCTTTATGCCTTTCAACACTTCTATCACTATTACACTTAGTCTTGTACACCCATTTGGTGCCAATCTTCTTCTTGTCATGTGGAAGCTTTGTAAGCTCCCAAGTGTCATTCTTATGAATAAAATCCATCTCTTCTTGCTTTGCTTGCATCCAAACTTCATTAGTTTATGCATCTTCAAAACATGATGGTTCAAAATCAGCCTTGGTAAGTAAAGCAAAATTCAGTGTCTCACCACTTAGATTTTCTTTATGTGCTTGATTTGAACTCCTTTGATAAATGTCACTCAATCTTCTTACCTTCTTTGTAGAACTAGGAATTGAATTTGGACTTAAACTTGGAATTGAACAACTAGATGAGGGGTTACTTGGTGGATTTGTAGCACTTGGAACAGAAATATTAGTGGGCTGCCCATGATCGATATCATCCATAATAACTTCATTTAAAATAGATTTTGACTTCTCCATATGGCCTTTTTGATGACCATAAAATCCCCCTTCATCAAAAATCACATCTCTTGACACAATAAACCTATTAGTGAGAGGATTATAGAACCTGTAAGCCTTACTTTCCTCACTATATCCAAAAAAAATACACGACTCACTTTTGGGATCTAACTTTTACCTCTTTTGATCAAGAACATGAACATAGGCTAAGCAACCAAAAATTTTGAAATAATTAACATTTGGATTTTTTTCATACCAGGCTTCATACAGAGTCATCATATCAAGTGCACTAGTGGGACTCTGATTGAAAATATATACTGATATAGTAACTGCATCCCTCAAAAAATAATTACTTAAACCCTATGTTTGTAACATGCTTTGTGTCATCTCCACCATAGTACGATTCTTCTTTTCAGCTACACCATTTTGTTGAGGTCTGTATGTAGTGGTGAGTTGTCTTCTAATACCATGCATATCACAATAACCTTGAAAGGCTTTTGAACAAAATTCTCCTCCACGATTAGTGCTTAAGCATTTGATTTTGCACCCTTTGTCATTTTTTACAAGGGATCTAAACCTCTTGAATGTCTCAAGAGCTTCACCTTTGGTCTTCAAAAAATAAACCCAACACTGTCATGAGTAATCATCAATAAAAGTAATGAAATATGATGACTTATCCAAACTCTTTGTCTGCATAAGACCAAAAATGTCTGAATAAACTAACTAGAGTGGATAATGAGCCCTCCATGCATTTCCTTTTAGAAATTTCTCTCTTGCATGTTTTCCTTTAGCACATCCTTCACAAACTTCCTTGTTCTCTTCAACCTTATGCAAACCAAAAACTAATGCTTTTGATGTTAGTATCTTTAAACTATGAAAATTTAAATTCCCATTCTTGAGATGCCACAACCAACTTGTATCCTCATATGCAATATTGACAAGATTCTTTTTATGTTCACGAAATATCAATGGGAACATCCTATTCTTTGTCATAGGCACAACTGTTACCACCCTATTTACTTGATTCTTATCATAAATTATACATTGTTGATTTTCAAATACAACTTTATAATTCTTCTCACATAATTTTCCAACAGTCAACAAATTATGCTTTAACTTTGGATTGTAATAAATGTCTTTAACACTCTTCATACCTTCTTTTGTATGGACTTCCATAGCTCCTTTTGCAGCAACCGCCAATGATTTGTCATCACCAAGCTTGATCTTGGATTTAAAACTTTCATCTATTATAGAAACAAGTTTTTCATTCCCTGATATGTGGTTAGAACATCCCGAATCTAAATATCAAACATCTTTAGAAATATTTTCAGCTTTGTCATAAGATAAAAATAAATTATCTGGAGGATTCTCATCACCTTCTTGAGCATAATGAAAGCTTTTACCATTATTACATTCTTTTAATCTACACTCATAATTAAAGTGGCCATACCTATTATAATGATAACAATGGATTTTTTTTTTTTATCAAATCGACCTCTACCTCTTCCTCTTAAACCACCTCTTCCTCGAAAACCACCTCTTCCTCAAAAACCACCTCTACCTCTATTTCCTAGTGAGTAATTTTGATTTTGACCTCTACCTTGGCCTTGATTACTTTTGATGCTAGTATTGGAATATTCATTCTTTGTGATTTTTAATTTGGATGAAAAAGCTTTCTCATCACTTTCCCCAAATGAATCTCTCAATCTTTCTTCAAGAGACATCAAAGATCCAACTAGTTGATCAAATTGAAGGGTAGACAAATTCTTACTTTCTTCTATGATTATAGCAACATGGTTCCACCTTGGTGTGAGAGTCCTCAACACCTTTTTGATCACAACCTCATTGTTCAGAATTTCACCAAGTGTAGCCATCTTATTGACCACATCTTGTACTCTGACACAATAGGTACTCACACTTTCAGCTTCTTACATCTTCAAATTCTTAAATTCTCTCTTCAATGTCTTTAACTTGACAACTTTGACGTGATCACTACTTTGGTAAGCTTCTTTTAGAGTCTTCCAAGCATCATCTACGGTCTTTACTCCTGCAATTCATAGAAATAGGCTCTTATCTAAAGCTATTTGAATATGAAATAAGGCTTGAGCATTCTTCTTTTTAGCCTCCTTCTTAGTTGTTTTATCATTTGCTATGAGGGCATTCCAATCAGTTGGCTTTGCATAACCTGATTCAATAATCTCCCACAAATATTTTTCTATCAAAAAAGTTTTCATTTTGATACACAAATAATCATACTCATTTCCATCAAATTCTAGAATGGGCAAGGAGTTAGAATTTGACATGATAAATTTTTTGGCAAAATTCTAACTACTAAATCTTTAACCCAAAATAAAAATACCTGCTCTGATACCCAATATAGAATCTAAATAAATGTAGAATCTGAAAACTAAACCAAATTCATACACCCACAGATTATGAGATAACAACAGAAAAAATAAAGCATAAAATTCAAGAAAAAATAGAGCACCTAAAAATCTTTATTTGCAGGCAGAATAAGTCTTTATTAATGATGTTTTTATAGAAAAAATATTACATAGATGCAACATCGTAGCATTTAAAAAAAGAATTGCAAAACCTACAAACTACACATGCATTTGTCATGCATTGTTGGTTGTGCTAAAAAAGGACTGCAGTTGGGTTTAAAAAACAAAATTTTAACAATTGAATTAAAAAACAAACAAAAAAACTCATTCATCGATGAGGACTGTAGTCAAGAGATGAGATAGCATGCGATGAGGGAAGCATGCATGCATCAGTTATCAACAATAATCAAACCACGCAGCTCTTTCCCCCAGTTCTAATTCCTCGCCTGCCGAGGGTTTTGTCAGCAGAAAGTATCATAATGATTACCATACTATTTAGAAAATGGAATTGGAAGTCACCTGGCTGATCTGTCCTGCGCCATTTAATCTGAAAGTTGCGCTGCCTGAGTTTGGAAGAGGCAAAGAAAACAGCCACCATCAGGAGAACTACTCCAATAACTCCTAATATAATGGCCAGGATCTTCGATTTTGATCATCGGGATAGGTTTATTGCTGCCAAATTATATCTGCAAACGTTATAATTCAACAAGGAAAGATGAATTAATTGCCTCTTTGAAATTTTGCTAGAACTTTACTTACGGCAATTCCATTCGAAGAGAAGAAAGGATTTGTGGCGTATCGCAAATAGCAACCGGCTTCGAGGACTTGGCCTTCTGTAAATGGAAGAAGGCAGTCGTTTATCTGACTCTGGGCTTGCTGCAGACATGTTTGGCAGATTTGGGTTGTAAGAGACATCCAGCATTGAGCGAGAGCGTAAATGTTTGTGGATGAAGCCCATTCCACTGTCCACGCAATTGCAAAGGTATTATTGGCGGGGACTTTGCCAATGGTCTCGGACAGCAACTTCCGCGTTAACTCAGAATTCTTTTCCACACTACTATTGGAAGAAGAGCTGCAATTAGAGGTGCTCCAATAAAAAATCTCAAAAAAATATAGCGTTCTCGTAACGCAATAAACAGCCGTCGATAAGCACTCGTCCACCATTTTGGATGGGGCAAAGCAGCGCGAGCCGGTCCTGTGCCTCTTCAAAACATTGGGCGCAGTGGGAGAGAGGCAAGTCAGCCCTGCACTGAGCAAGTCAAATTTAATATCAACCATTTTTATATATATTACACTACACCACCATTCCCAACTATCATTATAGATAACTCTAATAAAAATGAGGTCCCATAAAAATAATGTAGATAACTATTTTTAATGTAAAATTGGTCCCAAAAATTAAAACAATATAACAAGAAGAATAAAATGAATCTCCACTTATAAAATAGAAGCCCCATATTTTAAACCAATATACTTTTAGTTGCTTTTAAGGAGGTGGGTTGATATTTTTTCCCACAAACTTAAGGGTTTTTTCGCATACATAACACCTTAAACAATATTCATTTTGAGATTTAAAAATTTGATAGAAATTTGAACATGGTTACATAAAATTTTGAAAGTTTCTCACTTAAAAGTTATTGACTACACGCACTAAAAAAATTCAGTAAGTTCCGCAACTAAAGCTTTAAAAACATCCTTTTTTACTATTATATCACATTACTTTCCCATCATCACTTAAGTATTTAAATACTATTATATGATATAAAATAAAAAATTAAAATGATTAAATATATTTAATTTAATGTATTTAAAAAAATAAATATAACTTGGTTATTTTCTTGGAATGCATTTGTATATCAATTAATCAAAAAATAAAATAAAATATAAAGATGGTTACAATAAAAAGGTATTTAGTTAGTATTCACACCCTAATATAAATGTTAGCACAAAATACTCACAAAATGAATTCAACTAAAAACCTCTCTACATCAAGAATTTCAAAGCAACAAATCAAAGCACCAAGACAACTACAAAGATCAACCATAAGTAGCAAAAATATTTTGTTAGTGACACCCTAACATCACCTCATAACATCATCTTTTTAATGTCACTTAAATTTTGACTTTAACATATAAACTTTGAATAAAAAAGAATTAATTAATACTAAGATAATTTTATGATTCAATTTTAAACAATCAAAATTCTATAATAAATTAAATATTAAAATCAAATATAAAACCAAATAAATGCCATATAATTACAATATTAATGTATTTAACTAATATGCATTTCTACTAGTCATTCAACATGAAATTATGCCACTTATTTATTTCATTTTACTCTTGAAAATATTCACTTGAAATATAAGAATTGAGTGGTGGAGAATGTATAAATATAAAAATGCAATTTAAATGAGTCATTTTTATAAATTTGTAGTCTTTCAAAATTAAATTATGTGATTTAATGTAAATTTGGATATGGATACAAATAAATCTTTTTTTATTATAAATTATTTTATAATTTAAATCTTTATTTTTTTATTGATATATATTGTATTAATAAATATATTAATGTGTTTTTTGAAAAAATTGTTGATTATCATTTATATTTAAAGGCATGATATATAATAATCATTAAACAACTCACTCATAATATGTAAATACTTTTTTTTTAGATTGATAATTTTAATGTTTAAAAATAAATAGTTTATATAAAAATGAATGAAAAAAATAATAATCTTATTTTTTTAATAAAAATATATTTAATAAGAAAAAATTTAAGATGTTATTTATAATAGAATTTTTTTATTTAAAAAAATAAAATAATAATAACTAACTAAAAAGCTTATTTTATTATAACATATATTTTATAACATACCTTTCAAAATAGATAAAATATTAATATAAGAGCATTGATGTGCTCCCTACAATACAATTATTTGTTTATTCAAAACAACCAAAATTAGGATTAGAATGCAAGAGACAATTGAGGTCACAATGCTTGGTAAGTTTTTAATAAAATTAGTTAAGTTAGTGTTGTTCAATATTTCTATAATTTCGTTGTTCAATTTAATATTTTATTAAATTTAATATATTATTAAATATTTTTGTAAAGTAATAAAGTTTATTTAATAATTTATAATTATCTTCTTTTTGACTTTTTCCATGTGGTATTTCATTTCTTTTTTTTTATTTTTTAGGTGTTATTACATTTATACTATCTTCTTTACATTATATCTTTTGCAATCCTATGAATCAATCTTAACCTTTCATAAATAATAATATATAAATTAAATTAAAATTAAGATAAATTTCCACACTTATAACTTTCTTTTCAATATATATGCTTATACAACTTTAAAAAATATGCAACCAACAAAAAAGTACATATAAATTGTCATTTATATACATTTCAATATATATGTGTATTTTGATTTGTATATATTTTTAAGATGGTCAAATATAATCATTAGGTTCTTTTTTCTTTTCATTTTATTTTATTAAAAACATTTATTATCTTTTTCACACTCCTTAACAAAATATTTATATTTACAAATTATTTAAATTCTATTAAATATATTACATATTTTAAACCAAAAACAGATATAGCTTGAGAAAACACTTCCCATGGAATTGAATTTTGTTGAGCTAAACTTAAAGAGAACAACAAATGTGTATGGGTTTTGGTTTCAGGAAAAGACGAATACTTTATTTAGATAATTTTGAAACTATAAGAGGAGCTCAAATGGATAGAAACGATGAGGAAGGCAGGCCAAGTTATAAACAACTCTTTCAATTTTTAAATCTATTGATTAATTATTTAATTTATCTACAAGACACGGATTTTTTTGAGTGTTTTCGACGGTGTGGAAAGCCCAAACTTCTAAACAAATTTTAAATCCCAGAGAGACTGTCAAATGTGCAAAAGGGATTCTTAAGAATAGAACAAAGAAAAACTGTCTCACAAGTTATCATATATTATTATTGTATCAATATTTTAATAAGATTCGAGATCGAGAATATTGGGTGGATATTTATTGTTTAATTATTTTATTTCGATAAATGATAATTGTTTTTTCATTATAAATTAAGATATAGAATATATTATTATTGTATCAATATTTTAATAAGGTTCAAGAATATTAGGTGGATATTTATTGATTAATTATTTTATTTCAATAATTAATATTTTCATTTTAAATCAAGATATAAAGTGTTATGTATCAAAGTTAATATGTTTTAATAGCATGTTAAAATTATTAAATATAGTATCAAAAAATTGTGTGATTAAGATGTAGATTATTTCATATAGTTGGTTTTTGAAATTTTCTATAAGAGTTGAGCAGTTTTAAAAATGTAAATCTTCATTATTTAAATGAAAACCCACCATTTTTTCAGCATTAGGATTTATTATACAAGAAAAGTACAATGGAACATGTTCCACTACATATGTTGCACCTTCATAAAATTTGGTTATGTGAAATTTTTGTGCAATTATTATCATACAAATTGATTGAATTAAAATAGGGAACATGGTAATGAATGAAGAAAAAAATTGGATGCAAGTCTTCAATCAAATTAAAAGATTTAATACGAACCAAATAAAAAATCTTTTATGTTGAATAAAAATTATGGGAAATTTAATTTAGAAAAGGAATTAAAATTTAAACATATAACTATAAAAAGGTTTATAAGTTTTTAATCTAAAAATTATAAATCTCATCCTATTTATAGAAAACCAAATATTAAAACATCTAAGAAGGGACAAATACAAGTGAATCCCTTGGATGATGTCTTTATTTATCTAGAAATATAGGTAAGAACTTAGATCATTTATAAAGGGTGTTTGAAAGTTGTGGACACAATACTATATCACTGAATTCTTTTAAAAAAAATTATATTAGAATCGCTTTAAAATAAAAGATATTTCTTAAATACCTTGTACAAATTGTAAAATAGAATTTGAATCTTTCTTTCTCAAAATTAATTTTGGTTGAAAATTTATTTTTTAATTTTGTAGAAATAGTAAAACTTTTCAATACCATATTTAAAAAAAAATGTTAAAATTGTTAAAAAATATATCTTATATCAATTACATTTCATACATATATTATAAAATTTCATGAAACAATTTATATCTATCCTTTATACATTTAAATTTTACATACATATGAATCAATAAAATTTAAATCAAATTATTTATTTTAACTTTCAATTTCAACATCATTATTTTTAAAAAAATAAAAAAAATAAACAAACAAACAAACTCATCGTATAATCATTATTATTCCTATTGTATTTTATATATATGAATCAATAAAATTTAAACTAATTAATTTATTTTAATTGCTAGTTTCAGCATTGCTATTTAAAAAACATAAATACAAAATCATGTAATCATTATAATTCCTATTATATTCTACATACATATAAATCAATAAAACATAAATTAAATCATTTATTTTAATGATAATTTCAACATCATTAATTATATATATATATATATATATATATATATATATATATATATATAATCTCATGTAATTATTATAATTGCTATAAAATAATATTTTATGTCAATAGCCATTACGTGACTCTTTTTGGCAAGAATCTCGCTTGAGAATCTCTTTCCCTCTACATAAACATTATGCCACTCCTTCAGTTGTCTTATCCCTTCATGCACAGAGTTAGTTTTTTTTTCATTTTCATTTGTTTCAAGGGGGTTGTTTCAGACCAATTTTTTTTAATGTAGAAATAGAAGAATGCTAAAATCAAAACAATAGGAACTGAAATTCTACTTTAAGAAAGCAATAAAAATTAACTACTGAAATTTAAAAAATATATATTCTAGAAAGCAAGAAATGAAAATAGGAAAATTTATTCTAGAAAGCAGGAAATGAAAGATGGAAAATTAAAAGCACACTTTGTTGAAAATAAATCACTTTTACAAGAAATAAATTCTAGAAACATGAATTAAGCAACCCATGCACTATTTAATTCAAGAAACTTAGACATCTGGCATAAGACACCATAGTGCCCTCACTCAACTTGCCCGACTAAAACTATATGTCTAGAAACATAGACATCTAGCATAAGACACTGTAATGTCCTCACTCGACTTCCCTGGATGGGTAGAAAAATGCATTAACCCAAAAAAAATTAATAATTGATTTTAGAAATAATAATTGACACCCTCCCCCGCAACGATGCCAAAATGTTGTGCAAACTAATTACCAAGTGATTACCAGATTTACCAGTGTGATTAAACATTAATTGTCAACCCTGGGTGCATAAGATTTTCAAGAGTGTCAACAATATATATGCATTATTGATTAAGAAATCAACTTGCTTTTCTAGTTGTAGTACAATGAATTTATGCTAAATTTACCAAACAGATATATATTATGAAACATCTATGATATAATTACATAACTATTCCACTCTTAAGTACCATACATGCATCACACTTAGATAATCAAATTTTAACAATAAAATCAACTCACACAACACACTAATAGTTAAAGAGGGTCAAGATCTTCATAGCAACTCGTTTCAAGGGGGCCCTTCCTCAGTCAGAACTGAGCTCCAATCCCTCTCTGAGGAGTTCACAAACTTCTTACAAATTCATTTTTTTCATTACTCAATTTTGAAAACAAATTCTATAGTTCAAAAACTTCTACTATTATTTCCTCCAAATTATCTAACTCTTAGTCTGATCTAGGTTCTTCCTTTAAATACAAAAGGTAGTTTATTGACTCTAAACCAAAAACATCAAACTAGGAAAAAATATAAATACTTATAAACTACTCCAATCAACCTTCAAGTGGTTAGTAACTGCATTAGAGACAAGGCATACTATTTTGTTGTTTTATTTATTTTGATCTTTTCTCATTATCCTTGTCTTTACCATATTTGGCAGCACATCAAACCTCTCCTTGCATGTATGAAATCCATACAATAATTATGATTCTTCCCAACCATTCATTTCATTTCCCAAGACAGCTAAATGTGTCTACAAGATCTCTTCAATAATGACTCTGCTTTACATAATGGTTGCAGGCACTCTACAGTAGCTACAAGAAACCTATATGTGAAACTTTTAGTTTCTATAGGTATTCTGTAGTGGGAACTCTGCAGTGGCTATGGGCAACCTATAGGTGAAGCCTACAGTTGATATGAGCACTCTATAGTAGCTACGAGCAACTTATAGGTGAAGCCTACAATTGCTACATGCAACCTATAGTAGTTATAACTTAGCAAGATTCTGCAACTTTATATGAGCCTTCAAATGCTTGTTAGATAAAGTCACACTAATATAATCCAATCAAGGAAAATAATCAATAATTCATAACATAACACATACACACACACACACACATATCAATGAACATACAAAATCATAACTTCATTCATTCATTTGCATTATGGGATTTACATAGAAAAAGACATAGACTAAGCCTGGATGAGGCTATAAAAGTAATCAATTGGTGGCCTCATCACTCCCCTCGAGGGGGCATCATGGGCCACCCAAACATTTTTTGGAGCATTTTTGTAACCCCATTTCTTTGTGACTGATGCAAAATTTAGCGAAAAGCATCAACGAATTTATTTCTTCTAATTATGATAATTTTAAGCGGCCTTTTTATTCTTTGAAAAGTCATTGCTTCAACCAAACGTCTCGCCATGCCTTATCAAATAGAGTTAAAATGTATATATCCAATTCTTTTCACCGTTATGCTAAAATTACAAATCTAGATGACATTCTACAATACTACACAATTTGGGCCAAAATCACTAAAACACTCTAATTCATATTCACATGTCACATGTACATGTTGATTCTTGTCATTTGATCCCTGACTGAGGTAATGCATTTTATAGAATCATTATATTTTCTCAATTCACTTTGAGTCAATTTGAAACTAAGCAAAATGACATATTGAACCACTAAAACATCTAATTCAGTAGCACACATCATGTGCATGTGTCAGTGTGCATCTATAATACCCTAACTAGGTTATTACCATATATGCAATTGACATCTTCTTCTGGTTTAACTCTAGTCAAATTATGACTCGGTAAAATGATATTTTCAACCACTTTGATTAAACATGCGACCAATTTCCAAAGAATTGCAAAATTATTAAGAAAAGACATTAAGCAAATCAAAACTAAATTAAGAGCTTAAGTGAAAAATACATAGAAATTTAATGAATATCAAATATTGTAAAGTCATAAATAAAAATATCTCACCCATGACATCATCGAAGGGGTGTCATGTAGTATGCATTAATGGAGCTAAAATGTCTAGATTAAGGCTACCCATGCCGTATTAATGTTTAATTCTTTCAAATATTGATGACCACATTTATTGTTTGTCCCTCCAAAATTAAATCAATCCATGGACACACATCGTGATCTCAAGATGGATGGTCATGGTTGATTCTGAACATTTCAAAAAAGATATAAATAAGTGAGCCATGGACATAACTTTTAAGCTTCAGTTATGAACACACATATGAACACTTATGTGCCATTAAAGAAGACTAAATTTGTTGGTTGAATACGAGGAACCTATGTAGAATATAAAATATTGACGCTATAAGAAAGATCTATTTAACCACATATGAATATATGTGTGCAAGACTGAAGAATAAGGTTGATGAGTAAATATGGGGAAGCTATGTACAATGTAAAATATTGATGCTTAACTAAAGATTTAGTCATCAAGATGTTCCTGTGTGGTTCCTTGATAACATATGTAATCAACTACTAAATATCTTGTTAAGCCACTAATGGGATAGGATGTCAATTTTTTGGTGTTGTGTCAACAAGAATATCATGCCAATAGTTTGCATAGTCATAATTATCTTCTTGATCCTAAATTTGTGGTATGTGTCTCTTACAATTTTTTGCATTTATATATGTCAAACCCACCACATCATACTATGGTATTGGATTTTACGCTTTGTTTTACTTCACCATATGTGTTGTATCATCTACCTTTGATGTGATTATATTAGCTATATATTTCCTTGAGTGTTAGCTGAAAAAACATCTCCTTTCTCTATTCTTGCTCTATAGATTCATCCTCTCTTAATATGGTAACCATTGCAACTTCATGCTCATATGTGGCGTAGTTATGATCTTTACCTATTTTTACCCCCATTGTTAATAGCCATGATTTTCTTAGTTTTGCATTGCATTGATCCAAGGTAGGGTTGATGTGAAATATGACAACACATGCTTTTAGTCCAAGGTATACTATACGCTCAATGGATCCAACGTAGCAATAAGGCCCGATAGTATTACCCAAATTTTTTCAGTCATACCCAAGATATTGGATAAGTTCCACGCTACATATATTGGCTTCATGAAAAGAGGAAATTGTAACCTCAATACATTTATTTCCATCGGTAAGAAGACTAAGTATTAAAGGTTCTAGATATGAAGAATGTTTTTTAGCTGGCGCCTTTTGAATGACATTAACATTATTTGGTAAGTCTTGCTTTCGATTTTCCTTTGTGAGAAACAATTTCTTGAGAATAATTTCCTTTTGTCTTGAGTTTGTTTTTGTAACTTATTCTTTTATTCTTTCTCTTGTAGTAATTTCTTGTTTTCAATTTGTTCCCTTTGTATATATTATTTATGTAGCCTAATTTTTATTCTTTTTCCTTTTTAAGCCTTTCTTATTCTCATTTTCCTCGTTTTAATTTTTTTTTTCTTTAAGTTTTTGATTTGTAACTTTTCTTGCTCTAATTTTTCTTCGTATAATGTTATTTATTTGATTTTTCAATTTTCAGTCGTCCCTTTTTGATTTATTCTTTTGATAAGTTGAGCATTTCTAATTTATCCTTTTGTGGATATGTATTAATTAATTATCTCATTACGTTAAATGGTAACTGTCTTTAAATTTTGGATTAAAATATAAATAGTCAAACATCAAAGTCAATATATCTTAATAATATATTATTATCATATCAATAATTAAAAAATATTTCAAAACATTACATGAATATGTATTGATTGTATATTTCACTTTATTAAATGATGAATCTTTAAATTTTTAATTAAAAAATAAATCGTTACACATCATAATTAATATTTTTTATTAATATAATATTATTGTATCAATATTTGAATAAGATTCTAAAAGATTATATAAATATGTATAGAATTATTTACTTTCGCTAAATGATAACTATCTAAAGGTTTTAGATTAAAATACGGATTATCCTAGTCAATGAGTATTATTATCGTGTTAAGATATTTAAATAGAGGTCCAACAATTTTATTATGATTGAGTCGAAGATTCGCGCACCTAGTCGACTTTTGCAAATGAATATAACACGGCTATCATGTATTTTATTTCGATATATATAATATACACGAGTATGTATTTCAATCATTATCTATGCTTTATATATGAATGTCATTGCTGGGCTTACGTCATCAGCTTATAATTAAAATCAAATTTGGAAAATTTTTGTTCCAAAACGAAAAATACGTGATGGCCAAAATGACCATAAAATTTTCTCGGTATCCCACGCCACTGCTATCGATATTAATGTCATTATTATTATTGTTTTTACCAACAAAACGGGATGACCTTTTCATTAAACTAATGGAGCGACATTTTGAATCTCAAAGGTGTCTTGCATCAAGAAATTAATAGCTTTTGGCATCGGTTAATGAAGATATGCAAGTAAATATAAGGTTAATGAAGATATGCAAGTAAATATAAAAATAACTCACTCTTGGTAGAACTTCATATGAATTTCACAAAGTTAGTATGAATTTTGTAAGTTTTTTTAAATGTCTTTTGGAATTATTAAAAAATATTAAAGAAGATTTTTAAGTTTATAAAAGTTTCGTAAGTTTGGAATTCAATTTAAAGTTTCATAAGTTTATGTATTTTTGAAAAGTTTAAATGTGTTTTGTAAAATTTAAAAATATTTGTAAATTTATTTTGTTATTTCTAAGAGAAAATTTATCATACATGTTAAATTAGTTCTAACAAATTAGTTTCTTGCAATTGTGTATTATGAATCAATATAACACCACTATCACTTTCGATAGATATAATATACACATGTGTCATGTATTTCAGTAACTTTTTATTCTTTTTGTGTAAATGTGATTGTTGGACTAATTTAAAATATATTTTGTTCGAAAAAGACAAATACATGATGAATAAAATGAATATAAAAATCATCGGCCACTTCTATGCATATTAATATCATTAATATATTTTAATAACGAAAGGAGATGAGCTTTTCATTAAGTGAATAGAGGGGCATTTTGAATCTCCAAGTTGTCTTGCATGTCGAGTTGTATAAGTGACATGGGGTTTGCAAAATCTATGAAGTAAAGCTAATTTTTTTTTGGAATAAACCATGTAAAGGATCAGGGAAACAAATGGAATTAGATTAATGTTTCGGATCGCACTATATGAGCCATCATTAGGATCAGGGAAACAAATAGAATCGTATGATCTTAGTGATGGATCAAAGATTGTGATCCAAAACTTTGATCTAAAAATGTGACCCTGATGATGCTTTATAGAGTGTGATCCTAAACTTTAATCTAAAAATGTGATCTTGATGATGCCTCACAAAGTGTGATCTAAAACATTGATCTAAAAATACTTTACATGATTTAATCTAGAAAATTCATCTTTAAATCAAGGTGGTTCCAACAAGCCAATATCCTTCAATTGTGTATTATTAATTAAAAAAACTAAACAATTCAAATAATGCAAATTATCATTATCTAAATGAAAAACCATCAACTTTGTAGCACTATGATGCATTCAACAACAAAAATGCAATGGAAAATATTTCACTACATATGTTGCACCTTTGGAAAATTTTGTTATGCCAAAGTTCGGTGGAATCATTATCATGCAAATAGATTGAAACAAAATAAGGAGAATGGTAGTGATTGAAGTAAAAAAATGCATGCTTTCTTAGAGGCATTGCTTTGCACAAATTTTTTTGATCAATGGATCCCTAAGAAGGATTGGTTAGGTGCATTTAACATAACATATAAGGAATCTCTAAAAAATGGAATAGTCAAATTTCATGAAACAAATTTCATTATAATTTGTTTATTAATTTAAAATTAATTTTGTAACGTGTTTAATTATTGTGTTATTGGATATTTGAATTCCTCTATATCATTTTTTTTGTAGTGCATCCTTACTAATATATATAATGTCAACACCAAAAAAAGGACTAGATAATGTGCCCTCTATGAGAGAAGGTTCCACCTAATGGTGAGAGACTTCATAAGAGAAGAGGGTTATAGTAAAAAAATGCATTCAGTAATAGAAATAATAATAAAATTATATATTTTGATGATTAGGGAAATGTGTATGTGTGTGAACATGAGTGCATAGACAATTAGGCATGAGGTTCAAAATTGTGAAAGAATTCCACCTACACATTATGCATATTTGCATGTCAGAGTTTGAATGAATGTAATGATACCATATGTTCAATTTTCATCTTGTGTTTATTATTATAATTCATATCATTTGATGCATTCATGATTTTTGGTTTATTTAGTCAACTAAAAACCCACCCCAACATCAATTTGTATCATAGTATGTTGAGTTCTTCATTCATAGATAATTAGGTACGATTTGACTAAATGTTTAATAATTTCACCTACAAGTTAGACAAAGATTAGTGTGAGAATATGATTACATTAGTTACATTTGTTTTTGATATGACTAGTAAATTTAATTACATTTAAAATGTTAGTGAGTATGATCCTAGGTCTAGAGAAGGTGTGGTGATCTAAACATAGTTTATAATATGAACCATCAATTTCTTCGCAAAACATAAATAAACACTTATTTAGATTAGAAATTATTTATCTATTCAAGAAAAAAACAATAATATGCATAGGTTTTTTGGTAAATTTTTGTGCATCATGATGATACTACATATAAAATATTGAATCTAAAAATATTTAAAAGTTGTATAATTATGAATATTTTTCACTATTTTTATTCTGGTAAATACTCAATAAAATGATGCCTTGATTTTCTCAAAATTATGCCATAGTTTAATCAATGGTAATTTTCCTACCCAAATACAATAATCAAGTATTTTTTTTGACTTATGTAAATTCAACCTTAAATTTAATACTTAAGTAAATTTGAGGAAGAAAATAAATTCTACCTTAGTGATATCCTAAGCCTTTATTGATGATAATAAATGTACCTCTTAATGACACCCCAACATCATCATTAGTGGTACTCTAACATCATCTTTTAGTGACATTTTAAGTGACGTCTTAATGTCCTAATGGCATTCTTAGGAACACCCTCTAATGTCACTTTCTAAAATACTGTGTTAGTGACACCCTAACATCACTTCATAACATCATCTTTTTAATATCACTTAAATTTTAACTTTAACATATGAATTTTGAGTAAAAAATAATTAACTGATACTAAAATAATTTTACGATTCAATTTTAAACAATCAAAATTCTATAATGAATTAAATATTAAGATCAAATATAAAACCAAATAAATGTCATATAGTTACAATATTAATGTATTTAATTAATATGCCTTTCCACTAATGATAATTATTTTTGAATAATTATTTTTTACATAAACATAATCATACATAATTTTAAATTATGTGACTTATTTATTTCCATTTTACTTTCAAAAATGTTTGTTTGAATAATAATAATTATTATTTATATCATGGGCACAATCATTCAACATGAAATTATGCCACTTATTTATTTCATTTTACTTTTGAAAATATTCACTTGAAATATATGAATTGAGTGGTGGAGAATGTATAAATAAAAAAATTGAAACTTAAGTGAGTCATTTTTATAAATTTGTAGTCTTTCAAAATTAAATTATATGATTTAGTGTAAATTTGGATATGGATACAAATAAATCTTTTGTTATTATAAATTATTTTATAATTTAAATCTTTATTTTTTTAATTGATATATATTGTACTAATAAATATATTAATATGTTTCTTAAAAAAATTGTTGATTATCATTTATATTTAAAGGAATGACATATAATAATCATTAAGCAACTCATTTAAAATATGTAATTTTTTTTTTTTAATAAAGATTGATAGTTTTAATGTTTAAAAATAAATAGTTTATATAAAAATGTATGAAAAAAAAGTTTTCATTTATATTTTAATATAAAAATATAATTAATAGGAATTATCTTGGATGATATCTTTATTTTTCTAGAAATAGAGGTAAGAACTTGGATCATTTCTAAAGGGTGTTTGAAAGTTGCGGACACAATACTATATCACTGAATTCTTTAAAAAAATATTATTTTGGAATCGCTTTAAAATAAAAGAAATTTCTCAAATACTATGTACAAATTGTAAAATAGAATTGAATCTTTCTTTCTCAAAATTAATTTCGGTTGAAAATTTATTTTTAATTTTATAAAAATAGTTAAACCTTTAAATACCATATTCAAAAAAAATGTTAGAATAGTTTAAAAACATATCTTATAGTAATTACATTTCATAAATATATTATAAAATTTCATGAAACAATTTATATTTATCCTTTAAATATTTAAATTTTGCATACATATGAATCAATAAAATTTAAATCAACTTATTTATTTTAACTCTCAATTTCAACATCATTATTTTTTAAAAAGAAAAACTTAAACAAACTCACTCATCGTATAATCATTATTATTCCTATCATATTTTATATATATGAATCAATAAAATTTAAACTAATAAATTTATTTTAACTGCTAGTTTCAACATTGTTATTTAAAAAACATAAATACAAAATCATGTAATCATTATAATTCCTATTATATTTTACATACATATAAATCAATAAAACTTAAATTAAATTATTTATTTTAATGATAATTTTAACATCATTATTTATATATATATATATATATATATATATATATATATAAACTCTCATGTAATTATTATAATTGCTATAAAATAATCTTTTACATATATATAAACTCTCATGTAATTATTATAATTGCTATTAAATAATATTTTACGTGAATAGCCATTACGTGAATCTTGTTGGATTCCCGTGTAAATTATTGAATCCAGACACATTACGAGACAAAATTTTAGTTAAAGCAACAAATATCTATTCAAACCTGTGACATTAGATAATTGCTCCTTTGCACATCGTATTCAATATGTTAATTTTGATGTTGAACGTTCCTAAGCACGGAGAAGGCAGAAGGACCCGGATCCATGCCCAGAAAAGCAAAACACAAATACACTAACTGTTATGGGTAGATGTTCGAACCTTCTTAAATGTATTGTGTGGAGACATATCGTAAACTGGGCCTCCCGCAAAGGTAAAATAAATAATCGAAACCTCCTTCATGGGAACCGTAGGGGGTAACATAGCTCGTATGGTTCACCAGTCAAATTCAGAGGCTGAGCTTTTATATTAGACATTACGACAGATTTTAAAGGATTGTACGCAGCCCGTGCCAAACGTGAAAGGGTCGTGTTGACCATTTTTTCCCTACAGTTCAAAATGAGTCAACCTTCTATAGCCAAAATCTTGTATACGGTTTTTTTATAACCTCATAGAGTATGTTGCAGTGGATCTGGTGTCATTCCTTATGCCATTCTGGTTTAGTTACAGTCTAGCTTGGTCCTTGTGTTATTTGGTGTCTAAGGGACCATTTTAGAGTCATTTTATGCAAGTGGTATGTCTTCATGGTGATCAATGCAGTTAGGGCATGGATAAGGTTGATAACGGATGAGCAGATGGAGAGTGATGTCTATGCCCTATGGGATGCTAAGAGTGCTCGAAATGACTTAAGAAGAACCTGGTTTTCAACTAAGTCTTCATTGTATTCATCTAGGCATCTTGGGTCGAGTGGTAAAGAGTGCAAGTAGGTAGTTTGTTGAGCCCACATCTCGCATGTACGGATGAATCAGAGGAAATTCATCATATGGGTTTCTTTCCTTTTGTGCCAAGATCATATGCTCTAAATATCAGGTCTTTCGTCTAAACACATCAAAATTTACAAAGGTCCGAAGTTGGCTCCTCAGTCACTTTCTACTTGTTTTCCCATACTTAGCCATTTTCAGGAAGGTTCTAGCAGTGTTGAGTGAGCACTTTCACGAACCTATATCTCACACGTGCGGTAGTTGCAAAAGAAGGTGACCACATGGGTTTATTCACCTTGGTCCCAAGTTGTTATGCGCTAAGTCCGAGATCCTCCGCAAAAATGCACATGGAGTTATACATGTGCAAAGTTGGGATCCCATGCATTTTTGAAAAGTTTCTCATACTTAGTTGTTTGATCTAAACCATCACCAGGACGTCACGCAGGAGCAAATGGACTAGCCATCTTGAACTTTGAATATTTTCGCTTTGAAAGCTCCCAAAACCAGCGGATCAAATGGGTTTGTCCATTTTAACCTTAAGAATATCTTCTTAAAGTTTGATGCCTCTGTGATTTCTATGCTTCAAGATCCAAGCCTCAAAAGATTTTAAAAAACTAAAAGATGTTCGTGCAAATGTCAATTTTAAGACCTAGTAAATAACCATTGGTTTTCAAACTAAGGAAGATGTAATGGCTCATGCTCAATCATACATTAGATATCCAACAAAAGCACGTTAAAGTCAAATTCTCAAAGGCTCCTCTGAGTGAACCAGCCAGTGACAAGTGTCACATTCATGGAACTTGTCAGACAGAGACCTAATGAGCGCAAGCTTGTCAGATTTAATGTTTGAGCTTGTTAGAAAATGTAACAGCTTGTGCTTAATCATACATTAGATATCCAATGGTGAGATATGAATAAAACAGTCAGATAGCTCAAGAGATCAACATGTGGCATAAACATGTAAGCTCACATACTGATAGGATCCTAAAGATCAATATAGGATTGCCAAGTGGCACCAATAGCGACAAGGTTAACAATTCAAATATAGATTCGAGATCTCGCACTTATTCATGTTTGGAAGATCCGATGCAGTGAATGAGAGTCAATGTGTCAATGAGCCAAATCAGATTTCGATAACCAATTAGATCGAAGGTAAGCATAGGGTTTTTGATGGAGGTTGAGAATCCATATTTGACCATAGACAACAAGGTTTTTTAGAGTCTTCCCGACACCATTGAAGCTCACTAAAACACCATGGAGTGGTCAAGATGATGTATTCAGGTATAAAGAACATATAGGGATGCCACTAGAGATCAACACAGACCTTTGGTTCATAGATTTATTACATACAGGGTCCATCTTTTAAGTAGCATTAATTGGTGATTGTGTTCACCATTCTAAAATAAGGGTCCATCCATCTACAAACCCTTAACTCCTGTAGTAATATAATGACTATAGGAAATAGTATGAGATTGGTTTTCCATCTATAGTGGACCCATGAGCAGAAAAACTAGTTTGAGCATGATCTGGGTGAAGCATACAATTAAGCCCCAACAGTCTCATCTCCAAGATCAACTGCATGAAAAGGACCCTTCTCTCCACTCTGGTACACATCAACAAACCAGTCATGGGATATTCAGTATCAGGACAAACCTCTAACCACTTGATCCTATCATTGTAACCATTAGGGAGCATCAAGGGGAGAACGATGTAACTGTACAACCATTTAAGTTGACCTGGATCAATCAAATGGTCCAAATGAACATATTTGTAGAGGTTATTGTAACCAATTTTCAAATGGATTCAAACTACTTGATTCCCTTTTGAGCACCAAAATCCTCTCTCTCTCTCTCTCTCTCTCTCTTGCTCCACTTTTCTATAAGTATAGCTCTTGAGCTATTAAAAAGAGGTTCCACAGTATGTATGGTGAGGCCCTGTTGGATTGATGTTATATTTTTCCTTTGAACATTAATATAACTTTGTTTTCTAAGTTTTGAATAATTTCCTAAGTCTGTAAGTGATGTATGTTGATGAGAAGTGATAACTGTCTATCCTTCCTTCCCTTATTTGTTTATGTCTAAGCAAGAGTTCTTAATCTAACAGGTCATATAGAGTGTAGTCTAGTGTGTAAAGTTTTTCAAGTGTACAATTTTCCTTCGAGTGTGAAATCTTCCCTCTGGTTCATTTACCTTGTGTCATTGCTCACATTTTTCCTCTATATCTAAATACTCATGTTAGAATCTATTAAAACCTAGAGACTAGTTTGTATTTTCTTTTTTAGTGTGGTAGAAATATGATGGTCATGTGGAAGATATTCTTGGTGAATCACCTTATTTAGAGTAGGTTTAATTCATGAATTTTCTAACTCTTTTTTCCCATAAATAAGTAGTAGCGTAAGTGACAAACATTGCACGATATATTTAGGGAGCTAGCCCTTAAACCTAAAGGCTCATTTCTGATATAGGTACACCCACATACCTAAAAATGTTCCCATGTTGCCCAAATCTGAAAGAAACTTGAATAACCTCTTCCACGGTGCAAGATTTAGTGACAACAATTTTGACATGCCCAGTGGGATGCATTGTGTTCAAGATAACTTGTCAAGGTGAATGTTGGTCTTGACAAACACTATCTGTAAACTAGTGTGATACTCAGTATTTGGTGACTCCTCAAAGTAGATCTAGTTTCATACCATTGTTTGGTTTTAAAATTTCCCCTATAATTCATGGACCTCACAAGGTCATCCTCAGCTAGACCATCTAATCCTATTAATCCACCCATTCATCCTGATACCCCTCTTGAAATTCAGTATCAATAACCTAATCTACCCTTTGAAGAATGAGTAGATTTTTCTAAAGAGGAAGAAGAGGAAGAGGCTGAATAAGTGGAATATCTTGAAGAATAAGAAATGGATATAACTTATGGTTTCCCCACTTTCAACACTGATAATTACATTCAACTTCATGCATATGATGCTATCCCTCCCAATGCCACCAAAGGTGTGCCCATGTTTAATAGTGAGAGTCTTATCACACCTATTGAGCACATTAGAGATGTTGTTAACTTTTTTAGTTTCCACAATATTGTCTGAGATACCATTTCCTTTACGCTCTTTGCCATGTCCCTTAATGGGAAGGCTCTTGATTGGTATATGACACTAGAATGTAGATGTATCACAACATGGGATGAGTTTGGAGTGTTGTTGACTTCCATATTTGGAAATGAAAGTGACCATATCTCTCTCATTCATCAGCTCAATGTGATAAAAATGGGGGCCAGTAAAAATATGCATGATTTCAATGAAACATTTCAGAAGACTTGGCATAGGTTGCCTCCTCTTATGAGACCACCTACTAGCTTTGTATTCCCTATTTACTTGAAAGCCAATGGGATTGAAATTCCTATCATACTTCAATCTATGGGTGGTTTCACCCTCCTTGAAGTATATGAGTGTCTTATCAAATCTAATAATAGTCTCATCTAAGATGGAATATTATCACCTAAAGTGTCTATGCCTCCATTTTATCATGCTTTTGTTGATGCTTCAAATGTGGCTCAAAATCCTAATGTCGATACCAAGCCTAGAGTTGCTCCTAAGAAAGAGGATAATGTCATGGACAAAGATGCAAAAATTTAGAGGCTAAGATCTCAGATTATACAATAAAGTTCTTATCAGAACCCTTACCCCTATCATCAACAATATCATAAATAATATGGAAGAGGGAGAGGCCAATGGTTGCCTAATCCCAATAGGCATGCTAATGTCTAGAATCCTAACTCTACCACCAATGCAAGAGAGATAGTACCAGTTCATAGCAATTTGGTGCAGGGAGAAGATTGGAATCAAGACCAATTCATGGTTTCCAATCAAAAATGAGAGCAAGATCTAGTGTCTCAAGGAGTAAATACTCCCCTCCTATCAAATGAATATGTGGTGATGATGTAAGCTAACAAGGATTGTTAAACTCAATGAGAGATCTTCACCAAATTTTTGACTGAAGATACTTTTGTGCTAAATAAAGGAACCTATGTTGTAGGCAATACCAAAGCCAAGAAGAAGTCTCTAGGGGGTGGTAGCAGCATGCCTATAGGCCAATCTAATCTTCCTACAAGTCAACAAGATACCATTCCAAAGGCTTTTGTGGTAGTTCCAAAGGCTTCTTCACCTCCAACAAGACAAAATGTGGTAAGCTCAGCCCCTATCCCTCAAGTTCTAAGTATTTCTCTACAAACAACAGCCCAAGATAAAGTAGGTATATCTTCTTTAAACATTATAGATTCTTTGAAGATTACTTAAACATCCATTTCCATTTGGGATGTTTTACATATGCCTGGTCAGAATAAACTCCTCCAAAAATAGTTATTTGCTATCCCTACTAGTGTCTCACCCTTAAATCAAAGTCAAAGTCATTTTGTCATTGCAAGTGTCCCTAGGACCATTTTTGAACCATCCATTAGGGTTGAGAAACCTCCACCATTCTATCTCACTCTCATAGTAGGTGACAAGTTGGTCCATTATTGCATAGTGGATAGTGGAGCTTCAACTTCAGTCATGCCCAATGTAGTAGCTAACAAATTGGGTTTGAAATATCAGCCTCATAGTAAAGGAGTTCTCCAGCTATATGGTATCCTTGTGAAAATCATAGGACTGATAAAAAACTTGAAGGTTTTCCCACATGACTGTCTTAGCTTTCCTATCTTTCAAGACATAGTTATTGTTGATCTCCCAACACACTTTACAATCTACCTGTCAAGGGACTTTACTACCAAGATTGGTGGATATATTTCAAATGATTGGTCCTTCTTGGCCTTTTGGATGAGGTATGGGACCAAGGTGACAATTAGTACATAGCCTCTTTCAAGTTTTCATATCAAACCTTACATCGAGACAAGTTCTAACTTGAACTATGTTATTCATGAAGAAAAGTATTATATTCTAGATGATGGCACTTATTTTAAGCTTGAGGGCATTGCAGATTTGTTTCTTGATGAATATGGTACTAAAATTATGATAAATATCCTTATGCTCTCATGGAGGAAATTAATCTAGGTACATATTGTATAAATGAAGAATGAACAAAGACACCTCTACTCACCAAGGAAGAGGGCAAAAATGATGAACTATGGAAGATGTCGTTTGATGGTTTAAGAAGTAAAGTTAGTGCAGGGGCTAGTGTTATATTGATCTCTCCATCTAAACAACATTTTTATGATTCATATAGATTTCATTTCATTTGCACTTTCAATGTGGCTAAGTATGAAGTTTTGATCCATAACCTTCAATGAGCAAGGAGAAAAGGGATCAAGAACCTGCAAGTGTATGGATACAATGAGTTGGTTGTACACCAGGTGAAGAAGATGGTTGGTACAAATAACGCTTATCTTTAGTGATATAGGCATCATGTATGGCATTTTCTGATGCAGGAGCATCTGCAATGGCTACCTGAAGACAAGTCATGTTTAATTTCGAATTTCAAAGTATTGTATTTTCCCTCCACATGAGGAGTAATTGTAAAAATAAATAAATTAGTAAAAGTAAAAAGGTAAAATAGTTGGGGCTGTTGAGAAAATCCAGGAGTGGTTGAAATTCTTTCCACCTGGGCATGTTGTTACAAATTGAAAACTGTATTTTGTTTTGTAAAAAGCCCAAGCTGGGCGCAGAGGTTAAAAAAAAAGAGATTTGTTTTTGGTCTATTAAAAGAAAAAAAGAACAGTCTGGTTTGACCATGGTGACAAAAAGCCAAGTCTTGGGTTGCTGAATCTAGAGGTCCGAGCCATAGAGACGCCTGTGTATAAATTCATGAAACCTTGGCAGATGATCTATTAAAGCTTGAGCAATAGAGGGCTCGAGAAGTATATGTCAAAGCCTGAATGGATGATGGAATATTAGAAGTACACAATTCCATATAGAGATGACTCCCATTATCATATGGCTGGAAACCCATTAAAGAAGCTCGGTTTGGGGTAACAAAGCCAAACTGTGGTAAGAGGAAGCCATGGTTGAACTGTTGGAAGAAGTGACTCATTTTCTCTCTTGTGATGGATTTATAGTCATTGAAGGAGCCGGTGCGAGGTTCTGGTTTGTGGATAACATGCAGACTAGGCCAGACTGTTAGAAGATTTCAAAAGCCATTGGGCAAAGAAGATCAAGTTAGATGGAGCCGAATAGAGGACACAGTCTCCCAAGATCATGACTAAGTGTCTGTTCGAAAAACCAAGTCCGAAGATGGAGAGGACGTGGAAAGAGTCACTAAGCAACTGAGGCACGCTGATCACGATATGCTGTTCTCTGAATGGATTTTGGTCAAGGAAGCCATCGAATAAACCTATGTTTGGTTTGCTTATGGAGGAGGTGTGTTTTGCATTATCCGTATCGTTGTTTTGTTGATTCATAGAACCAAGCCGTGAAGGATGCATGGGATATTGGAAGAGGTTCAAATCCCAAAGCCACATCCATTTCATTTCCCAGCTGTTTAGAAGTCTACGGACTCTGCTGAATCGAGGTATATGATTTTTGGATGTAATGGACGGATGCGTCTAGTATAAGGATTGTCAAATTAAGTCTCTGTTTACAGTATCAAAAGATTTGGCTCTTCCTTCAGTCAGGTATGCAGAGTTCATTAGCGGACCGTGCATATGTAAACATGTAACTGAACCTGGTATGTTTTATTATCTTTATGTATTGAAATATGAAAGTGTGGTTGAACGTTGAATAGTAAAACGCGAGCAATGGTAGCGGAAGGAGATTATAATGCATGCAGACCAAGTTTTAACCTACAGTTTTAATAAAGAAATTAATAAATAGATTCTGTATCAAACTTGAAGACATCAGAGACTAAACCAGTAGATAATCGCCTTGCTGTGGTTCCATGGGTGCCCTCTCAATTTTCTACATATGTGCAGGAGTAGTCATCAGATCGAGTCCTGGCCGAGTCCTTGTCGAGTCCAAGCCAAGCTTGTAAGTTATTATACACCTATTCGGTACAGCCCATGAGGCTAGGGTATGATCGAGTTCGTATTGACAGAGTCTTGAATGAAGGACGGGTCCAATTCGACAAAGCCACTAGACCTTAGTGTGCCATTAGGGGCATCATACCTCTCATCCATATCTTATGCTATCAAAGGCTATTAACCATGCACGCAGAAAGATAACTATAAGGGCATGCTGAGGCTGAGCTAAGCCTATGGAGTTATATGGTTTCCAAATGCCATGATTGGTGAGAATTTTCTGTAGAAGTGAAGCCGTGCAGTAGGAAGGAGACAGATATAGTAAATCCATAGTATCTAGTGGGAGGCAAGCCGAGCTTATGGCATAATTGTATGATTGTAGTTGTTCTTTGTGGTTGCGTGGTGTTTGAAATCAATTGCTGGAGATTCTTTAGTATTTTAATTTTTTGAATTGGCAGTCAAAGAAATGTTCTACATCAGTTTTGGTATCAGAGCTTGAAAGCTCTTGGGAATTGATAATTTATTGCTGCAGAATTAAAAAAAAGGAATGATGTTACAGTTGTGACAGGCATTGGCAAGGATCAGCAGGACAAAATGCTAGAAGAGCCTGGGGAGAAAAGGTATGAATAATTGTGCTATTTGATTTGAGTTATTGTGTTAAGAAGCAATCAAGTGAAGAAGTTACAGGTGAAGAGAAAGGCAGCCAAGCCATTGAGGCTTAAGAAGAGAAGAAGCCAAGGAAGGCTTATTGAAGATCCAAAAGGAAGCTTGGATAGCTTGCCAAAAGACTAAGGTGAAACAGACTTAGGTGAGGAAAATGATGAAGTTTTGAGCAGAGTGATAGAGGGACTGCCTAGAAGAAGAAGATCCAAAGCAAGGTAAGCTTGGATTTGTAATTTGTGTTTATTGAAGAATTGTCTAAAGAGTTGCTGCAGGATTGAGAGAAGAGGATCAAAAGACTAGGATGCAAAAGGCCTAGGTGAGATCACGTGGATTGTCAAAAGACCAGTCAAGGAAAAGGCTTGGGTGAGACAAGGGATCAAAAGACCAAGGTGGAAAAGACTTGGGTGAAGATCTCATAGATGGAAGCATTGTTGAAAGCACTACAGAGCAGCAAGGTATATGAGGGCAGCAAGAGGAAAGCAAGCATCAAAGGTATGACTAATGTTGATTTTGATAAATAAATTGCTAGTTTGAAGAAAGAATTAGCTAAGGTTAAGGATGAGTATGAATCTTGGATGCAGTTGAATAGACAAGCATGGGTATGGCCAATGAAGAAGAGGATAAAGTGGCCTATAGTTCTCTTAATGAAAAGGAGAAGAAGGCAAATGAAGATTGCCATAAAGAGGGAAGCCCAAAGAGGCAAGAATATAAGAAGGTTGCCAAGTGGGCAGCAAGAAGAAGAAGTTGAGAAGAAGGTTCTCATTGAGGAGAACAAGAGAGGAGAAGAGAGAAAAGAGGAAGTGCCAGGAAGAGCACTTGAGAAGATGAGAGTGTCCATTAAGAGGATAATCATGGAGACATTATGGTCTCTTGTTTTTGTATCTAATGCTGTTTTTGCATGGATAAGTGCAGGTATGAGCAGCCTTATGAAGGTCAAGAGAAAGGCCTTGAAGATTGAAGAGATTGGTGCAGGAGAAGACACCAAATGCATAAGTGAATATGGAGGAAAGAGAAGAGAGTTTGCTGTTGTTGATAAGGTGCATTGGTTAATGCATGAGAGAGGAAAAGTAGAAGATGAAGCTGAATTCTATGATGCCATTGAAGGCCAGGAAGAAGAAAGAGGACAGCCAAGCACAAAGGAAGAGAAAGATTGCTCCGTGGAACAAGCTAACAAAGAGGTAAATGAAGTGTTAAGTGCTGATTTTGATTGTTGTTATGAGCATGAAGATATTAATGCACAGGTTAGAAGAGGCAAGAGGAAGATGAAATCCTCACACAAAGCAGTCAATCATGGCTACATAATGCCTAAATGGATGGTGAAGCACACAAACAAGCAACAAGTAAGCAAGCAGGCAAGTTTATTTTATAAGGTTGATTTTTCTCATACGAATGTAAGTGTGCAAGAAAATAAAAGAACAAATAAGATTGGTTTCTCAGTATTGTCACAAGAACATGGTTACAAAGTGCCAAAATGGCTCAAGGGATCAGCGAATGATAAGAAGGAGAGTCTAATGTGGGTGCCTAAGAAGGCAAAGAATGAAGCAGATGTGAGTATTGAGACAGCAACACCAAGAAATCAATGGAGAAAGTTAAAGGATGATACAAGTACATGGAAAGGTAAGACAATTGTTTGCAATGAAAGGGATAATGATTTGTTTGAATCATTTAATGATATTTTTATGAAAAATGAGGAATGGAAAGTGGCTGTAAGAACTAATGTATAGAAAGGAGAGACTTCCAAAGGGATGGATGATGAGAAAAGGAAAGAATATGCAGCAGAACAGACAAGATGGCTCCAGGCAGCGATTGAAGAAAACAAGGAAATAAAAGGTATGAATACTGCAATTGTTTTTGATGAATATACTGATGTTGATGAAGAAGCTAATTTGTATGAAGAAACTATAAAATGGATGAATGTAATGATAGAGGATGAAAGACAATCTAGTCCTAAATCTGATATAGGACATGAAGATTTGGATGAATTTGTGTTGAGTGATGAGATGAAGAGTAAGGCTAGTAAGGAACAAGTAATCCTTCAGGTTGATAAGCCCAAGTTTGATGAAGATTGTGAGATAGATGAGATCTCACTAAAGGTAGAGTTGAGAATGATAGAGGAGCTGTTTGGTAATTCAAGAGAGTTGTGTGAAGGTACAAGCTATGGTGAAGACAGCATTGGAAAGAGTGAGACAATACAAGGACAAGAGCAAAGGAATGAGACCGAGGCAGTTGTGATCAAGAAACAGGAGCAGAAATGTGAAGACAGCCAAGAGGCTTCATGGCCTCAATATTTTTCTACTAAGGTGGCTTTTGATGTTTTGAATGCAGGTATGGAAGATGAAAACTTTGGAGACACATATGAAAATGAAACATGGAAGTGGGAGATTGCAGCTGAGAAGGAGATGAGAAGAAGAACATACCAGAAGAGGAAGAAAAGTCAGATGAAAGGCAAAGACCAGCAAAGACAAATTCAAGCATTGGCATTGACAAAAAGACCGTGGGATCCAGGTATAGAATGAAGGCTAAGGCATGGAGGCAGCAGTTCATTTGAACCAAGGTTCAAATTGTTTCTAGAGGGAGAATATGATGCAGGAGCATCTGCAATGGCTACCTGAAGACAAGTCATGTTTAATTTCGAATTTCAAAGTATTGTATTTTCCCTCCACATGAGGAGTAATTGTAAAAATAAATAAATTAGTAAAATTAAAAAGGTAAAATAGTTGGGGCTGTTGAGAAAATCCAGGAGTGGTTGAAATTCTTTCCACCTGGGCATGTTGTTACAAATTGAAAACTGTATTTTGTTTTGTAAAAAGCCCAAGTTGGGCGCAGAGGTTAAAAAAAAAGAGATTTGTTTTTGGTCTATTAAAAGAAAAAAAGAACAGTCTGGTTTGACCATGGTGACAAAAAGCCAAGTCTTGGGTTGCTGAATCTGGAGGTCCGAGCCATAGAGACGCCTGTGTATAAATTCATGAAACCTTGGCAGATGATCTATTAGAGCTTGAGAAATAGAGGGCTCGAGAAGTATATGTCAAAGCATGAATGGATGATGGAATATTAGAAGTACACAATTCCATATAGAGACGACTCCCATTATCATATGGCTGGAAACCCATTAAAGAAGCTCAGTTTGGGGTAACAAAGCCAAACTGTGGTAAGAGGAAGCCACGGTTGAACTGTTGGAAGAAGTGACTCATTTTCTCTCTTGTGATGGATTTATAGTCATTGAAGGAGCCGGTGCGAGGTTCTGGTTTGTGGATAACATGCAGACTAGGCCAGACTGTTAGAAGATTTCAAAAGCCATTGGGCAAAGAAGATCAAGTTAGATGGAGCCGAATAGAGGACACAGTCTCCCAAGATCATGACTAAGTGTCTGTTCGAAAAACCAAGTCCGAAGATGGAGAGGACGTGGAAAGAGTCACTAAGCAACTGAGGCACGCTGATCACGATATGCTATTCTCTGAATGGATTTTGGTCAAGGAAGCCATCGAATAAACCTATGTTTGGTTTGCTTATGGAGGAGGCGTGTTTTGCATTATCCGTATCATTGTTTTGTTGATTCATAGAACCAAGCCGTGAAGGATGCATGGGATATTGGAAGAGGTTCAAATCCCAAAGCCACATCCATTTCATTTCCCAGCTGTTTAGAAGTCTACGGACTCTGCTGAATCGAGGTATATGATTTTTGGATGTAATGGACGGATGCGTCTAGTATAAGGATTTTTAAATTAAGTCTCTGTTTACAGTATCAAAAGATTTGGCTCTTCCTTCAATCAGGTATGCAGAGTTCATTAGCGGACTGTGCATATGTAAACATGTAACTGAACCTGGTATGTTTTATTATCTTTATGTATTGAAATATGAAAGTGTGGTTGAATGTTGAATAGTAAAACGCGAGCAATGGTAGCGGAAGGAGATTATAACGCATGCAGACCAAGTTTTAACCTGCAGTTTTAATAAAGAAATTAATAAATAGATTCTGTATCAAACTTGAAGACATCAGAGACTAAACCAGTAGATAATCGCCTTGCTGTGGTTCCATGGGTGCCCTCTCAATTTTCTACATATGTGCAGGAGTAGTCATCAGATCGAGTCCTAGCCGAGTCCTTGTCGAGTCCAAGCCAAGCCTGTAAGTTATTATACACCTATTCGGTGCAGCCCATGAGGCTAGGGTATGATCGAGTTCATATTGACAGAGTCTTGAATGAAGGACGGGTCCAATTCGACAAAGCCACTAGACCTTAGTGTGCCATTAGGGGCATCATACCTCTCATCCATATCTTATGCTATCAAAGGCTATTAACCATGCACGCAGAAAGATAACTATGAGGGCATGCTGAGGCTGAGCTAAGCCTATGGAGTTATATGGTTTCCAAATGCCATGATTGGTGAGAATTTTCTGTAGAAGTGAAGCTGTGCAGTAGGAAGGAGACAGATATAGTAAATCCATAGTATCTAATGGGAGGCAAGCCGAGCTTATGGCATAATTGTATGATTGTAGTTGTTCTTTGTGGTTGCATGGTGTTTGAAATCAATTGCTGGAGATTCTTTAGTATTTTAATTTTTTGAATTGGCAGTCAAAGAAATGTTCTGCATCATTTTCCTAAATATTTTAATGCATACAACATATAGTCGGTCCCAAGAAAGTAGAATAATCATGTTGATAGACTAGCTACCATAACAGCTCAATTTGATACTCCAACTACCATAAAAGTAGAGGGGAAAAAATATCACATTAATATCATTATCAGACCCTCTATACTTGATAATGAGGTTTCTTGGTAAGTATTTTATAGTGATGAGCACATTGCATGTTTCTAGCGGAATGAATCTAAATTCTCCTCAAGGAATCAAAAGAGATTCCAAGAGCAGTTTGGTGACCAGGGTGTGCAGCTAAGGACATATAATATACCTAAATTTTTGGTGACCTTATAAATTATACTTAATGAAAATTATCAAAAGAAGGAAAATGTGAGTATGTCTACAAAAGTGGAGAATTATGAAAGAGTCTTGATATTCAAAGATAGACTCCTCAAACTAGGCAAGGTATGTTCTACATTAGAAAAGTAAGCATTCATTGATTTGTGTAAAAAATTTCATGACATATTTGATTGGGAATATAAAGACCTAAAAGGATTTTATCCTAGAATAGTAATACATACTATTGAGTTATAATCTATAGCTAAATGGGTTAGACAAAAATAGAGGCCCATCAATCCCAAGGTTGAACAACTCATGAGGTTAGAGTTTACTAAACTCCTTGAATCTAAAACAATCTTTCCTATCAAACATTAACATGAGTAGCTAATATTTTGCCTATTAGAAAAAAGAATGTGGAGATAAGACTTTGTGCGGACTTTAGAGATCTTAATAGAGTATCACTCAAAGATCACTATCCCCTACGCTCAATGGAGAATATTTACAAGTAGTTTTAGGTCCTCAACATTTCTCTCTTCTTGATGGATATTTAGGTTATAATCATATCCATTTGAATGATTATCATCAGTAATAAACAACATTTACAACTAAATGGGGGGCTTTTTCCTATAAAAAGATGTCATTTGGTTTGTCAAATGTTGGTGCTACCTTTCAAAGAGCCATGGACATGGCCTTCAAAGGTTTGATTAATGAGATGTTGTTGGTTTATCTAGATGATATAACAGTATTTTCCAAGGATGATAATGAACATATGCAACACTTGAGACAAGTGTTTGAAAGATTCAGGCAATATAGAACATCTCTTAATCCAAAAAAATGCATCTTTGTTGTCCACGAAGGTAAGCTCTTGGGACACATTATTTCTAAAGATGGTATTGCTATTGGTCCTGAAATGGATTCAGGCAATGTGGAACATCTCCTAATCCAAATAAATGCATCTTTGTTGTCCATGAAGGTAAGCTCTTGGGACACATTGTTTCCAAAGATGGTATGGCTATTGGTCCTGAAAAGATAGAGGCTATTATTGGTCTATCATTGCCCTTGCATAAGAAAGGTCTTCAAAGATTCTTGGGAAAAATAAATTTTGTAAGAAGATTAATACCTAGTTTTTCATCTTTAGTAAAACCTATCACATCTATGCTCAATAAGAACTAGGTCTTCTCTTGGACCAATGAGGGTAAGAGAAATTTTAAATCCATAAAGAAAGCAATTACAGAAGCTCCTACCCTTGTGAATCTAGATTTTACTAAAGAATTAATGTTGTATTCATTTGCTAACCTTGATACTATCTCAGCCATGTTAATTCAAAATAATAGTAAGGGTGTGGAGTAACCTATTACATTATTTACTCAAGGTTGAGAAGATTATGAAGTGAATTATACCTTTGTGGAGAAACAAGTACTCATTTTTTTAAGATAACTAAAGAAGTTCAGGCATATGGTTTCATATAATAAAATTCATGTTATGGTTTCTCATCCTAGTACGAAAGAGTTCATTTTGAGAAAACACCTTAGTGAGAAGAGATCAAGATGGATCACTAAGGTAATGGAATATGATGTTGATATCAAAGTAACAAAGTTGGTAAGAGGGAAAGGTCTCTATGAACACTTAGTTTTAGATCTTCATGAGTCAAAAGAAGAGGTTCTAGTCAATCATGATTACCTCCCAACCAATTGGTTCCTTGTATATAAAAATCTGGACACAAGATGTGATTATATTTATTCAAAATGGTGAGTATCCTAATAATATGAATAGATCACAAAGGAGATATTTTAGATTGAAATATATTCCTTTTTGTCTTGTGGATGGTGTCCTATTTAGAAGAGACATTAATGGTGTGCTATTGATATGTATTGATAATGATCAGCTTGGGGTGTTGCTAAAGAATTTTCATGATGGAACAGTAGGAGGTCATTTCTCCCCAAGACCTACAGCTACTAAGATCATGAGAGCAGGCTATTATTGGCTCAAGATCTTCAAGGATTGCCATGATTGGGTGAGAAGGTGTGGAAAATGTGCCTTCTTTATAGGAAAGTAGAATATTATAGCTCTTCCTCTTAAGCCTATCCAAGTGGACCAACCTTTTATGCAATGGGGTCTTGACTTTATTGGCATGATTAAACCCCCATCAAGTTCTAGTCATAAATGGATACTCACAACAACTGACTATTTTACCATATGGGTTGAGGCAGTAGAATTAAAGGAGACTAAAAAGAGTTCCATCTTGGAGTTATCTAAGATAATCATAACAAGGTTTGTCATCCCTTCTACTATAATTTAAAATAATGCTATTGCTTTTATGGGTGCAGAAACAGTTGATTGGGCAAGTAATAATGGCATATTATTGAGCAATTCATCCAACTATTACCCTAAAGGAAATGGGTTGGCTAAATATACCTACAAAAACCTAATAAAAATCATTAAGATAACCTTTGAGCATAACCAAATAACTTGGCACACTAAACTGAAAGCAACCTTATGGGCTGATAAGATAACTCCCAAGAGGTCAATAAGGAATTCTCCTTTTATGCTTGTCTATGGAAGGGAAGCTAGGTTGTCCATATCTCAAGAGATTTCCACCTTGGAATTAGGACACCAACTAAAGTTTCTTAAGAAAACTCCCATGGAAGTGAGATTGATAAAACTAATGGAGTTGCAAGAGACTAGAAGTAAGTCACATAAGGCCATGGAGCATCATGAGGTACCAATGAAAAGGTCTTTTGACTAAAAGGAAACTCCAAGATAATTTTAAGAAGGTGACATAGTCTTGAAATGGGATGAAGATAGAGTAAATATGAGCAGACATAGTAATTTTTATGCCCTATGGAGTGGATTGTATGTCATTACCAAGTGTAAGAAAAACAATTCCTTTTAGTTAGCAATTATGAATGTAGAAGAACTGCCTATCCCTATAAACGGGATACACTCAAAACCCTTCTATTGAGATTTGAAGATCTATCTTATCAATATTAGGTTAGATGTGTGTTTCCCTGCTTGTTGTGTTGTGTTCCAATAAGTGCTCTTAAGCACATGTGTGTTTTTCTTAGTTCCTTTTTTTGTGTTTGGTTCCTATTATTTTCTATTATTTCGTGTGTTGTTCAAAGTAATTTATATATCTAGCCTATATAGTTGTGACTCCATATCCTAATGGATAGGATTTGGAAACTATTCATGGCATAGCAAGCATACCACTCTTGGTAAATCACCAAAGATGTTGACCATTTTTTCCCACAGGCCAAAATGAGTCAACCCCCTATAGCCAAAATCTTGTATAGGGGAATTTTATAATACCATAGGGTATGTTGTAGCTCATATAGTGTCATTCCTTATGCCATTATGGTTTAGTCATAGTTTAACTTGATCCTTGTGTTATTTGGTGTCTAAGGGACCATTTTAGAGTCATTTTATGCAAGTGGTATGTCTTTATGGTGATCAATGTAGTTAGGGCATGAATAAGGTTGCTAACAGATGAGCAAATGGAGTGTGTTGCAAAGACCCTACGAGATGTTAAGAGTGCTTGAAATGGCTTAGGAATCTCCTAATTTTCATCTTGGGTCTACTGGAAGAAAGTTCAAGTAGGCAGTTTGCTGAGGGTAGATCTCACACGTGCAAATGAATCAAAGGAAATTGGTCATATGGGTTTCTTCTCTTTTGTGCCAAGATCATATGCTCTAAATCTTAGGTCCTTCATCTAAGCACATCAAAATTTAAAAAGTTTTAAAGTTGGCTCCTTTGTCACTTTATGCTTTTTTCCCCATACTTAGCCTTTTTTAGGAAGGTTTTAGTAGACCTGAGTGAGAAATTTCACGAAGCTATATCTCACACATATAATAGTTGCAGAGGAAGGTGACCACATGGCTTTTTTTACGTTGTTCCCAAGTTTTTATGCACCAAGTCTAATATCCTACACCAAAATTTAAATGGAGTTATACATGTGAAAAGTTGGGATCCCAGGAAATTTTTCTAAGTTTCCCATACTTAGTCATTTGAGCTAAAGCATCACCAGGATGTCACACAAGAGAAAATGGACTAGTCATCTTGAACTTTAAATATATTTGTTTTGGAAGATCCTAGGACCAACAGACCAAATGGGTTTGTCCCTTTTAACCTTAAGAACATCTTTTGAAAGTTTTATGCCTCCATTATTTCTATGCTTCAAGATCAAAGCCTCTAAATTTTGTAAAAATGTATAAGACATTCATGTGAACATCAATTTCAAGACATGGTAAATAGCTGTTGGATTTCAAACTAAGGCAGATCTAATAGATCATGCTCAGTCATACATTGGAGATCCAAAAGATCAAAATAAATTCAAATTTTCAAAGGCTCCTTTGAGTGAACACGTTAGTGACAAGTTTCATATTCATGGAGCTTGTCAGATAGAGACCCAGTGAGCATAAGCTTATTAGAGTTAATGTTTAAGCTTGTAAAAAAATTTAATGGCATGTGCCCAATTGTACATTAGAGATCCAATGATGTGAGATGAGTTAAATGGTTAGATAGCTCAAGAGATCAACATGTGTCATAAGCACGTAAGGTGGCAAACTGACAAGATCCTAAAGATCAATACAGGATTGCTAAGTGGTAGCAATGGGGACAAGGTTGACAATTCAAATGCAAATCCGAGGGTTCATGATTATTTGTATCTAAAATATTTGATGGAGTGAATGAGATTCACCGTGTCAATGAGCCAAATCAGATTTCAACAACCAATTAGAGTGAAAGTGAGCCCAATGTTTTCGATGGAGGTCGAGAATCCATTTCTGACCATGGACAACAAGGTTTTGTAGAGTCTTCCTCATGCCATTAAAGATCACTCAAACACCATGGAGTGGTCAAGATGATGTATTCAGGTACAAATAACATATATGTATGACATTAGATCAACTTGGACCTCTGGTTTATAGATTTATTACATACAAGGTCCATATTTTAAGTAGCATTTTTTGGTGATTGTGTTCACAATTATAAAATAAGGGTCCATTCATCTATAAACCCTCAAATCCTATAGTAATATAACAACTATAGGAAAACCAATAGTATGAGATTGGTTTCCCATCTATAGTGGACCCATGAGTAGAAGAACCAATTTAAGCATGATCTGGGTGAAGCATACACATAGGCCCCAACGGTCTCATCTCCAGGACCAACTACATGAAAAGAACCCTTCTCTCCACTTTGGTAAAAATAAAAAAACTAGTCATGGGTGGTTTAGCATTAGTAAAAACCTCTAACCACTTGATCCTACCATTACAACCATTAAGGAGTATCAAGGGGAAAATGATGTAACTGTGCAACCACTTAAGTTTACCATGATCAATCAAATGGTCTGAATGAGCATATTTGTAGAGGTTGTTGTAAATACTTTTTGAATGGATTAAAAGTGCTTGATTCCCTTTTGAGCACCAAAATCCTCTCTCTCTTTCTCCCCTTTTCTATAATTATAACTCGTGAGTTATTAAAAATTGGTTCCACACCATTTATGTTGAAGCCCTACTGGACTGATGTTATTATTTTTCTTTAAATATTAATACAAGGTTGTTTTTTTTAGTTTTGAACAATTGTCTAAGCCTACAAGTGATGTATGGTGATGAGAAGTGATAATTCTCTATCCTTCTTTCCTTTATCCTTTTTATGTCTGAGCAAGAGTTCTTAATCTATCAGGTCATATAGAGTGTAGTCTAGTGTGTAAAGAATTTTTAAGTGTACAATTATCCTTTAAGTGTGCAATCTTCCCTTTGGTTCTTTTACCTTGTTTTGTTTCTCACATTTTGCCTCTATATCAAAATAATCATGTTAGAATCTATTAAAACTTATAGACTAGTTTGTATTTTCTATTTTAGTGTGGTATAAATATGATGGTCATGTGGAAGATATTCTTGGTGCATCACCTTCTTTAGAGTAGGTTTAATTTATGCATTTTCTAACTCTTTTTCCCCACAAATAAGTAGTAGCTTAAGTGAGAAACATTGCATGATATATTCAGGGAGATAGCCCTTAAACCTAAAGGCTCATTTCTAATATAGGTTCACCCACATACCTAGAAATGTTTCCAAGTTATGCAAATATGGAAGAAGCATGAACAACCTCTTCTAGGGTGCAAGATTTGGTGATAATAGGTTCTTCCAAAATCAATTATGAGCCATCTATTTCCATCTGCATTAATCTTGAATATCAACTTAGGAAAATTAACCGGCTTGCCTTGCACACTTATGCCTTCCAAGTCAAGATATTAATAGCTTGCTTGCCTGCCTCTTAAAATTGTGATAGAACTAACAAGCCCAGTAAAACTATACCATGCATTTTTTCAAAAACCATAAATGGCTCATCCCTTTGGGATCATATAGGGATGTTAAATAATAAGAGAACTTGTTATTGAGGGTCAAGCTTAATAAGTACACATAAACTTGGTTGCCTTTAGTCCTACCAAATTCAATGATCAAAATTAGTTATCAACCATCCTTAACCCTGGTTAATTAACTCATAGTCATTGCCGATTACTTACTATCACTACCATGCATCCATCTAAACACCACCTAATCTCCATCTAACTGTAACTTAACTTAACCAATATCTAACCACATGGATGTTTGTTGACTTTAACTTAACCATTGTTCGACCCTTGACTATGAAACTCGTCAACATTTATTTCCAAAAATCCATACGTAAACTTTATGCATAAATGGACCCCCCAAATGGGTCCTTTAAATAACATGTTCATCCCTATTTTATGCACCTGAGTTGTGTTTTACATTTGAAAGTTTCTCTTATTTCTCTATTTTTTTGTTTGGAGCTACATTATGGTGGTGGATATTTTAGATGTATTTTTAGTAACAAGTTAACTTTATTCTCTTAGATGGATCTCTTTGCATCTTATGAAATTCATCAAAAAACTCAATATCAAAGACCTTGAATCTCCGAAACCTCTCACAAACCTCTTTTTTGTTTTGACTTTCTTATTTTTTTAAATTTGATTACTCAAATTTAACAAATCAAGACAACAAAAATATGATCTACTGTCATCATTGAATTTGTTATATAACCATGGTTGCGAAGGCCTTTTGACCTTTCTTGCATTTTTAGTCTTCATGACTTTTGAACTTGGGTTTTGTTAATCTGGAATTTTATGCAAAGTTAATAACACTCGAACGTGTATCTAAAAAGATTAGATCACATACAATATTGAACCAATGCATTCTCCCTTCTTGTTACCTTAATTTCTATAAAATGATATTATCCTTCTCCAACTAATGTCAAAAGACATTAATACCATAAAAATTATATCAAATAATCCTATGTTACCTTATTACTGCTATTTTTTCTACTTAAATTATGATAAGAAATTTTATTTAAAACCAACAAATTTACAATGGAAATGAATTACAAATGTGGTTTTGAAATACAATTTTATATGAACATTTTTATTACTATCGTTGAGCACACTGAGTATGTCTTCAAAGTCTGAAAAGAAATTATTTTTATGAATCATTATCTGATATCTGACAAAAATTTTGTTCCTTACTTATTATTCATATTTTGATATGTGGCCGCTACTTTTTTCCCTCTTTCATTTTTCTGCCCAAAAAATAATATTATTAAGAAGAATCTAGAATTTTTTGTTTGCTTTGAAGGATTTTATTTGTTCTGGTGGGGATTTCAAATGTGTATTTTATGAATGTAAAATAATTGATCAATTGAAAAGAGAGAATGGTGGATCACATGTAATGATCTCATGGGAATTTTAAAGCTCCAATTTTGATTTCAGTACAAATAATTTCAAAAATAAAAATCCCACTCCATTTGATTTAAGATTTGTGTGTTAATATAATATTATCCCATGCATTTTATCATTTCTTAATGAGTACATAGAATATATGAGATATACTTGAATATAATAATGTATGAGATATATTTGAACATATACTATAATATTTTATAAAACTAAAAGAATAATATAATCAATAATACAAATATGCTAATACATGCTAAGGTCTTGCACTATATTATGCATTAGGAGAGGATCCTAAATTATGATTGGCCAAGTACATTTTTTCTATACATTAAAAATAGGCTTTTACATAATCGAATCATGCATGCAAAAATCAACAACAATTCCTATTACTGATGCTTAGTGTTTGAGATATTATATTTCTAAAAATTATAGATTTTCATTTTAGATTTAGAAGTATGGAATGCAATTAAAATTAGAAATATGAAATAAATTTATAACTAATATAACATGGGAATATGAGATACATCTATATAAATTTATATCTTTTGCTACACCATCTTTAGTGACTTCTACTATCCCATTGTCTACTCAATAACTTGGATTGAGTGGTCCACTTGGTTGTCTTGTTCAAATCCAGTCATAAATACATGATTTATTTTATTTATCATCCCATGAGTATGTCCATAAATATCAAATTCAACTGAAAGTAGAATGGTGGAAGTATAAGCAATGTAAATGCAGGGGCATCACATGACACAAACTAGCATATATAAGTATCATCTCGCCTTTCAGATAGTCCTAAATACATATAACCAAATGCATATGATAAACATGTGAATCAATGCTTAGTTATTATATTAGGAAACTTTATCTCCAAAATTTTAATTAAGGAGATATGGATTAGATTGTTTAACCACTAGTAGTATGTGTAAGACCCCCTCTTGATATAGACTAAAGTATATTAATACTTAATCTCAATTGAAAAAAATCCATATATATAACTAATTTATTTTAGGATTACCATGCATAGAAAAAAAGATGAGGGGAACATATATTCTTACTGTACAATTCAATTTTATTACCTGTTCTAACAAAAAAAAAGAGAACCAAAATTCTATCCACAACCAATGACACTATATTTATTTCAAACCATATAAATCAATAATAAGAAGCAACTACTTTCTACAAGCATTTTATAATTTAAAGATTAAAATTAATTAATATCATCAAGGACAACAACTACATTCCTACTTTCAAATAACCCATAGTCTACATAATCTACTAACCCATTATTCTCATGCAAAACCCACTTTGAACGCAAGATGCTCTTCCTATAATTATAGTAAAATGTTAGTGTAGGGTTTTCACCTCATATAAGTTTTACCTTCACTTGTATAATTCACCTTGATTAGGTGGATATTAGGTCATTTAGGTTGATTTATGAGGTCATTTAGTCGCACACCCACATGTGTAAATCATGGTCAAATGGGTTGGTAGGGATGCCTTGTCATTCACCAACAAATGTTTACTTATTTATAGCACATGGGTTTAATATTCATTTGACAACTTACCTATTTTCACATTGTCAAATGTATGTGGTTATATGCCTCTCCTCAGCCTATTTATAGGCTTATTCTCAGTTTTGTTGTGTGGTGGAGATCCATAGCTCTTGTGATGTAACATCTGAAGTCTTAAACCATTTTTGGCTTAGTAAGTTAATAGATCTTCTTGTATGTTGTTATTCTAGAGAGCCCACTAAGATTGGAGCTTCGGTGCATGTCAACTAGAGATTGTAGGCTTTGCTTCCTCCATTTTATTAATACATCTATTTGTAATATTCTAGTTGTTTGATTTAATTTACTATTAGCAATGTGGTGTCCTGTGCATGCTTAACTTGTGCTTCTCATAACCATGTGAATTCGTTGATCTGACGATCCTGACTATAACTCTAATATGGTATTAGAGTGCCAATCTATTATTCAAGATTGTCCGATTTTTTTATTTTTGTTATTTTTTATTAGAATCATGAGTTAATTTTTAAAATAATACTTCATTTTTATCTTGATACCTTCTCCATCACTGAGAATTATTCTATGCTAGTAGATTCTCCTTATTTTGGAAGGGTGTGATTTGAAGAGTGAAGAGTCCAATATCTGGTAGAGGCTTATTACACTCAAGGGCATCACACCTCCCAATGGTGTTTTTTGATGATCTAAGACATTTTTTTGTTGATCCAAGTGTTTTAGAACAACAAAATCACGTTTTTTCTACTAGGGTGCCATTCTTAATACCTAGAAACTTCATTATTTCTAATTTTGATGCCATTCTGGCTCTCTTCAACAAAAACACAACCTTGGGTGTCATTATTTCCACCCAAATCACTCATATTGAGTCCCCATTCAACAAAATATAGGCCATCTTCATTTTAGACGTGGGCTTCCATTGGGCCACACAAACTTCATCAAAAAAATTTCTAGTCAAATCTTTAATATTACATACATGTACATGACAAAAGAGGCACTATCCATCTTCAATATCCAAGTCAAACTTTTCTTCCTTTCTTATCAAATTTTTAAAAAGTAATGTTTTAAAACAAAAAAAAAAAAAACTCTCTACCTTCATTAAGTGTGGTTTTTATTTGATTTGGATGTGGGTATATAGATGGATTGGTTAAGACTTAGTGTTGTGACTGGGAGGTCACTAGTTCAATTATAATTTCAACTAGCAATTAGATTTCTAGGTCTACTCTCACCATAGGGTATTTTTAAAATTTTAGTACACTTTTAATTAAATAGGCATTATTTACGAAAAAATAATATTGTAATAACTTTTGATCTGTAGCTTAAAACTGAGCATTATATTTTTAAAAATTTCATCTTTTTTTTAAATTTTTCACACATTGGTCCTATTTTCATTATAAAACACACTAAAATATAGACTGCTAAAATCTGGGAGGGTCAATCATAATTTTAGGAGGTTGTTGTGTGCCCTGCATTCTCCCTTGTGCACCCACTCTTTTTTTGTAACTTTTACTTGTGCCTATTTATTTTCAATTTCATAGATTAATATCACATTCTTGGATGTATTATCCATAGATCCTGACGTCTATTTGAATTTGGATTTTCACTTGTACACTAATTGCTCTTATTTGACTAGATTCATTTTTGGTGTAGTCTGATTTCCATTTCTAGAGTGTGCATTATTGCTATCAGTTGTGATCGTGTCAACTTCACTCGAGAGATACCATATGATGAAGGTTGTTTCTACACAAATGGTTCTGATTGGGAAGACCAATTATGATTTATGGCATGTGTACATGGAACGTTCACTCAAGGAACAAGAAATTATTAAATTATTATATGGACATATTACTGCTCTTATTGACCCCTATCAATATGGTGGTTGGGTAAACTCTTGTGATTGTGTTTATGGTCACTTATTGATACACATTTCATGGTATCTACACCAACATGTGGATCACATAGAGTGTCCCTCCACAGTTTGGAGAACTCTTCAGAGTATTTTTGGAGATCCCACTAAAATTTATATCACTCTTCCTCCTATTATCTCTTTAGAGGCTATTGTGATCTCTCCTCTTACTTTTATTTCTTGTGACTACACACTCTAGGTAGATAGTGTTCTTCCTTTTGTCAAGCCACCATTATAGAACAATATTATGCCAAACCTTAGTTGTCTTATTTCAAAGTCTACATTTATTCCTATTCAGGATGTTTCTCTTCTAAATTATTCATAGTCTAACACCTTAGAGGACTCTAATATTTATACTATGAGTAAACCTATCGAGATCATCGATAACTCATCTCTTCTTGTGTATGTTTCTTCTTCAGTTGGTGAGTCATGCTCCACATTTCACATGGGCATTCTTTCTATGAATGTTCCATGTCATTCTTATGTTTGGTTTACTTCATTGGTATTACCTCCAACTTTTGTGCATGTTCTTGCTAAGCCTATGAAACATATCCAATTTGGGCCACATTCATATATCTTCGTACTACTACCTTCATCTTCCATTATGAAATGGGAAAACTTTTAATGCACTCATTAGGTTCTTATTTTTTCAATAGGAAGAAATATTGTTCAATACAGATAGAGATACTATAGTATTCAGGCAGAGGATCTTGTCATCAACCTTATCATCTTATGAATTGTACTTGGAGTACTAACTGCTTCAACATCATATTATAGGGGTCTTTTAGTATCCTCTTCATTTGATAACCTTGATAGTATCTTATCCATGTTAATTCAAAAGAATGATGAGGGTTTGGAGAAACCTATTGCATTTTCTAGTCAAGGTTTAGAAGATTATGAAGTCAATTATACCTTTGTGGAGAAACAAGTAGTCATTATTGTAAGAGAACTAAAGAAGTTCAAGAATATGATTTCATATAATAAAATTCATGTTATGGTTTCTCATCCTAGTACCAAAGAGTTCATTTTGAGCAAAGACATTAGTGAGAAGAGATCAAGATGGATCACTAAGGTAATGGAATATGATGTTGATATCAAAGTAACAAAGTTGGTAAGAGGGAAAGGTCTCTGTGAACACTTAGTTTTAGATTTTCATGAGTCAAAAGAAGAGGTTCTAGTCAATCATTATTACCCCCCAACCAATTGGTTCCTTGTATATACAAAGTTGGACACAAGATGTGATTATATTTCTTCAAAATGGTGAGTATCCTAATAATATAAGTAGATCACAAAGGAGATATTTCAGACTTCAATATATTCCTTTTTGTCTTGTGGATGGTATCTTATTTAGAAGAGACATTTATGGTGTGCTATTGAGATGTATTTATAATGATCATCTTGGGGTGTTTCTAGAGAATTTTAATGTTGGGACAGTAGGAGGTCATTTCACCCCAAGACCTACATCTTCTAAGATCATGAGAGCAGGCTATTATTGGCTCAGGGTCTTCAAGGATTACCATGCTTGGGTGAAAACGTGTGGAAAATGTGCCTTCTTTATAATAAAGTATAATCTTATTACTCTTACTCTAAAGCCTATCCCTATGTACCAACATTTTATGCAATGGGGTCTTGACTTTATTGGCATGATAAACCCCCCATCAAGTTCTAGTCATAAATAGATAGTCACAACAACTGACTATTTTACCATATGGGTTGAGGCAGTAGCATTGAAGGAGACTAATGAGAGTGCCATCTTGGAGTTTTATGAGATAATCATACCAAGGTTTTGCACCCCTTCTACTATCATTTTAGATAATGCTCTTGCTTTTATGGGTGCTAAAATAGCAGATTGGGCAAGTAATAATGGCATATTCTTGAGCACTTCATCCAACTATTAACCTAAAGGTAATGGGTTGGCCAAATCTACCAACAAAAACCTGATCAAAATAATTAAGAGAACCTTGGAGCATAACCAAATAACTTGGCACACTAAATTGAAGACAACCTTATGGGCTAATAGGATAACTCCCAAGAGGTCAATAATTAATTCTCCTTTTATGCTTGTCTATGGAAGGGAAGCTAGGTTGTACATATCTCTAGAGCTTTCCACCTTGGAATTAGCACACCAACTAGAGTTTCTTGAGAACACTCCCATGGAAGTGAGATTGATAGAACTAATGGAGTTTCAAGAGACTAGAAGTAAGGCACATAAGGCCATGCAGCATTACCAGGTAGCAATGAAAAGGTCTTTTGACCAAAAGGAAACTCCAAGATCACTTTAAGAAGGTGACATAGTCTTGAAATGGGATGAAGATAGAGTAAATCCAGGTAGGCATTCTAAGTTTGATGCCCTATGGAGTGGATTGTATGTCATCACCAAGTACAAGAAAACAATTCCTTTTAGTTAGCAAATATGAATATAGAAGAACTACCTATCCCTATAAATGGGATACACTTAAAACCCTGCTATTAAGATTTGAAGATCTATCTTATCATTATTAGGTTAGATGTATGTTTCCCCTCTTATTGTGTTGTGTTCCAATAAATGCTCTTAAGCACATCTGTGTTTTGATTAGTTTATTGTTTGGTTCCTATTATTTTCTATTATTTGGTGTGTTGTTCAAAGCAATTTATATGTCTAACCTATATACTTGTGACTCCATAGCCCAATGGATAGGATTTGAAAACTAGTCATGGTATAGCAAACATACCACCCCTAGTAAATCACCAAATATGTTGACCATTTTCCCCCACATGCCAAAATGAGTCAACCCCCTATAGCCAAAATCTTGTATAGGGGCCTTTTATAATGCCATAGGGTATGTTACAGCTCATATGGTGTCATTCCTTATGCCATTATGGTTTAGTCATAGTTTAACTTGGTCCTTGTGTTATTTGGTGTCTAAGGGACCATTTTAGAGTCATTTTATGAAAGTGGTATGTCTTCATCATGATCAATGTAGTTAGGGCATGAGTAAGGTTGATAATGGATGAGCAGATGGAGAGAGTTGTAGAGACACTACAAGATGTTAAGAGTACTTGGAATGACTTAGGAATCTCCTTGTTTTCATTTGGTTCTTCATTGTATTCATCCAATCATCTTGGGTTTAGTGTTGGAAAGTTCAAGTAGGTAGTTTGTTGAGCCTAGATATCACATGTGCAGATGAATCAAAGGAAATTGGTCATATGGGTTTCTTCCCTTTTATGCCAAGATGATATGCTCTAAATCTTAGCTCCTTCATCCAAGCACATCAAAATTTACAAAGGTTCGAATTTGGATCCTTAATCACTTTATGCTTTTTCCCCCATACTTAGCCTTTTTTAGGAAGCTTCTAGCAGAGCTGAGTGATAAATTTCATGAAGCTATATCTCACACATACGATAGTTGTAAAGGAAGGTGACCACATGTGTTTTTTTATGTTGGTCCCAAGTTTTTATTCACCAAGTCTAATATCCTCCACCAAAATGTAAATGGAGTTATACATGTGCAAATTTGGGCTCCTAAGGATTTTTTATAAGTTTCCCACACTTAGTCATTTGAGTTAAACCATCACTAAGACGTCACACAAGAGCAAATGGACCAGTCATCTTAACTTTGAATATATTTTCTTTGGAAGCTCCCAAAACCAATAGACCAAATGGGTTTGTCCCTTTTAACCTTAAGAACATCTTCTGAAAGTTTGATGCCTCCATGATTTATATGCTTCAATATCCAAGCCTCTAAAGTTGGTTAAAATGTATAAGAAATTCACATGAACATGAATTTTAAGACCTAATAAATAGTTATTGGATTTCATATTAAGGCAGATCTAATAGCTCATGCTCAGTCTTACATTGGATATCCAAAAGATCACAATAAAGTCAAATTTTTAAAGTCTCCTTTCAGTGAACGCATTAGTGACACATGTCATATTCATGGAGCTTGTCAGATAGAGACCCAATGAGCATAAGATTATCATAGTTAATGTTTGAGCTTGTCAAAAAATATAATGGCATGCGCTCAATCATAAATTGGAGATCCAATGATGTGAGATGACTCAAATGGCTAGATAGTTCAAGAGATTGACATGTGGCATAAACACGTAAGATGGCAGATGGACAGGATCCTGAGGATCAATACGAGATTTCTAAGTAGTACCAGTGGGGACAAGGTTAAAAATTTAAATGCATATCTGAGGATTCATGCTTATTTGTATCTAGAAGATTTGATGGAGTGAAGTGAACCCAGTGTTTTTTATGGAGGTCGAGAATCCATTTTTGTACATGGACAACAAGGTTTTGTAGAGTCCTCTTGATGTCATTAAAGCTCATTCAAACACCATGGAGAAGTCAAGATGATGTATTCAGGTACAAAGAACATATAGGTATGACACTAGAGATCAACATGGACCTCTAGCTTATAGATTTATTAATACAAGGTCCGTCTTTTAAGTAGCATTTATTGGTGACTGTGTTCATAATTCTAAAATAAGGGTGCATGAATCTATAAACCCTTAACTCCTACAGTAATATAACAACTATAAGAAAACTAATAGTATGAGATTGGTTTCCCATCTATAGTGGACCCATGAACAGAAGATCCAATTCAAGCATGATCTGAGTGAAGCATACACATAGGCCCCATTAGTCTCATCTCCAGGACCAACTACATGGAAATAACCCTTCTCTCCACTTTGATACAAATCAAAAAACTAGTCATGGGTGGTTTAGCATTAGGACAAACCTCTAACTACTTGATCCTAACATTGCAACCATCAAGGAGCATCAAGGGGAGAACGATGTGACTATGCAACCACTTAAATTTATCGAGATCAATCAAATGGTCCAAATGAGCATATTTTCAGAGGTTATTGTAACTAATTTTTAAATGGATTCAAACTACATTATTCCCTTTTGAGCACCAAAATCCTCTCTCTCTTGCTCCCCTTTTCTATAAGTATAACTCTTGAGCTATTAAAAATAGGTTCCACACCATTTATGGTGAAGCCCTGCTAGATTGATGTTATATTTTTCCTTTAAACATTAATACAAGGTTGTTTTTTTAGTTTTGAACAATTGTCTAAGCCTAGAAGTGATGTATAGTGATGAGAAGAGATAAATATCTATCCTTCCTTCCATTATCCCATTTATGTCTGAGCAAGAGTTCTTCATCTAACAGGTCATATAAAGTGTAGTCTAGTGTGTAAAGATTTTCAAGTGTAAAATTGTCCTTCGAGTGTGTAATATTCCCTTTGGTTCATTCACCTTGTGTTGTTTCTCACATTTTGCCTCTATATCAAAATACTCGTGTTAGAATTCATTAAAACATAGAGACTAGTTTGTATTTTCTATTTTAGTGTGGTATAAATATGATGGTCATGTGGAAGATATTCTTGGTGCATCACCTTCTTTAGAGTAAGTTTAATTTATTCATTTTCTAACTCTTTTCCCCATAAATAAGCAATAGCTTAAGTGACAAACATTGCATGATATATTCAGGGAGATAGCCCTTACACCTAGAGGCTCATTTTTGATATAGGTACACCCACATACCTAGAAATGTTTCCATGAAGCCCAAATTTAGAAGAAGCATGAACAACATCTTCTAGGGTGCAATATTTGGTGATAATAGGTTTGTCTAGAATCAATTATGAGGCATCTATTTTCATCTACATTAATCTTGAATATCAACTTAGGAAAATTAATCGGCTTGCCTTGCACACTTATGTCTTCCAAGTCAAGATAGTAATAGTTTGCTTGCCTGCCTCTTAAAATTGGGATAGAACTAACAATCCCAATAAAACTATACCATGTAATTTTTTCAAAAAAAATAAATGGATCATCCCTTTGGGATCATATAGGGATTTTAAATAATAAGAGAACTTGTTATTGAGGGTCAAGCTTAATCAGTACACATAAACTTGGTCGCCTCTAGTCCCACCAAAGTCAATGATCAAAATCAGTGGTCAACCATACTTAACCCTATTTAATTAACTTTTAGTAATTTTTTATTACCTACTACCACTACCATGCCTCCATCTAACCACCACTTGGTCTCCGTCTAATCGTAACTTAACTTAACCACTGTCTAACCACATGGATGTCTATTGACTGTAACTTAACCATTGTTCGATCCTTGACTATGAAACTCCTCAACATTTATATCCAAAAAAGCCTACGTAAATTTTATGCACAAATGGACCCCCCAAATGGGTCCATCAAATAACATGTTCATCCCTATTTTGTGCACCTAAGATGTGTTTTGCATTCGAAGGTTTCTACTATTTCTATATTTTTTTGTTTGGAGCTAAATTATGGTGGTGGATATTTTAGAGGTACTTTTAGTAACAAGTTAAATTTATTATCTTAGATGGATCTCTTTGCATCTTATGAAATTCATCAAGAAACTCAATATCAGAGACCTTGAATCTCCCACACCTCTCACAAACCTCTTTTTTGTTTTGACTTTCTTGTTTTTTAAAATTTGATTACTCTAATTTAATAGATCAAGACAACAAAAATATAGTCTACTATCATCATTTAATTTGTTATATAACCATGGTTGAGAAGGCCTTTTGACCTCTTTCTTGCATTTTTAGTCTTCGTGACTTTTGAACTTGGGTTTTGTTAATATGGGATTTTATGCAAAGCTAATGAGACTCGAATGTATATCTAAAAATATTACATCACATACACGATTGAACCAATGCATTCTCCCTTCTTGCTAGCTTAATTTCTACAAAATGATATTATCCTTCTCCAACTAATGTCAAAAGACATTAATACCATAAACTTTATATCAAATAATCCTATGTTACCTTATTACTACTATTTTTTATGCTTAAATTATGATAATAAATTTTATTTAAAACCAAAAAATTTATGATGGAAATGCATTACAAATGTAGTTTTGAAATATGATTTTATATGAACATTTTTATTACTATTGTTGAGCACACTGAGTTTGTGTTCAAAGTCTGACAAGAAATTGTTATTATGAATCATTATCTGATATCTGATAGCAATTTTGTTCCTTAATTATTATTCATTTTTTGATATGCGGCCGCTACTTTTTTTCCCTCTTTCATTGTTTTTCTAAAAATATAATATTATTAAGTAGAATCTACAATTTTTTGTTTGCTTTGGAGGTTTTTATTTGTTCTGGTGGGGATTTCAAATGTGTATTTTATGAATGTAAATTAACTGATCAATTGAAATGAGAGAGCAGTGGATCATATGTAATGACTTCATGAGGATTTTAAAGCTCCAACTTTGATTTAAGTACAAATCATTTCAAAAATAAAAATCCCACTCCTTTTGATTAATATTTGTGTGTTTCTATAATATTATCCCACTCATTTTATCATTTCTTAATGAGTACATAAAATATATGAGATATAATTTAATATAATAATGTATGAGATATGTTTGAACATATACTATAATATTTTATAAAACTGAAAGAATAATATAATCAATAATACAAATATGCTAATACATGCTAGGGTCTTGCACTATATTATGCATTAGGAGAGGATCCTAGATCATGATTGGTCAAATAGATTTTTTTTTAATACATTATAGCTAGAATTTTTACAAAATTGAAGCATGCATGCAAAAATCAACAACAATTCCCATAATCGAAGCTTAGTGTTTGAGATATTATTATTCTAAAAACTATATATTTTGATTTTAGATTTATAAGTATGGAATGCAATTAACCTTGGAAATATGAAATAAATTTAGAAATAATATAACATGGGAATATGAGATACATCTATATAAATTTATATCTTTTTCTACACCATCTTTAGTGACTTCTACTATCCCATTGTCTACTTAGTAGCTTGGATTGACTGATCCACTTGGTTGTCTTGTTCAAACCCAGTAATAAATACATGATTTATTTTATTTAACATCGAATGAGTATATCCATAAATATCAAAGTCAATTGAAATTAGAATGGTAGAAGTATAAGAAATGTAAATTTAGGGGCATCACATGACACAAACTAGCATATATAAGTATCAACTTGCCTTTCAGATAGTCCTAAATACATATAACCAAATGCATATGATAAACATGGGAATCAATGCATAGTTCCTACATTAGGAAAATTTATCTCCAAAATTTTAATTAAGGAGATATGGATTAGATTGTTTAACCACTAGTAGTATGTGTAAGACCCCCTCTTGATATAGACTAAAGTATATTAATACATAATCTCAATTGAAAAAACTCCATATCTATAACTAATTTATTTTAGGATTACCATGCATAGTAAAAAAGATGAGTGGAATATACATTCTTACTGTAAAATTCAATTTTATTACCTATTCTAACAACAACAAAAAAGAACCAAAATTATGTGTACAACCAATGACACTATATTTATTTCAAACCATATAAACCGATAATAAGAAGCAACTACTTTCTACAAGCATTTTATAATTTAATGATTAAAATTAATTAATATCATCAAGGACAACAACTACATTCCTAATTTAAAATAACCCATTGTCTACATAATTTGATAACCCACTATTCTCATGCAAAACCCGCTTGGAACATATATAACTAATTTATTTTAGGATTACCATGCATAGCAAAAAATATGAGGGGAACATATATTCTTACTGTATAATTCAATTTTATTCCTTGTTCTAACAAAAAAAAAGAGAGAACCAAAATTCTATCCACAACTAATGACACTATATTTATTTCAAACCATATAAATCAATAATAAGAAGCAACTACTTTCTACAAGCATTTTATAATTTAAAGATTAAAATTAATTAATATCATCAAGGACAACAACTACATTCCTACTTTCAAATAACCCATAGTCTACATAATCTACTAACCCACTATTCTCATCCAAAACCCACTTGGAACACAAGATGCTCTTCCTATAATTATAGTAAAATGTTAGTGTAGGGTTTTCACCTCATATAAGTTTTAACTTCACTTTTATAATTCACCTTGCTTAGGTTGATATTAGGTCATTTAGGGTGATTTATGAGGTCATTTAGTCGCACACCCACATGTGTAAATTATGGTCAAATGGGTTGGTATGGATGCCTTGTCATTCACCAACAAATGTTGACTTATTTCTAGCACATGGGTTTAATATTCATTTGAAAACTTAAATATTTTCATATTGTCAAATTTATGTGGTTTTATGCCTCTACCCAACCTATTTATAGGCTTTTTCTGATTTTTGTTTTGTGGTGAAGATCCATAGCTCTTGTGATGTGACATCTAAAGTCTTAAACCATTTTTGGATTAGTTAGTTAATAGAGCTTCTTGTATGTTGTTGTTCTAGAGAGCCCACTATGATTAGAGCTTGGGTGCATGTCAACTATAGATTGTAGGCTTTGTTTCCTCCATTTTATTAATACATATATTTTTAATATTCTATTTATTTTATTTCATTTACTAGCAGTGATGTGGTGTCGTGCACATGCTTAACTTGTGCTTATCATAACTATGTGCATTCGTTGATCTGATGATCCTGACTATAACTCTAATATGGTATCAGAGTGCTAATCTGTTATTCATGATTATCTATGTTTTTTTAATTTTTGTTAGTTTTTATTGGAATCATGAGTTTATTTGTAAAATAATACTGCTTTTTTTTCTTGATACCTTCTCCATCACTGAGAATTATTCTACGCTTGTAGATTCTCTTATTTTGGAAGGGTGTGATTTGAAGAGTGAAGATTCCAATATCTGGTGGAGGTTTGTTACACTCAAGGTCATCGCACCTCCCAAGGCTGTTTTTTGATGATCTAAGACAATTTTTTGTTGATCCAAGGGTTTCAAAATAGCAATATCACATTTTTTCTACTAGGGGGTCATTTTTAATACCTAGAAACTTCATTGTTTTTAATTTTGATGCCATTCTTGCTCCCTTCAACAAAAACACAACCTTGGGCACCACTATTTCCACCCAAATCACTCATATTGAGTCCCCATTCAATAAAATATAGGCCATCTTCATTCTAGATGTGGGCTTCCATTGGGTCACCCAAACTTCATAAAAAATCTTTCTGGTCAAATTTTCAATATTACATACATGTACATGACAAAAGAGGCACCATCAGTCTTCAATATCCAATTCAAACTTTACTTCCTTTCTTCTCAAATTTTTAAAAAGCACTATTTAAAAAAAAACAAAAAAAATGTTTACCTTCATTAAGTGTTTTTTTTTTTTAATTTGGATAAGTGGGTAAATAGATGGATTGGTTAAGACTTAGTGTTGTGACTGGCAGGTCACTAGTTCAATTATAATTCCAATGAGCAGTTAGAAGGCTAGGTCTACTCTAACCATATAGTATTTTTAAAATTTAAGTGAAATTTTAATTAAATAGGACTTATTTATGAAAACATAATATTGTAATAACTTTTGATCTGTATCTTGAAATTGAGCATTATATTTTTCAAGTTTTCATCTATTTTATTTTCCACACATTGGTCCTATTTGCATTATAAAACACACTAAAATATAGAGTGTGAAAATCTGGGAGGGTCAATCATAATTTTAAGAGGTTGTTGTGTGCCCTGTATTCTCTTTTGTATACCCACTCTTTTTTTGTAACTTTTACTTGTGCCTATTTATTGTCAATTTCATAGATTGCTCTCACATTCTTAGATGCATTATCAATAGATCCTAGAATCTATTCGAGTTTGGATTGTCACTTGTACACTAATTTCTCTCATTTGACTAGACTCATTTTTGGTATAGTCAGAATTCCATTTCTAGAGTGTGCATTATTGGTATCAGTTGTGATCATGTCAACTTCACTCAAGAGATACCATATGAGGAAGGTTTTTTCTACACCAGTGGTTCTAATTGGAAAGACCAATTATGCTTCATGGCATGTGTACATGAAATGTTCACTCAAGGAACAAGAACTTATTAAATTATTATATGGACATATTCTTACTCTTATTGACCCCTGTCCATTTGGTGATTGGGTAAACTCTTGTGATTATGTTTATGGTCAATTATTGATATGCATTTCATGGTATCTGTACCACCATGTGAATCACATAGAGTGTCCCTCCACAGTTTGGAGAACTCTTCAGAGTATTTTTGGAGATCCCACTAAAATTTATATCACTCCTCCTCCTCCTATTATCTCTTTCAAGACTATTGTGATCTCTCCTCTTACTTCTATTTCTTGTGACTTCACACTCCAGGTGGATAGTGTTCTTCCTTTTGTCAAGCCACCATTATAGAACAAGATTATGCCAAACCTTATTTGTCTTATTTCGAAGTCTACATTTATTCCTATTTAGGATGTTTCTCTTCTAAATTCTTCATAGTATATCACCTTAGAGGAATCTACTATTTATACTATAAGTAAACCTATCGATATCATCGATAACTCATCTCTTCTTGTGTATTTTTCTTCTTTAGTTGGTGAATCATGCTCCACACTTCACAAGAGCATTCTTTCTATGAATGTTCCATGTCATTCTTATGTTTGGTTTACTTCATTGGTATTACCTCCAACTTTTATGCATGTTCTTGCTAAGCCTATGCCACATATCCAATTTGGGCCACATTCATATATCTTTGTACTGCTACCTTCATCTTCCATTATGGAATGGGATAAATTTCAATGCACTCATTAGGTTCTTATTTTGTCAATGGGAAGAAATATTTTTTGATGCAGATACAGATACTATAATATTCAAGGAGAGGATCTTGTCATCAACCTTCATCATCTTATGAATTGTACTTGGAGTACTGACTACTTCAACATCATATTGTAGGCTTCTTTTAGTATCCTCTTCTTATTTTCTCTCTTTTGGGAGGGGGAGTTTTTTCTTATAGAGGTTTCTCCTTTTACTCCATTTTTTTAAAGTTATATTGTAATTGAGTACCTAACAAGGCCTTGTTATCAAGACATAATTCTTCTACCTACCTAAGCTATGATTAATAAAAGAGGTTATTTAGTTTCACACTCACATGTGTAAATTGTGGTCAAATGGGTTGGTATGGATGCCTTGTCATTCACTAACTAATTTTGACTTATTTCTAGCACATGGGTTTATTATTCATTTAGAAACTAATTTATGTTTACATTTCCATATGGATTTGGCCTTATGCCTCACCTTAGCCTATTTATAGGCATGTCCTCATTTGTGTTGTGTGTTATATATCCATTACTCTTGTGGTATAAAATTTTGAGTCTTAAGACATTTCTGGTTTAGTAAGCTAATAAAACTTCTTGTATGTTATTGTTATAAAGAGCTCATTAAGCCTAGAGCTTTGGTTTGTGTCAACTAGTGATAGTAAGATTTGCTTCCTTTATTTTATTAATACATATATTTACAATATTCTCATTGTTTGATTTATTTTACTATTAGTAATATGGTGTCATGCATGTGCTTAACTCATGTATATTGTAATCATGTGAATTCATTGATCTGGTGATCCTGGATATAACTCTAATATAAAATAAATTTTATAAGCACTATAAAATGGATGTTTAAGACATTAAATACAAAGTAGATTTAAATTTATCTCTAATGTAACCATGAAATTAATCTAGTCACCATGAAATTTTTGGGCCAGACTATGAAATTAATCTAGGCACCATACACCATAAAAAATTTGGGTCATAGTATGTTATCCTAGTTGAAACTATGAAATTATAAATAAATGCAAGCCTTAACCTAATATAAGATTGGGAAAACCACATTTTTTTAGTTTGGGTGACATGAATTACTTAGATATAAACTTGAAATTATAATACAAAACAATCAATAACCTCCCTCTATATATCCCATGTTTTGTAGTATAAATTTGGTGTTTATATTGATAAATTAGGCACCCCTCAATTAGATTTATTATGATATATATTGTAAAATAATGTTTTCATTTTTTTTTATAGGATTATGAATAAGATATATGTCTTGTGTATAGTTTTCTATTATGACACAACCATAAAGTGTTTCAAATATGTGTATATTGTTTATGGTCTGAAGAAGCAAGTGATAACTTTTAATTTTGTTGTAATTACTAATGGTGGAAAATTGAATTGTTCATACTATTTAGCTCTCATTAATGATCTTAAGTCTCTTCATGATGAGAATGTAGAGAATGTGATTATTTAAATTAATTCTAAAATATTCTTTGACCTAATGTTTGGAAGGATTTGCATGCAAGATGATAAGTTGACTCCACTTCATATCTAAGTAGTAGTACTTGTGCAATATTTTTTTGATGTGAAGATGAAATATGTGCATAGTTTTGGAGATGTGAGATTAATTATGCAATAGGGTACACCAAGTAGTGGTGGTGTTTCATCTAGTGTTAATAATGGGGTCTTCCCAGCTATAGGACCCTATGAATGAGACTCATTTATCATGTACAAAGTCAAAGTTGAATAAAAATGATCAATAATATACTTCCTCATTTGCACTACAACCAAAAAATGTTGCAAGTGATGATAAATCATAAATTATGAGATGAAAAACATGCAACTCTATTTTAAAGTATTTGGAGACTCAAGAGGGCATACATGTTGGTTTATGGTAACTATTTTTATTTATTTATAGTATTTCTCTTATATGTGTTATATGTATCATATTAGGGTATTCCATCAAGAGTAGGAAGGAGCAAAAGAGTGTATGTAGAAAAAATGAAATTAGGGGTCTCTCTTGGTAGAGAGTTATAATAATGTCAAATTATAATCAATATTGTCAATGAATGAAAGTCTTATTATGCATTTGAAAGCATATAGTTAACCAATTTAGCACACATGGTTTTAGGAGATTTTCTAATTTCACATCACTACGAGACATTTATATCCATATTTTTCACATCTCACAACCTTGAATACCTACATAGTCGACAACTATAGTGAAATGAGACATATGCATGTAAAAGTCATTAACAACAATGAAATAAACTGTATTAAAGGAACACACAAATTATGTCCATTATTATTGGCATTAGAATTAGGAAGTGTGGATGTAGAGGGAGTTAATGTTGGGAAACTCATAAGATGGATTGCAAACTTTTTCCACACTTTGATTTCTTCCTTATATAGTTTCTTATGTCTGACATTCCTATAATGCTCTGCTTCCAAATCAATATCTCTATAACTTGCAAAACATTCATACACACTTAACAAAGCAATTTAGTCCTCAAGCCTCATCTGAGCATGTATTTTTTTATTTCTTTACACGTTCAATATAAATATTTAGATACTTGTTCTCATTTTTCATAGATTATATGATGGTGTTCATTCATTTAATGATTTACTTTAGGTTGTCCTCCCTTTTGTACATCTATCTAACCCTAGTCTAACAAAAAAAAATTATCGTAACATGAATTATAACCATAACATGTTAATCAAAACATAAAATTCCACCTGTGCACCCCACATGGTTAGACTAAAAAAACACATGAAATTTTCCATCCCAAATGGACTTTTTTGGGTCCCATAGATGCCCTATTTTTTATTTTTTATTACAGGTCGACTTACTTCAGCATTACCATTTGTATTGATACTTTTCAGTGTGTTTCCTATTTGGAGTTACAAGGTAACAATTTTTTCATTTTGATTTGACATTGAAATTTTCTTACTCTTACAATGGTTGAACTTAAAAATTTTGATTTTTTTAAATGCTTCCTCTATTTTATGGGCAATTTCTCTATGAATCCACTTACCCCTAGTACAATAAGTAATACCTATGTTTTTCTTGAATTTAATGTGTAAATATTTTTTCATGACTAAAAATCTAAAGATTTCTAATTTTATTGAGAAGGAATTGATATTACATAATGCCAAAATATTATTTACAGTTAATATGCATTGTCCATACTTCAAAATCCACTATTTATGAAAGTATACACTTGTGAAGGAAAATGGGTATTTCTCATATAATTTGATGTTCTAAATGACATGAAGACCAATCATTTTTTATCACTCCTCTTTTGGCAGTTTTAAGGCAATAAGAGAACACGTCACTATAATTGCATAAGTTTTTCTACTTCCACTTACATATCTATTGACATTTTTTTTGGGTACTATGTACTATGTTGAAGTAAGTATGTTTTTTTTTTCAACTACTATAGTAATTTGTATGTCATACATTTGTTTTAGTCATCACAAGGAGTCAAATGTAATATTGCATGTGAAAAATAAGTATTTGAATTTTACAATACAACATATGAAGTGAAGGGGGTGTTGTCAAGTTTTTTGATTTTTACATGTATGAGTAATTATTTCATGTATATAATTGACAATGTCATATGAATTCTCATACGTTTTTCTCTCTTATAGTTCATTACTAATATATGTTGTATGTGTTGGGTGAATATTTTGTCAATCAGCTAACTGATGAGCAAAATAGGTCTCTTCAACCACAGCATAGGGAAATTGGTCGGCCAGATGTGCAAGTTTACTACATCAAAAGGGGACAAATCTCTCCTCTCATCAAGGGGAGGTTCCCTGTAGATATGCAGGAGCTATATACTATATATATATAAACAAAAAATAACTATCAGGGGTAGGATAAATCATCCATCTCTCTTTTTTTATGGATGATGTTCACAAATCAAAGGATAAATCCTGATGAAATGATAGAAGGCACTCCTCTTCTTTTACAAGTGTTGTTCAGCAGACAAAAAGAATATTTTGGGTGGTGACAAGTAACTGTAACAGGGCACAGTAATACAATAGGATGAAATGTAGCACAAAGTCTCCACCCCAAATGCCAAAGAGTGAAATATGAAGGACAATGAGGGCACAAATTTGTCCCAAGATCCTTTACACAAAAACAAAATATGAAGGATAATGAGGGCACAAAGTCATCCCAAGATCCTTTAAACAGGAATAAAAAGAAAACACACTAAAGGCAATTATGGGGGCACAAAGTCTCTCCACAGTTGGCTTCAGGACACCTTCCTAATTACTTTCACTAATTCTTCTTATTTAATTAAATGGACAAAAAATGTAATAAGGAAATAGACATAAGAATAATTTCCCCAACAACCAAGCTATTCCAGCACAAAGTCTAACAAGTCACTTCTTTTCTTATTCAAATAACAAAATATGATAAACAATCTGAGCTCAAAGTCTTAGTAATGCCTTTCAATTTGGGCAGAGTTTTGTTTCTGATAATCGAGAGAGATCCAAAAAACAATAAGAGAGAGTCCAATATATAGTGCTCCAAGAAAGACTTGGGCACTTTGTTTCACAAAAGATGTGTTACAATGCATTCAATGCCTTTAATGCATTTTAAATTTTTTCCATGGGCACTACTGGAATCAAGCGTCAATCTTTAATATGGGCCACCTGATGTGTTTCCTGATGTGTGCACAGTTGTTTGCTTTACTCGATGCAAAAAAATGGGCCATGCCATTGAATGTTCACACTCTTTCGACATCCACCTGGTGGGCTACTTTACCTTCTAGAAACTTATCCTATGCGTGGATATTTTTTATCTTTGTCCATCATTCCCCTTTTCCTTGATGTGTTTCATCCTTATCTATGTGATCTGAGCTCTTAGGCTATCTCTTTAGCTGATCACAGAATTTGTTCATAGGACCTGTGTCGTATTTGAAAATCAACAGATATTTCTTTATCTTAAATTTGACATCCACAAGGACATCAATGGTTCAATCACTTTCCTGGTTCAATCCATTTCTTGGTTTAATCACTTTATTGGTCTTTGATTGAACCATCCCTTTGTTCGGTTCTTCCTTTAATCTTTGAACCAATGTTCTCTGCTCTTCGCAAGGGAACCTGCCCTTAGTTCACCACCCTCCACAAGGGCACTTGTTTTTTCAGCTTTGGGACACTCCTTTGAACTATCCACATTGAAAATTTGAACCTGTGAGCTGTTGAACCATGTTGGTTCAAGTTTCAATGGTTCAATGATTCAATCGCTTTATTGCTTTTTGTCTAGAGATTCTTTTGAACCATTAAAATTGTGAACCTTGAACCTTTGAACCGTTGAACCATTTTAGTTCAACATTTAATTGGTTCATTGGTTCATCTTTTAGGCTTCTATAAAGGTCCATTTTGCTCATCACTTGCCCTCCGCAAGGGTAATTCAGCCTGTGGGCTTTGGGGCAATCCTTTGAACTGACCACTTGAACTAATCGATTAAACCTTTGAATTATTTTGGTTCAAGGTTCAATGGTTCAAGCAATTTCTTGTGTTCTATTCATTCACTTGAATGCTTGAACCAACCGTGTTAAACCAATCACATTGAATGAATGAACCTTCCTTTGGAATCATTTGTCACTACCTCTTTCTTTGCTTGAGGCTACTTTCTGCTGATGTCAGCAAGTGACACATGGCGTCTTCTACTGTGAAATAGGTGAGTACACTTGGCGGCTTTCATTGGATTTTACAAAGGACACGTGGTGACTTCCACTATAACTTAGATACCTTTTGAGAGTCCTACAAAAGATGACACATGGTAGCCTTCACTATAGCTTTATGAGGGACATGTGGCACATTCTGCTACAATTTGAGGTTTGATCTTTCCCAGAGGTAACTTGCCCTTTGGGGTCTTGAGAAATGGTGCACTTTCCTTGGTGAGAGCCTCCCACAAGGGTACCTACCCTTCAGGATTTTTTGGGCGGCCTTCGGGCTTTTATCTCCTTCAGTAGGCTTTTGTTTTGGGATTTTCCTTTGAGCAAAAGTTTGAAGGAATTCCTTCAGACATTTTGTCTGAAGCAAATCTTCCTTCCCTTTGTCTTTTCTTCCCACTTGCTTCCACTTTCCATCAGGCTTTCTCCCCGGGTGAATTTCTTCAAAAAAATGTCTGAAGGAATTCCTTCAGGCATTTTGTCCAAAGGACTTGTACCTTGTTAACTTTTCTGTGGGAACTTTTTAGAAAGAATTCCCTGCTCTTCACTTGGTCTTTGAAATGGTCTGCCTATTCCTTGCCTACCCTCTGCAAGTGTTGTTTGTCCTTGGTTCACTTTTATGAAGGAATTCTCTTTGTCTACATTTGCTCACTGCCCTCTGCAAGGGCACTCAACTTGGTTCATTGCCCTTTCATATTTTTGCAATGGTCCACTTTAGCTCCTAAATGCCCTCCGCAAGGGCACTTGTCCTTAGAGCTCTTGGAAGACCCCTTTGAAATTCCTAATTGAAAAAATGGCTAAGTGTTGAACCTGTGTCTTTCATGCAGAGTCCGTAGAAACCAACCTGCAGAGTCTGTAGAAACTGAGTTTGTAGATCTGATGGAGTCCGTAGAAATGAAGTTAGCAGAGTCTATAGTTTTCAAGCCTTGGAATTCATAGAAACTGAGTCTGTAGATTTCTTCCTATAGAGTTCGTAGATACGAGTTCATAAAACTGTGGGAGTCCATAGATTTCTTCCTGCAGAGTCCATAGAAATGAACCTGTAGAGTCTGTAGAAACCTGAGGAGTCCATATATTTGAGTCCTTAGAACTTAGCCTACAGAGTCCGTAGATTCAAGCCTGCAGAGTCCGTAGAACTTGAAAAAGATTGAAAAATGGAGAATTTGAATGCTTAGAACATTTTTTGAAAAGGGGAGAGAGGATTTTGGTCTATTGGACCAAAATAATTCAAATGTTGTCCCAAAAATGAGTGATATTTTTTTGGGGAACTTCCTTTAGTTGAAAACTTGGAAACGCTGAGGGGAGTAGAAACCAGAATATCCAGTGCCTTGAAGTATGCCATTGGGCCATGGAGTCAAGCTACCCAAAAAGAAAGGTGACAAAAAAAAATGAAAGCACAAAAAAAGAACTAAAGACTATACAAATATACATATGTACAAGTTGACCTTATCTGATACTTCAAGAATTGAAGTGCTTCAGATGCTGCCCATTGTAAGCCAATGAAAAGGGTGTACCATCTTGATATTTCAATAGGAAGTTGTTCTCACCATTGAGATGATGAATATTAAATGGGCCTCTCCAAAGAGAATCAAACATCCCATGCATCCCTTTTGGTTCTCTTCTCTTGTCCCACAGTAGGACTTGATCTCCAACCTAGAAATCATAACTTTTTGCCTTCTGGTCGAAGAGCTTCTTCACAAGACTTTGATGGGCAGCAATTCGGTCCACCACCATAGTTCTCTGCTCATCCAAATCAGTCAAGCACATGATCCTCTTATCAAGGGGGATTTCATATGTCTGATCTTCAATTGCCTTAGCCAATTTTAATGTTGGTAATTCCAAGGTGATTGGTATCTCAGCATTGATACCATAAAGAAGTTGGAAAGGAGACATACCAATTACACTTTTTGGTGTAATTATATCTACCCATAGAGTATCAACCAATGTTTTATGCCATGTCCTTTGGTTGTCATCCACTAGCTTCTTGATGATAGTCACCAGGTTCTTATTGCTTGATTCAGCTTGTCCATTCCCTTGTGGAAAGTAATCAAAAGAGTGAGAGAGGGTAATCCCATAGTAAAAATAGAACTGAGTAATCTCTTGGGAAGTGAAACAATCTGCATTTTCTATGACAATCTTGATTGGGACCCCAAACCTAGAAATGATATTCTCTTTGAGGAAATTGCATACTACTTCTGAAGTGGCATGGTTGGTTGGGATAACTTCTACCCACTTGGTGAAGTAGTCAGTTGCTGTAAGGACATAATCATGTCCAGCACTTGAAGATGCATTTATAGCTCCAATAAAATCATTTTCCCATTGCTAGAATGGTTCCTCTATGACCACTGGCTTGAGAGGTAGGGCAGTTAACTTGGGTCTCCTAAAAAATTGCTGGACAAAATAGGCAGCTTTCAACTTGATAGTCCTCCTTTATTTTTAAGATAGGTGAGCAAGACACTCACCATAAGTAAGGAAATGAGTAATACCTGAATACCACTCATTCATGGTGGACATAAAGAGGATTGTCATTGTGTCTTCTACCTCTGCTTCTTCATGCTCTGTTCCTTCTGGTTTGTTATCAGCAATTAATTGGCATAGGCCTTTTCCCCATACCAGATTTGTTGGTTTGATAACTAGATCAAACTCCTATATCTTTGAAATCCAATTGCCTCTTTTCATCCCAAACTCTTGTTGAGTTAGTATGGATTTGACTGTGGTATTAGGAACCAAGGCAGTAGTGTGATAATTCAAGATATAGAAGCGGACATGCTTGATTGCCTTCACCACTACATAAGCATTCTTCTCCATGTTTCAGTACTTCAACTCATTAGATTTGAGATGGAAGCTCATGAAAAAAATGGGAGATTCCATACCTTCTTCATTCTGTTGAACCAAAATTGTTGAAAGTGTGTGTTCAGAAGCATAACTATATATGGTGAACTCTTTTTTATAGTCTGGACAAACCAAAATTGGGGTGTGAGCAATCGCAGTCTTGATATCCTCAAATTTTGACTTTCCTTCTTCAGTCCAGTTGAAGGTGGCCTTTCCCTTCATCATGTTCACAATGTGTTGAGTCTTCTCTGCAAACTCGGGGATGAACCTTTGTAAGAAATCCACCTTTCCAAAGAAAGAGTGAACAACAGTATTACTTGTAGGCAAGGTAAGCTCTTGGATAGACTTGAATCTATCTGAGTCAATATTTATGCCTCCTTTGGACACAATGTGTCTGATAAGTTTCCCCTCTGTTACTCCAAAAATTGACTTTTTCGGGTTTAAGGAAATGCCATTCTGGAGGCAGCGCTCCAACACTTGTTGCAAGTGGCGTATATGATCAGAGCAAGGCAGTTTATTGACTCTAAACCAAAAACATCAAACTAGAAAAAAATAAAAATACGTATAAACTACTCCAGTCAACCTTCAAGTGGTTAGTAACCGAAGTTACTTGTTTTATGTTTGACTGCATTAGAGACAAGGCATACTATTTTGTTGTTTTATTTCTTTTTATCTTTTCTCATTATCCTTATCTTTACCATATTTGGCAGCACATCCAACCTCTCCTTGCATGTATGGAATCCATACAATAATTATGATTCTTCCCAACCATTCATTTGGTTTCCCAAGATAGCTCGATGTGTCTACAAGATCTCTTCAATAATGACTCTGCTTTGCATAGTGGCTGCAGGCACTCTATAGTAGCTACAGGAAACCTATATGTGAAAATTTTAGTTGCTACAGGTATTTTGTAGTGGGAACTCTACAGTGTCTATGGGAAACCTATAGGTGAAGCCTACAATTGATATGATCACTCTATAGTAGCTACGAGCAACCTATAGGTGAAGCCTACGATTTCTACATGCAACCTATAGTAGCTATAATTAGCAAGATTCTACAACTTTATATGAGCCTTCAAATGCTTGTTAGATAAAGCCACACTAATATAATCCAATCAAGTAAAATAGTCAATAATTCATAACATAACACATACACACACATATCAATGAACATACAAAATCATAACTTCATTCAATCATTTGCATTAGTAACGGATAGTTATGGGATTTACATAGAAAAAGACATAGACTAAGCATGGATGAGGCTATAAAAGTAATCAATTTGTCGCCTCATCACTCCCCTCGAAGGGGCATCATGGGCCACCCAAACATTTTTTGGAGAATTTTCGTAACCCCATTTCTTTGTGACTGATGCAAAATTTAGCGAAAAGCATCAACGAATTTATTTCTTCTAATTATGATCATTTTAAGCGGCCTTTTTATTCTTTGAATAGTCATTGCTTCAACCAAATGTCTCTCCATGCCTTCTCAAATAGAGTTAAAATGTATACATCCAATTCTTTTCACCATTATGCTAAAATTACAAATCTAGATGACCTTTTACAATACTACACAATTTGGGCCAAAATCACTAAAACACTCTAATTCATCTTCACATGTCACATGTACATGTTGATTCTTGTCATTTGATACCCTGATTGAAGTAATGCATTTTATAGAATCATTATATTTTCCCAATTCACTTTGATTCAATTTGAAACTAAGCAAAATGACATATTGGACCACTAAAACCATCTAATTTAGTAGCACACATCATGTGCATGTGTCAGTTTGCATATATAATACCCTAACTAGGTTATTACCATATATGCAATTGACATCTTCTGGTTTAACTCCAGTCAAATTATGACTCAGTAAAATGATATTTTCAACCACTTTGATTAAACATGTGACCAATTTCAAAATAATTTCAAAATTATTAAGAAAAGACATTGAGCAAATCAAAACTAAATTAAGAGCTTAAGTGAAAAATACATGGAAATTTAATGAATATCAAATATTGTAAAGTCATAAATCAAAATATCTCACCCATGACATCATCGAAGGGGTGTCATGTAGTATGCATTAATGGAGCTAAAATATCTAGATTAAGGCTACCCATGCCGTATTAATGTTTAATTCTTTCAAATATTGATGACCACATTTATTGTTTGTCCCTCCAAAATTGAATCAATCCATCGCCACACATCGTGATCTCAAGATGGATGGTCATGGTTGATTCTAAACATTTAAAAAAAGATATAAATAAGTGAGCCATGGACATAACTTTTAAGCTTTAGTTATGAACACACATATGAACACTTATGTGCCATTACAGAAGACTAAATTTGTTGGGTGAATACGAGGAACCTATGTAGAATATAAAATATTGACGCTATAAGAAAGATCTATTTAACCACATATGAATATATGTGTGCAAGACTGAAGAATAAGGTTGATGAGTAAATATGGGGAAGCTATGTACAATGTAAAATATTGATGCTTAACTAAATATTTAGTCATCAAGATGTTCCTGTGTGGTTCCTTGATAACATATGTAATCAACTACTAAATATCTTGTTAAGCCACTAATGGGATAGGATGTCAATTTTTTGGTGTCATGTCAACAATAATATCATGCCAATATTTTGCATGGTCATAATTATCTTCTTGATCCTAAATTTGTGGTATGTGACTCTTACAATTTTTTGCATTTATATATGTCAAACCCACTACATCATACTATGGTATTGGATTTTATGCTTTGTTTTACTTCACCATATGTGTTTTATCATCTACCTTTGATGTGATTATATTAGCTATTTATTTACCTGAGTGTTAGCTGAAAAATTTTTTCCTTTCTCTATTCTTGCTCTATAGATTCATCCTCTCTTGATATGGTAACCATTGCAACTTCATGTTCATATGTGGCATAGTTATAATCTTTACCTATTTTTACCCCCATTGTTAATAGCCATGATTTTCTTAGTTTTTCATTACATTGATCCAAGGAAGGGTTGATGTGAAATATGAAAACACATGCTTTTTAGTCCAAGGTATACTATAAGCTCAATGGATCCAACGTAGCAATAAGGCCCAATAGTATTACCCAAATTTTTTCATTCATACCCAAGATATTGGATAAGTTCCACGCTACTTATATTGGCTTCATGAAAAGAGGAAATTGTAACCTCAGTACATTTATTTCCATCGGTAAGAAGACTAAGTATTAAACGATGTAGATATGAAGAATATTTTTTAGCTGCCTCCTTTTGAACAACATTAACATTATTTGGTAAGTCTTTCTTTCAATTTTCCTTTGTGAGAAACAATTTCTTGAGAATAATTTCCTTTTATCTTGTGTTTGTTTTTGTAACTTATTCTTTTATTCTTGCTCTTGTAGTAATTTCTTGTTTTCAATTTGTTCCCTTTGTATATATTATTTATGTAGCCTAATTTTTATTCTTTTTCCTTTTTAAGCCTTTCTTATTCTCATTTTCCTCATTTTAATTTTTTTTCTTTAAGTTTTTGTTTTGTAACTTTTCTTGCTCTAATTTTTCTTAGTATAATGTTGTTTGTTTGATTTTTTAATTTTTTAATGTTGTTTGTTTAATTTTTAATTTTGTAACTTATTCTTTTATTCTTGATAAGTTGAGCATTTCTAATCTATCTTTTTGTAGATATGTATTAACTAATTATCTCATTACGTTAAAAGGTAATTGTCTTTGAATTTTAGATTAAAATATAAATCATCAAACATCAAAGTCAATATATCTTAATAATATATTATTATCATATCAATAATTAAAAAATATTTCAAAGCATTACATGAATATGTATTGATTGTATATTTCACTTTATTAAATGATGAATCTTTAAATTTTTAATTAAAAAACAAATTGTTACACATCATAATTAATATAGTTACTTTCACTAAATGATAACTATCTTTAGGTTTTAGATTAAAATACGGATTGGTTTTAGGTCCAACAATTTTATTGCGATTGAGTTGAAGATTCGCGCACGTAGCCGACTTTTGCAAATGAATATAACACCGTTATCATGTATTTTATTTCGATATATATAATATACACAAGTGTCATGTATATATTTCAATCATTATCTATGCTTTTTATTTTGATATTATATAATATACACAAGTGTCATGTATGTATTTCAATCATTATCTATGCTTTTTATATGAATGTCATTGATGGGCTTACGTCGTCGGCTTGAAATTAAAATCAAATTTGGGAAATTTTTGTTCCAAAATGACAAATACGTAATGGCCAAAATGACCATAAAATTTTCTCGATATCCCACGCCACTGCTATCAATATTAATGTCATCATTATTATTATTTTTTAACCAACAAAAGGGAATAAGCTTTTCATTAAACTAATGGAGCGACATTTTGAATCTCAAAGGTGTCTTGCATCAAGAAATTAATAGATTTTGGCATCGGTGAATGAAGATATGCAACTAAATATAAAAATAACTCACACTTGGTAGAACTTCATATGAATTTCACAAGGTTAGTATGAATTTTGTAAGTTCTTTTAAATGTCTTTTAGAATTATTAAAAAATATTTTTAAGTTTATAAAAGTTTTGTAAGTTTGGAATTCAATTTAAAGTTTCATAAGTTTATGTAAATTTGAAAAGTTTAAATGTGCTTTGTAAAATTTAAAAATATTTGTTAATTTATTTTGTCATTTTTAAGAGAAAATTCATCATACATGTTAAAATGGTTCTAACAATTTAGTTTCTTGCAATTGTGTATTATGAATTAATATAACACCACTATCACTTTCGATAGATATAATATACACACGTGTCATGTATTTCAGTAAATTTTTATTCTTTTTTTGTAAATGTGATTGTTGGACTAATTTAAAATATATTTTGTTCGAAAAAGACAAATACACGATGAATAAAATGAATATAAAAGTCATGGGCCACTTCTATGCATATTAATATCATTAATATATTTTGATAACAAAAGGAGATGAGCTTTTCATTAAGTGAATAAAGGGGCATTTTGAATCTCAAAGTTGTCTTGCATGTCGATTTGTATAAGTGAGATGGGGTTTACAAAATCTATGAAGTAAAGCCAAAGATTTTTTGGAATAAACCATGTAAAGGATTTTTAGATCAATGTTTTGGATCGCACTATATGAGCCATCATCAGGATCAGGGAAACAAACAGAATAGTATGATCATAGTGATGGATCATAGATTGTGATCCAAAACTTTGATCTAAAAATGTGACCTTGATGATGCCTTATAGAGTGTGATCCTAAAATTTGATCTAAAATTGTGATCCTGATGATGCCTCACAAAGTTTGATCTAAAACATTGATCTAAAAATACTTACATGATTTAATCTAGAAAATTCATCTTTAGATCAAGGTGGTTCCAACAAGCCAATATCCTTCAATTGTGTATTAATAATCAAAAAAATTGAACAATTCAAATAATTCAAATTATCATTATCTAAATGAAAAACCATCAACTTTGTAGCACTATGATGCATTCAACAACAAAAATGCAATGAAAAATATTTCACTACATATGTTGCACCTTTGGAAAATTTTGATATGCCAAAGTTCGGTGGAATCATTATCATGCAAACAGATTGAAACAAAATAAGGAGCATGGTAGTGATTGAAGTAAAAAAATGCATGCTTTCTTAGAGGCATTGCTTTGCACAATTTTTTTTGATCAATGGATCCCCAAAGAAGGATTGGTTAGGTGCATTTAACATAACATATAAGGAATCTCTAAAAAATGGAATAGTCAAATTTCATGAAACAAATTTCATTATAATTTGTTTATTAATTTAAAATTAATTTAGTAACATGTTTAATTATTGTGTTATTGGATATTTGAATTCCTCGATATCATTTTTTTGGTAGTGCATCCTTACTAATACATATAATGTCAACACCAAAAAAGGGACCAGATAATGTCCCCTCTATGAGAGAAGGTTCCACCTAATGGTGAGAGACTTCATAAGAGAAGAGGGTTGTAGTAAAAAAATGCATTCAATAATAGAAATAATAATAAAATTATATATTTTGATGATTAGGGAAATGTGTATGTGTGTGAACATGAGTGCATAGACAATTAGGCATGAAGTTAATAAATGTGAAAGAATTCCACCTACACATTATGCATATTTGAGTGTCAGAGTTTGAATGAATGTAATGATACCATATGTTCAATGTTCATCTTGTGTTTGTTATTATAATTCATATCATTTGATGCATTCATGATTTTTAGTTTATTTAGTCAACTAAAACCCCACCCCAACATCAATTTGTATCATAGTATGTTGAGTTCTTCACTCATAGATAATTAGGTACGATTTGACTACATGTTTAATAACTTCACCTCCAAGTTATACAAAGATTAGTGTGAGACTATGATTACATTAATTACATTTGGGTTTGATATGACTAGTAAATTTAATTACATTTCAAAATTTCCATTTAAAATGTTAGTGAGTATGATCCTAGGTCCAGAGAAGGTGTGGTGATCTAAACATAGTTTATAATATGAACCATCAATTTCTTCGCAAAACATAATTAAACACTTATTTAGAATAGAAATTATTTATGTATTCAAGCAAAAAACAATAATATGCATAGGTTTTTTGGTAAAATTTTGTGCATCATGATGATACTACATATAAAATATTGAATCTAAAAATATTTAAAAGTTGTCTAATTATGAAAAAAATTCACTAATTTTATTCTGGTAAATACTCAATAAAATGATGCCCTGATTTTCTCAAAATTATGCCATAGTTTAATCAATGGTACTTTTCCTACCCAAATACAATAATCAAGTATTTTGTTTGACTTATGTAAATTCAACCTTAAATTTAATACTTAAGTAAATTTGAGGAAGAAAATAAATTCTACCTTAGTGATATCCTAAGCCTTTATTGATGATAATAATTGTACCTCTTAATGACACCCCAATGTCATCATTAGTGGCACCCTAACATCATCTTTTAGTGACATTTTAAGTGGCGTCCTAATGTCCTAATGACATTCTTAGGAACACCCTCTAATGTCACTTTTTAAAATATTGTGTTAGTGACACCATAACATCACCTCATAACATCATTTTTTCGATATCACTTAAATTTTGACTTTAACATATGAATTTTGAGTAAAAAATAATTAACTGATACTAAGATAATTTTACGATTCAATTTTAAACAATCAAAGTTATATAATAAATTAAATATTAAGATCACATAATTACAATATTAATGTATTTAACTAATATGCCTTTCCACTAGTGATAATTATTTTTGAATAATTCTTTTTTACATAGACATAATCATACATAATTTTAAATTATGTGACTTATTTATTTCCATTTTACTTTCAAAAAAGTTTGCTTGAGTAATAATAATTATTATTTATATCATGGGCATAATCATTCAACATGAAATTATCCCACTTATTTATTTCATTTTACTTTTGAAAATATTCACTTGAAATATAAGAATTGAGTGGTGGAGAATGTATAAATAAAAAAATTGAAACTTAAGTGAGTCATTTTTATAAATTTGTAGTCTTTCGAAATTAAATTATATGATTTAGTGTAAATTTGGATATGGATACGAATAAATATTTTTTTATTATAAATTATTTTATAATTTAAATCTTTATTTTTTTAATATATATATATATATGTATATATATATATATATATGTGTGTGTATATGTTTCTTAAAAAAATTGTTGATTATCATTTATATTTAAAAGCATGACATATAATAATCATTAAGCAATTCATTTAAAATATGTTTTATTTTTTGTTTTTTAAAATATTGATTGTTTTAATGTTTAAAAATAAATAGTTTATATAAAAATGTATGGAAAAAAAACTATCTATTTTTTTTAATAAAAATATAATTAATAGGAATTATTTTGGATGATATCTTTATTTTTTTAGAAATAGAGGTAAGAACTTGGATCATTTCTAAAGGGTGTTTGAAAGTTGCGGACACAATACTACATCACTAAATTTTTTTAAAAAAAATTATATTAGAATCACTTTAAAATAAAAGAAATTTTTCAAATACTATGTACAAATTGTAAAATAAAATTTGAATCTTTCTTTCTCAAAATTAATTCCGGTTGAAAAATTATTTTTAATTTTGTAAAAGTAGTAAAACCTTTAAATACCATATTCAAAAAAATGTTAAAATAGTTTAAAAATATATCTTATAGTAATTACATTTCATAAATATATTATAAAATTTCGTGAAACAATTTATATTTATCTTTTAAATATTTAAATTTTGCATACATATGAATCAATAAAATTTAAATCAACTTATTTATTTTAACTCTCAATTTCAACGTCATTATTATTAAAAAACAAAAACTTAAACAAACAAACTCACTCATCGTATAATCATTATTATTCCTATCATATTTTATATATATGAATCAATAAAATTTAAACTAATTAATTTATTTTAACTGCTAGTTTCAACATTGTTATTTAAAAAACATAAATACAAAATCATGTAATCATTATAATTCCTATTATATTCTACATACATATAAATCAATAAAACTTAAATTAAATTATTTATTTTAATGATAATTTCAACATCATTATATATATATAAACTCTCATGTAATTATTATAATTGCTATAAAATAATATTTTACGCGAATAGCCATTACGTGAATCTTGTTGGATTCCCGTGTAAATTATTGAATCCAGACACATTACGAGACACAATTTTAGTTAAAGCAACAAATATCTATTCAATCCTGTGACATTAGATAATGCTCCTTTGCACATCGTATTCAATATGTTAATTTTGATGTTGAACGTTCCCAAGCACGGAGAAGGCAGAAGGACCCGGATTCACGCCCAGAAAAGAAAAACACAAATACACTAACTGTTATGTGTAGATGTTCGAACCTTCTTAAATGTATTGTGTGGAGACATATCGTAAACTGCGCCTCCCGCAACGGTAAAATAAATACTCGAAACCTCCTTCATGGGAACCGTAGGGGGTAACATAGCTCGTATGGTTCACCAGTCAAATTCAGAGGTTGAGCTTTTATATTAGACATTACTACAGATTTTAAAGGATTGTACGCAGCCCGTGCCAAACGTGAAAGGGTCGTGTTGACCATTTTTTCCCTACAGTTCAAAAAGAGTCAACCTTCTATAGCCAAAATCTTGTATACGGTTTTTTTATAACCTCATAGAGTATGTTGCAGTGCATCTGGTGTCATTCCTTATGCCATTCTTTAGTTTAAGTCTAGCTTGGTCCTTGTGGCATTTGGTGTCTAAGGGACCATTTTAGAGTCATTTTATGCAAGTGGTATGTCTTCATGGTGATCAATGCAGTTAGGGCATGGATAAGGTTGATAACGGATGAGCAGATGGAGAGTGATGTCTATGCCCTATGGGATGCTAAGAGTGCTCGAAATGACTTAAGAAGAACCTGGTTTTCAACTAGGTCTTCATTGTATTCATCTAGGCATCTTGGGTCGAGTGGTAAAGAGTGCAAGTAGGTAGTTTGTTGAGCCCACATCTCGCATGTACAGATGAATCAGAGGAAATTCATCATATGGGTTTCTTTCCTTTTGTGCCAAGATCATATGCTCTAAATATCAGGTCTTCTGTCTAAACACATCAAAATTTACAAAGGTCTGAAGTTGGCTCCTCAGTCACTTTCTACTTGTTTTCCCATACTAAGCCATTTTCAGAAAGGTTCTAGCAGCACTGAGTGAGCACTTTCACGAACCTATATCTCACACGTGTGGTAGTTACAAAAGAAGGTGACCACATGGGTTTATTCACCTTGGTCCCAAGTTGTTATGCGCTAAGTCCGAGATCCTCCGCCAAAATGCAAATGCAGTTATACATGTGCAAAGTTAAGATCCCATGCATTTTTGATAAGTTTCTCATACTTAGTTGTTTGATCTAAACCGTCACCAGGACGTCACGTAGGAGCAAATGGACTAGCCATCTTGAACTTTGAATATTTTCGCTTTGAAAGCTCCTGAAACCAGCGGATCAAATGGGTTTGTCCATTTTAACCTTAAGAATATCTTCTTAAAGTTTGATGCCTCTGTGATTTCTATGCTTCAAGATCCAAGCCTCAAACGCTGGTAAAAAACTAAAATATGTTCATGCAAATGTCAATTTTAAGACCTAGTAAATAACCATTGGTTTTCAAACTAAGGCAGATGTAATGGCTCATGCTCAATCATACAATAGATATCCAACAGAGCACGTTAAAGTCAAATTCTCAAAGGCTCCTCTAAGTGAACCAACCAGTGACAAGTGTCACATTCACGAAACTTGTCAGACAGAGACCTAATGAGCGCAAGCTTGTCAGAGTTAATGTTTGAGCTTGTTAGAAAATGTAACAGCTCGTGCTTAATCGTACATTAGAGATCCAATGGTGAGATATGAATAAAAAAATAAGATGGCTCAAGAGATCAACATGTGGCATAAACATGTAAGTTCATAGACTGATAGGATCCTAAAGATCAATATAGGATTGCCAAGTGGCACCAATAGGGACAAGGTTGACAATTCAAATACAGATTCGAGATCTCGCACTTATTCATGTTTGGAAGATCCGATGCAGTGAATGAGAGTCAATGTGTCAATGAGCCAAATCAGATTTCGATAACCAATTAGATCGAAGGTGAGCATAGGGTTTTTGATGGAGGTTGAGAATCCATTTTTGACCATAGACAACAAGGTTTTTTAGAGTCTTCCCGACACCATTGAAGCTCACTACAACACCATGGAGTGGTCAAGATGATGTAGTCAGGTATAAATAACATATAGGGATGCCACTAGAGATCAACACAGACCTTTGGTTCATAGATTTATTACATACAGGGTCCATCTTTTAAGTAGCATTATTTGGTGATTGTGTTCACCATTCTAACATAAGGGTCCATGCATCTATAAACCCTTAACTCCTGTAGTAATATAATGACTATAGGAAATAGTATGAGATTGGTTTTCCATCTATAGTGGACCCATGAGCAAAAAAACTAGTTTGAGCATGATCTGGGTGAAGCATACACTTAAGCCCCAACAGTCTCATCTCCAAGATCAATTGCATGAAAAGGACCCTTCTCTCCACTCTAGTACACATCAACAAACCAGTCATGGGATATTTAGCATCAGGACAAACCTCTAACCACTTGATCCTGTCATTGTAACCATTAGGGAGCATCAAGGGGAGAACGATGTAACTGTGTAACCATTTAAGTTGACCTGGATCAATCAAATGGTCCAAATGAACATATTTGTAGAGGTTATTGTAACCAATTTTCAAATGGATTCAAACTACTTGATTCCCTTTTGAGCACCAAAATCCTCTCTCTCTCTCTCTCTCTCTCTCTCTCTCTCTCTCTCTCTCTCTCTCTCTCTCTCTCTCTCTCTCTCTCTCTCTCTCTCTCTCTCTCTCTCTCTCTCTCTCTCTCTCTCTCTCTCTCGCTCCACTTTTCTATAAGTATAGCTCTTGAGCTATTAAAAAGAGGTTCCACAGTATGTATGGCGAGGCCCTTTTGGATTGATGTTATATTTTTCCTTTGAACATTAATACAACTTTGTTTTCTAAGTTTTGAATAATTTCCTAAGTCTGTAAGTGATGTATGTTGATGAGAAGTGATAACTGTCTATCCTTCCTTCCCTTATTTGTTTATGTCTAAGCAAGAGTTCTTAATCTAACAGCTTATATAGAGTCTAGTCTAGTGTGTAAAGTTTTTCAAGTGTACAATTGTCCTTTGAGTGTGAAATCCTCCCTCTGGTTCATTTACCTTGTGTGATTGCTCACATTTTTCCTCTATATCTAAATACTCATGTTAGAATCTATTAAAACTTAGAGTCTAGTTTGTATTTTCTTTTTTAATGTGGTAGAAATATGATGGCCATGTGGAAGATATTCTTGGTGAATCACCTTATTTAGAGTAGGTTTAATTCATGAATTTTCTAACTCTTTTTTCCCATAAATAATTAGTAGCTTCACTGACAAACATTGCATGATATATTTAGGGAGCGAGCCCTTAAACCTAAAGGCTCATTTTTGATATAGGTACACCCACATACCTAAAAATGTTCCCATGTTGCCCAAATTTGAAACAAACTTGAATAACCTCTTCCAGGGTGCATGATTTAGTGACAACAATTTTGACATGCCCAGTGGGATGCATTGTGTTCAAGATAACTTGTCAAGGTGAATGTTGGTCTTGACAAACACTAGCTGTAAACTGGTGTGATACTCAGTATTTGGTGACTCATCAAAGTAGATCTAGTTTCATACCATTGTTTGGTTTTAAAATTTCCCCTATAATTCATGGACCTCACAAGGTCATCCTCAGCTAGACCATCTAATCCTATTAATCCACCCATTCATCCTGATACCCCTCTTGAAATTCAGTATCAATAACCTAATCTACCCTTTGAAGAATGAGTAGATTTTTCTAAAGAGGAAGAAGAGGAAGAGGCTGAATAAGTGGAATATCTTGAAGAATAAGAAATGGATAGACCTTATGGTTTCCCCACTTTCAACACTGATAATTCCATTCAACTTCATGCATATGATGCTATCCCTCCCAACGCCACAAAAGGTGTGCCCATGTTTAATAGTGAGGATCTTATCACACCTATTGAACACATTAGAGATGTATTTAACTTTTGTAGTTTCCACAATGTTGTCTGAGATAACATTTCCATTACGCTCTTTGCCATGTCCCTTAATGGGAAGGCTCTTGATTGGTATATGACACTAGAATGTAGATGTATCACAACATGGGATGAGTTTGGAGTGTTGTTGACTTCCATATCTCTCTCTCATTCATCAGCTCAATGTGATAAAAATGGGGGCCAGTAAAAATATACATGATTTCAATGAAACATTTCAGAAGACTTGGCATAGGTTGCCTCCTCTTATGAGACCACCTACTAGCTTTGTATTCCCTATTTACTTGAAATCCAATGGGATTGCAATTGCTATCATACTTCAATCTATGGGTGGTTTCACCCTCCTTGAAGTATATGAGTTTCTTATCAAATCTAATAATAGTCTCATCCAAGATGGAATATTGTCACCTAAAGTGTCTATGCCTCCATTTTATCATGCTTTTTTTTATGCTTCAAATGTGGCTCAAAATCCTAATGTCGATACCAAGCCTAGATTTGCTCCTAAGAAAGAGGATAATATCATGGACAAAGATACAAAAATTTAGAGGCTAAGATCTCAGATTATACAATAAAGTTCTTATCAGAACCCTTACTCCTATCATCCACAATATCATAAATAATATGGAAGAGGGAGAGGTCAATGGTTGCCTAATCCCAATAGGCCTGCTAATGTCTAGAATCCTAACTCTACCACCAATGCAAGAGAGATAATACTAGTTCATAGCAATTTGGTGCAGGGAGAAGATTAGCATCAAGACCAATTCATGGTTTCCAATCAAAATTGAGAGCAAGATCTAGTGTCTCAAGGAGTAATTACTCCCCTCCTATCAAATGAATATGGGGTGATGATGTAAGCTAACGTGGATTGTTAAACTCAATGAGAGATCTTCACTAAATTTTTGACTAAAGATACTTTTGTGCTAAATCAAGGAACCTATGTTGTAGACAATACCAAAGCCAAGAAGAAGGCTATAGGGGGTCGTGGCAACATGCCTACAGGCCAATCCAATCTTCCTACAAGTCAATAAGACACCATTCCAAAGGCTTTTGTGGTAGTTCCAAAGGCTTCTTCACCTCCAACAAGATAAAATGTGGTAAGGTCTGCCCCTATCCCTCAACTTCTAAGTATTTCTCTACAAACAGCCCAAGATAAAGTAGGTATATCTTATTTAAATATTATAGATTCTTTGAAGAGTACTTAAACATCCATTTCCCTTTGGGATGTTTTACATATGCCTGGTCAGAATAAACTCCTCCAAAAATAGTTATTTGCTATCCTCACTAGTGTCTCACCCTTAAATCAAAGTCAAAGTCATTTTGTCCTTGCAAGTGTCCCTAGTACCATTTTTGAAACATCCATTAGGGTTGAGAAACCTCCACCATTCTATCTCACTCTCATAGTAGGTGACAAGTTGGTCCATTATTGCATAGTGGATAGTGGAGCTTCAACTTCAGTCATGCCCAATGTAGTAGCTAACAAATTGGCTTTGAAATATCAGCCTCATAGTAAAGGAGTTCTCCAACTATATGGTATCCCTGTGAAAATCATAGGACTGATAAAAAACTTGAAGGTTTTCCTACATGACTGTCTTAGCTTTCCTATCTTTCAAGACATAGTTATTGTTGATCTCCCATCACACTTTACAATCTGCCTATCAAGGGACTTTACTACCAAGATTGGTGGATATATTTCAATTGATTGGTCCTTCTTGGCCTTTTATATGAGGTATGGGACCAAGGTGACAATTAGTACATAGCCTCTTTCAATTTTTCATATCAAACCTTACAGCGAGAAAAGTTCTAACTTGAACTGTGTTATTCATGAAGAAAAGTATTATATTCTAGATGATGGCACTTATTTTAAGATTAAGGGCATTGCAGATTTTTTCTTAATGAATATGGTACTAAAATTATGATAAATATCCTTATGCTCTCATGGAGGAAACTAATCTAGGTACATATTGTATATATGAAGAATGAACACAGACACCTCTACTCACCAAGGAAGAGGGCGAAAATGATGAACTATGGAAGATGTTGTTTGATGGTTCAAGAAGTAAAGTTAGTGCAGGGGCTGGTTTTATATTGATCTCTCCATCTAAACAACATTTTTATGATTCATATAGATTTCATTTCAATTCCACTTTTAATGTGGCTGAGTATGAAGTTTTGATCCATAACATTCAATGAGCAAGGAGAAAAGGGATCAAGAACCTGCAAGTGTATGGATACAATGAGTTGGTTGTACACCAAGTGAAGAAGATGGTTGCTACCAATAATGCTTAGCTTTAGTGATATAGGCATCATGTATGGCATTTTCTTGAATATTTTAATGCATACAACATATAGTTGGTCCCAAGAAAGTAGAATAATCATGCTGATAGACTAGCTACCATAACAGCTCAATTTGATACTCCAACTACCATAAAATTAGAGGAGAAAAAATATCACATTAATATCATTATCAGACCCTCTATACCTGATAATGAGGTTTCTTGGTAATTATTTTACAGTGACGAGCACATTGCATGTTTCTACATTCAATCTAAGTTCTCCTCAAGGAATCAAAAGAGATTCCAAGAGTAGTTTGGTGACTAGGGTGTGCAACTAAGGACAAATAATATACCTAAAGTTTTGGTGACCTTATAAATTATACTTAATGAAAATTATCAAAAGAAGGAAAATGTGTGTATGTCTTAAAAAACGGAGAATTATGAAAGAGTCTTGATATTCAAAGATAGACTCCTCAAACTAGGCAAGGTATGTTCTACATTAGAAAAGTAAGCATTCATTGATTTGTGTAAAAAAATTCATGACATATTTGATTGGGAATATAAAGACCTAAAAGGATTTTATCCTAGAATATTAATACATACTATTGAGTTATAATCTATAGCTAAATGGGTTAGACAAAAATAGAGGCCCATCAATCCCAAGGTTGAACAACTCATGAGGTTAGAGCTTACTAAACTCCTTGAATCTGAAACAATATTTCCCATCAAGCATTAACATGGGTAGCTAATATTTTGAATATTATAAATAAGAGTGTGGAGATAAGACTTTGTGTGGACTTTAGAGATCTTAATAGAGTATCACTCAAAGATCACTATCCCCTACGCTCAATGGAGAATATTTTACAAGTAGTTTCAGGTCCTCAACATTTCTCTCTTCTTGATGGATATTTAGGTTATAATCATATCCATTTGAATGATTATCATCAGTAATAAACAACATTTACAACTAAATGGGGGACTTTTTCTTATCAAAAGATGTCATTTGGTTTGTCAAATGTTGGTGTTACCTTTCAAAGAGCCATGGACATGGCCTTCAAAGGTTTGATTAATGAGATGTTGGTTTATCTAGATGATATAAAAGTATTTTCCAAGGATGGTAATAAACATATGCAACACTTGAGACAAGTGCTTGAAAGATTTAGGAAATATAGAACATCTCTTAATCCAAAAAAATGCATGTTTGTTGTCCACGAAGGTAAGCTCTTGGGACACATTATTTCTAAAGATGTTATTGTTATTGGTCCTGAAATGGATTTGGGCAATGTGGAACATCTCCTAATCCAAAGAAATGCATCTTTGTTGTCCATGAAGGTAAGCTCTTGGGATACATTGTTTCCAAAGATGGTATGGCTATTGGTTCTGAAAGGATAGAGGCTATTCTTGGTCTATCATTTCCCTTGCATAAGAAAGGTCTTCAAAGATTCTTGGGAAAAATAAATTTTGTAAGAAGATTAATACCTAGTTTTTCATCTTTAGTAAAACCTATCACATCTATGCTCAATAAGAACTAGGTCTTCTCTTGGACCAAGGAGGGTAAGAGAAATTTTAAATCCATAAAGAAAGCAATTACAGAAGCTCCTACCCTTGTGAATCTAGATTTTACTAAAGAATTGATGTTGTATTCATTTGCTAACCTTAATACTATCTCAACCATGTTAATTTAAAATAATAGTAAGGGTGTGGAGTAACCTATTACATTATTTACTCAAGGTTGAGAAGATTATGAAGTGAATTATACCTTTTTGGAGAAACAAGTACTCATTTTGTAAGATAACTAAAGAAGTTCAGGCAAATGATTTCATATAATAAAATTCATGTTATGGTTTCTCATCCTAGTACCAAAGAGTTCATTTTGAGAAAACACCTTAGTGAGAAGAGATCAAGATGGATCACTAAGGTAATGGAATATGATGTTGATATCAAAGTAACAAAGTTGGTAAGAGGGAAAGGTCTCTATGAACACTTAGTTTTAGATTTTCATGAGTCAAAAGAAGAGGTTCTAGTCAATCATGATTACCTCCCAACCAATTGGTTCCTTGCATATAAAAATATGGACACAAGATGTGATTATATTTATTCAAAATGGTGAGTATCCTAATAATATGAACAGATCACAAAGGAGATATTTTAGATTGAAATATATTCCTTTTTGTCTTGTGGATGGTGTCATATTTAGAAAAGAAATTAATGGTGTGCTATTGATATGTATTGATAATGATCAGCTTGGGGTGTTGCTAGAGAATTTTCATGATGGAATAGTAGGAGGTCATTTCTCCCCAAGACCTACAGCTACTAAGATCATGAGAGCGGGCTATTATTGGCTCAAGATCTTCAAAGATTGCCATGATTGGGTGAGAAGGTGTGTAAAATGTGCCTTCTTTATAGGAAAGTAGAATATTATAGCTCTTCCTCTAAATCCTATCCAAGTGGACCAACCTTTTATGCAATAGGGTCTTGACTTTATTGGCATGATAAAACCCCCATCAAGTTCTAGTCATAAATGGATACTCACAACAACTGACTATTTTACCATATGGGTTGAGGCAGTAGAATTTAAGGAGACTAAAAAGAGTGCCATCTTGGAGTTATCTGAGATAATCGTAACAAGGTTTGTCATCCCTTCTACTATAATTTAAAATAATGCTATTGCTTTTATGGGTGCAAAAATAGTTGATTGGGCAAGTAATAATGGCATATTATTGAGCAATTCATCCAACTATTACCCTAAAGGAAATGGGTTGGCTAAATATACCAACAAAAACCTAATAAAAATCATTAAGATAAACTTTGAGCATAACCAAATAACTTGGCACACTAAACTGAAAACAACCTTATGGGCTGATAAGATAACTCCCAAGAGGTCAATAAGGAATTCTCCTTTTGTGCTTGTCTATGGAAGGGAAGCTAGGTTGTCCATATTTCAAGAGCTTTCCACCTTGGAATTAGGACACCAACTAAAGGTTCTTAAGAAAACTCCCATGGAAGTGAGATTGATAAAACTAATGGAGTTGCAAGAGACTAGAAGTAAGTCACATAAGGCCATGGAGCATCATGAGGTACCAATGAAAAGGTCTTTTGACTAAAAGGAAACTCCAAGATAATTTTAAGAAGGTGACATAGTCTTGAAATGGGATGAAGATAGAGTAAATATGAGCAGACATACTAAGTTTGATGCCCTATGGAGTGGACTGTATGTCATTACAAAGTGCAAGAAAAACAATTCCTTTTAGTTAGCAATTATGAATTTAGAAGAGCTGCCTATCCCTATAAACGGGATACACTTAAAACCCTTCTATTGAAATTGTAAGATCTATCTTATCAATATTAGGTTAGATGTGTGTTTCCCTACTTGTTGTGTTGTGTTCCAATAAGTGCTCTTAAGCACATGTGTGTTTTGCTTAGTTCCTTGTTTTGTGTTTGGTTCCTATTATTTTCTATTATTTCGTGTGTTGTTCAAAGTAGTTTATATATCTAGCCTATATACTTGTGACTCCATATCCCAACGGATAGGATTTGGAAACTATTCATGGCATAGCAAGCATACCACCCTTGGTAAATCACCAAAGATGTTGACCATTTTTTCCCACATGCCAAAATGAGTCAACCCCCTATAGCCAAAATCTTGTATAGGGGAATTTTATAATACCATAGGGTATGTTGTAGCTCATCTGGTGTCATTCCTTATGCCATTATGGTTTAGTCATAGTTTAACTTGGTCCTTGTGTTATTTGGTGTCTAAGGGACCATTTTAGAGTCATTTTATGCAAGTGGTATGTCTTTATGGTGATCAATGTAGTTAGGGCATGAATAAGGTTGCTAACAGATGAGCAAATGGAGTGTGTTGCAGAGACCCTACAAGATGTTAAGAGTGCTTGAAATGGCTTAGGAATCTCCTAATTTTCATATGGTTCTTCATTGTATTAATCAAATCATCTTGGGTCTACTAGAAGAAAGTTCAAGTAGGCAGTTTGCTGAGGGTAGATCTCACACGTGCAAATGAATCAAAGGAAATTGGTCATATGGGTTTCTTCCCTTTTGTGCCAAGATCATATGCTCTAAATCTTAGGTCCTTCATCCAAGCACATAAAAATTTAAAAAGTTTTAAAGTTGGCTCCTTGGTCACTTTATGCTTTTTTCCCCATACTTAGCCTTTTTTAGGAAGGTTTTAGCAGACCTGAGTGAGAAATTTCACGAAGCTATATCTCACACATATAATAGTTGCAGAGGAAGGTGACCACATGGGTTTTTTTACCTTGGTCCCAAGTTGTTATGCACCAAGTCTAAGATCCTCCACCAAAATGTAAATGGAGATATACATGTGAAAATTTGGGATCCCAAGAAATTTTTCTAAGTTTCCCATACTTAGTCATTTGCTCTAAAGCATCACTAGGATGTCACACAAGAGAAAATGGACTAGTCATCTTGAACTTTAAATATATTTGTTTTGGAAGATCCTAGGACCAACAGACCAAATGGGTTTGTCCCTTTTAACCTTAAGAACATCTTTTGAAAGTTTTATGCCTCTATTATTTCTATGCTTCAAGATCAAAGCCTCTAAATTTGGTAAAAATGTATAAGACATTCATGTGAACATCAATTTTAAGACCTGGTAAATAGCTGTTGGATTTAAAACTAAGGTAGATCTAACAGATCATGCTCAGTCATACATTGGAGATCCAAAAGATCAAAATAAAGTCAAATTTTCAAAGGCTCCTTTGAGTGAACACGTTAGTGACAAGTTTCATATTCATGGAGCTTGTCAGATAGAGACCCAGTGAGCATAAGCTTATTAGAGTTAATGTTTAAGCTTGTCAAAAAAATTAATGGCATGTGCCCAATTGTACATTAGAGATCCAATGATGTGAGATGAGTTAAATGGTTAGATAGCTCAAGAGATCAACATGTGTCATAAGCACGTAAGATGGCAAACTAACAAGATCCTAAAGATCAATACAAGATTGCCAAGTGGTACCAATGGGGACAAGGTTGACAATTCAAATGCAAATCCGAGGGTTCATGCTTAGTTGTATCTATTAGATTTCATGGAGTGAATGAGCCAAATCAGATTTCAACCACCAATTAGAGTGAAAGTGAGCCCAGTGTTTTCGATGGAGGTCGAGAATCCATTTCTGACCATGGACAACAAGGTTTTGTAGAGTCTTCCTCATGCCATTAAAGATCACTCAAACACCATGGAGTGGTCAAGATGATGTATTCAGGTACAAATAACATATATGTATGACATTAGATCAACATGGACCTCTGGTTTATAGATTTATTACATACAAGGTCCATCTTTTAAGTAGCATTTTTTGGTGATTGTGTTCACAATTATAAAATAAGGGTCCATGCATCTATAAACCCTCAAATCCTATAGTAATATAACAACTATAGGAAAACCAATAGTATGAGATTGGTTTCCCATCTATAGTGGACCCATGAGTAGAATAACCAATTTAAGCATGATCTAGGTGAAGCATACACATGGGCCCCAACGGCCTCATCTCCAGGACCAACTACATGAAAAGAACCCTTCTCTCCACTTTGGTAAAAATAACAAAACTAGTCATGGGTGGTTCAACATTAGGACAAACCTCTAACCACTTGATCCTACCATTGCAACCACTAAGGAGTATAAAGGGGGAAATGATGTAACTATGCAACCACTTAAGTTTACCAGGATCAATCAAATGGTTCGAATGAGCATATTTGTAGAGGTTGTTGTAAATATTTTTTGAATGGATTAAAAGTGATTGATTCCCTTTTGAGCACCAAAATCTCCTCTCTCTTTCTCCCCTTTTCTATAAGTATAACTCTTGAGTTATTAAAAAGAGGTTCCACACCATTTATGGTGAAGCCCTACTGGACTTTTTTTTTTTTTCTTTAAATATTAATACAAGGTTGTTTTTTTTAGTTTTGAACAATTGTCTAAGCCTACAAGTGATGTATGGTGATGAGAAGTGATAACTCTCTATCCTTCTTTCCTTTATCCTTTTTATGTCTGAGCAATAGTTCTGAATCTATCGGGTCATATAGAGTGTAGTCTAGTGTGTAAAGATTTTTAAGTGTACAATTATCCTTCGAGTGTGCAATCTTCCCTTTGGTTATTTTACCTTGTTTTTTTCCTCACATTTTGCCTCTATATCAAAATAATCATGTTAGAATATATTAAAACTTATAGACTAGTTTGTATTTTCTATTTTAGTGTTGTATAAATATGATTGTCATGTGGAAGATATTCTTGGTGCATCACCTTCTTTAGAGTAGGTTAAATTTATGCATTTTCTAACTCTTTTGCCCCAAAAATAAGTAGAATCTTAAGTGAGAAACATTGCATGATATATTCAGGGAGATAGCCCTTAAACCTAAAGGCTCATTTGTAATATAGGTATACCCACATCCTTTAAAATGTTTCCATGTTACCCAAATATGGAAGAAACATGAATAACCTCTTCTAGGGTGCAAGATTTGGTGATAATAGGTTGTTCCAAAATCAATTATGAGGCATCTATTTCCATCTGCATTAGTCTTGAATATCAACTTAGGAAAATTAACCGGCTTGCCTTGCACACTTATGCCTTCCAAGTCAAAATAGTAATAGCTTGCTTGCTTGCCTCTTAAAATTGGGATAGAACTAACAAGCCCAGTAAAACTATACAATGCAATTTTTCAAAAACCATAAAGGGCTCATCCCTTTTGGATCATATAGGGATGTTAAATAATAAGAGAACTTGTTATTGAGGGTCAAGCTTAATAAGTACACATAAACTTGGTTGCCATTAGTCCTACTAAAGTCAATGATCAAAATTAGTGATCAACCATCCTTAACCCTGCTTAATTAACTCATAGTCATTACCAATTACCTACTACCACTACCATGCATCCATCTAACCACCACCCGATCTCCATCTAACCGTAACTTAACTTAACCACTATCTAACCACATGGATGTTTGTTGACTGTAACTTAACCATTGTTCGACCCTTGACTATGAAACTCTTCAACATTTATTTCCAAAAAACCATACGTAAATTTTATGCACAAATGGACCCCCCAAATGGGTCCTTTAAATAACATGTTCATCCCTATTTTGTGCACCTGAGTTGTGTTTTACATTTGAAAGTTTCTCTTATTTCTCTATTTTTTTTGTTTGGAGCTACATTATGGTGGTGGATATTTTAGATGTATTTTTAGTAACAAGTTAACTTTATTCTCTTAGATGGATCTCTTTGCATCTTATGAAATTCATCAGAAAACTCAATATCAAAGGCCTTGAATCTCCTAAACCTCTCACAAACCTCTTTTTTGTTTTGACTTTCTTATTTTTTTAAATTTGATTACTCAAATTTAATAGATCAAGACAACAAAAATATGATCTACTGTCATCATTGAATTTGTTATATAACCATGGTTGCGAAGGCCTTTTGAGCTTTCTTGCATTTTTAGTCTTTGTGACTTTTGAACTTGGGTTTTGTTAATCTAGGATTTTATGCAAATCTAATAAGACTTGAACGTGTATCTAAAAAGATTAGATCACATAAAAGATTGAACCAATGCATTCTCCCTTCTTGTTACCTTAATTTCTAAAAAATGATATTATCCTTCTCCAAGTAATGTCAAAAGACATTAATACCATAAACTTTATATCAAATAATCCTATGTTACCTTATTACTGCTATTTTTTTTCTTAAATTATGATAAGAAATTTTATTAAAAACCAACAAATTTACAATGGAAATGAATTACGAATATAGTTTTTAAATACGATTTTATATGAACATTTTTATTACTATTGTTGAGCACACCGAGTACATCTTCAAAGTCTAAAAATAAATTATTTTTATGAATCATTATGTGATATCTAACAAAAAATTTGTTCCTTACTTATTATTCATTTTTTGATATGTGGCCGCTACTTTTTTCCCTCTTTCATTTTTTGCCAAAAAAATAATATTATTAAGAATAATCTACAATTTTTTGTTTGCTTTGAAGGATTTTATTTGTTTTGGTGGGGATTTCAAATGTGTATTTTATGAATGTAAAATAACTAATCAATTGAAAAGAGAGAATGGTGGATCACATGTAATGATTTCATGGGGATTTTAAAGCTCCAACTTTGATTTCAGTACAAATAATTTTGAAAATAAAAATCCCACTCCATTTGATTTAAGATTTGTATGTTTATATAATATTATCCCATGCATTTTATCATTTCTTAATGAGTACATAGAATATATGAGATATACTTGAATATAATAATGTATGAGATATATTTGAACATATACTATAATATTTTATAAAACTAAAAGAATAATATAATCAATAATACAAATATGCTAATACATGCTAGGGTCATGCACTATATTATGCATTAGGAGTGGATCCTAAATTATGATTGGCCAAATACATTTTTTCTATACATTATAAATAGTCTTTTACAAAATTGATGCATGCATGCAAAAATCAATGACAATTCCTATAACCGATGCTTAGTGTTTGGGATATTATAATTCTAAAAATTATAGATTTTCATTTTAGATTTAGAAGTATGGAATGCAATTAAACTTAGAAATATGAAATAAATTTACAATTAATATAACATGGGAATATGAGATACATCTATATAAATTTATATCTTTTGCTACACCATCATTAGTGACTTCTACTATCCCATTGTCTACTCAGTAACTTGGATTGAGTGATCCACTTGGTTGTCTTGTTCAAATACAGTCATAAATACATGATTTATTTTATTTAACATCCCATGAGTATGTCCATAAATATAAAATTCAATTGAAAGAAGAATGGTGGAAGTATAAGCAATGTAAATGTAGGGGCATCACATGACACAAACTAGCATATATAAGTATCAACTCGCCTTTCAGATAGTCCTAAATACATATAACCAGATGCATATGATAAACATGTGAATCAATGCATAGTTCTTACATTAGGAAACTTTATCTACAAAATTTTAATTAAGGAGATATGGATTAAAATGTTTAACCACTAGTAGTATGTGTAAGACCCCCTCTTGATATAGACTAAAGTATATTAATACTTAATCTCAATTGAAAAAAATCCATATATATAACTAATTTATTTTAGGATTACCATGCATAGCAAAAAAGATGAGGGGAACATATATTCTTATTGTAAAATTCAATTTTATTACTTGTTCTAACAAGAAAAAAGAGAGAACCAAAATTCTATCCACAACCAATGACACTATATTTATTTCAAACCATATAAATCAATAATAAGAAGCAACTACTTTCTACAAGCATTTTATAATTTAAAGATTAAAATTAATTAATATCATCAAGGACATCAACTACATTCCTACTTTCAAATAACCCATAGTCTACATAATCTGCTAACCCACTATTCTCATGCAAAACCCACTTGGAATGCAAGATGCTTATCCTATAATTATAGTAAAATGTTAGTGTAGGGTTTTCACCTCATATAAGTTTTACCTTTACTTGTATAATTCACCTTGATTAGGTGGATATTAGGTCATTTAGATTGATTTATGAGGTCATTTAGTCAGACACCCACATGTGTAAATTATGGTCAAATGGGTTGGTATGGATGCCTTGTCATTCACCGACAAATGTTGACTTATTTATAGCACATGGGTTTAATATTCATTTGTCAACTTACCTATTTTCACATTGTCAAATGTATGTGGTTTTATGCCTCTCTTCAGCCTATTTATAGGCTTATTCTCATTTTTGTTTTGTGGTGGAGATCCATAGCTCTTGTGATGTAACATCTGAAGTCTTAAACCATTTTTGGCTTAGTAAGTTAATAGAGCTTCTTGTATGTTGTCATTCTAGAGAGCCCACTAAGATTGGAGCTTCGGTGCATTTCAACTAGAGATTGTAGGCTTTGCTTCCTCCATTTTATTAATACATCTATTTGTAATATTCTAGTTGTTTGATTTAATTTACTATTAGCAATGTGGTGTCGTGTGCATGCTTAACTTGTGCTTATCATAACTATGTGCATTCATTGATATGATGTTCCTGACTATAACTCTAATATTGTATTAAAGTGCCAATATATTATTCAAGATTTTCTAATTTTCTTATTTTTGTTAGTTTTTATTAGAATCATGAGTTAATTTTTAAAATAATACTGCATTTTTATCTTGATACCTTCTCCATCATTAAGAATTATTCTATGCTAGTAGATTCTCCTTATTTTGGAAGGGTGTGATTTGAAGAGTGAAGAGTCCAATATCTGGTAGAGGCTTATTACACTCAAGGGCCTCACACCTCCCAAGGGTGCTTTTTGATTATCTAAGACATTTTTTTGTTGATCCAAGAGTTTTAGAACAACAAAATCATGTTTTTTCTACTAGGGTGCCATTATTAATACCTAGAAACTTCATTATTTCTAATTTTGATGCCATTCTTTCTCCCTTCAACAAAAACACAACCTTGGGTGCCATTATTTCCAATCAAATCACTTAGATTGAGTCCCCATTCAAAAAAATATAGGCCATCTTCATTTTAGACCTGGGCTTCCATTGGGTCACCCAAACTTCATCAAAAATCCTTCTAGTCAAATCTTTAATATTACATACATGTACATGACAAAAGAGGCACCATCCATCTTCAATATCCAAGTCAAAATTTGCTTGCTTTCTTCTCAAATTTTTAAGAAGTAATTTTTTGAAACAAAAAAACAAAAAAACTCTTTACCTTCATTAAGTGTGGTTTTTATTTGATTTGGATGTGGGTATATAGATGGATTGGTTAAGACTTAGTGTTGTGACTGGGAGGTCACTAGTTCAATTATAATTCCAACTAGTAGTTAGAATTCTAGGTCTACTCTCACCATAGGGTATTTTTAAAATTTTAGTGCAATTTTAATTAAATAGGCATTATTTACGAAAAAATAATATTGTAATAACTTTTGATCTATAGCTTAAAATTGAGCATTATATTTTTAAAATTTTCATCTTTTTTTATTTTTCACACATTGGTCCTATTTTCATTATAAAACACACTAAAATATAGACTGTTAAAAATTGGGAGGGTCAATCATAATTTTAGGAGGTTGTTGTGTGCCCTGCATTCTCCCTTGTGCACCCACTCTTTTTTTATAACTTTTACTTGTGCCTATTTAATCTCAATTTCATAGATTAATATCACATTCTTGGATGTATTATCCATAGAGCCTGATGTCTATTTGAATTTGGATTTTCACTTTTACACTAATTGCTCTCATTTGACTGTACTCATTTTTGGTGTAGTCTGAATTCCATTTCTAGAGTGTGCATTATTGCTATCAGTTGTGATCATGTCAACTTCACTCAAGAGATACCATATGATGAGGTTGTTTCTACACCAATGGTTCTAATTGGGAAGACCAATTATGCTTTATGGCATGTGTACATTGAACATTCACTCAAGGAATAAGAACTTATTAAATTATTATATGGACATATTCCTACTCTTATTGACCCCTATCAATATGGTGGTTGGGTAAACTCTTGTGATTGTGTTTATGGTCACTTATTGATACACATTTCATGGTATCTACACCACCATATGGATCACACAGAGTGTCCCTCCATAGTTTGGAGAACTCTTCAGAGTATTTTTGGAGATCCCACTAAAATTTATATCACTCCTCCTCCTATTATCTCTTTGGAGACTATTGTGATCTCTCCTCTTACTTCTATTTCTTGTGACTACACACTCTAGGTAGATAGTGTTCTTCCTTTTGTCAAGCCACCATTATAGAACAATATTATGCCAAACCTTAGTTGTCTTATTTCAAAGTCTACATTTATTCCTATTCAGGATGTTTCTCTTTTAAATTCTTCATAGTCTATCACCTTAGAGGACTCTACTATTTATACTATGAGTAAACCTATCGAGATCATCGATAACTCATCTCTTCTTATGTATGTTTCTTCTTCAGTTGGTGAGTCATGCTCCACACTTCACATGGGCATTCTTTCTATGAATGTTCCATGTCATTCTTATCTTTGGTTTACTTCATTGGTATTACCCCCAACTTTTTTGCATGTTCTTGCTAAGCCTATGAAACATATCCAATTTGGGCCACATTCATATATCTTCGTACTGCTAGCTTCCTTTTCCATTATGGAAAGGGAAAATTTTTAATGCACTCATTAGGTTATTCTTTTGTCAATAGGAAGAAATATTATTCAATACAAATAGAGATAATATAGTATTGAAGCAGAGGATCTTTTCATCAACCTTTATCATCTTATGTATTGTACTTGGAATACCGATTGCTTCAACATCATATTCTAGGGGTCTTTTAGTATCCTCTTCATTTGCTAACCATGATACTATCTCAGCCATGTTAATTCAAAATAATGATGAGGGTCTGGAGAAACCTATTACATTCTTTAGTCAAGGTTTAGAAGATTATGAAGTCAATTATACCTTTGTGAAGAAACAAGTAGTCATTGTTGTAAGAGAGCTAAAGAAGTTCAGGAATATGATTTCATATAATAAAATTCATGTTATGGTTTCTCATCCTAGTACCAAAGAGTTCATTTTGAGCAAAGACATTAGTGAGAAAAGATCAAGATGGATCACTAAGATAATGGAATATGATGTTGATATCAAAGTAACAAAGTTGGTAAGAGGGAAAGGTCTCTGTGAACACTTAGTTTTAGATGTTCATGAGTCAAAAGAAGAGGTTCTATTCAATCATGATTACCCCCCAACCAATTGGTTCCTTGTATATACAAATTTGGACACAAGATGTGATTATATTTCTTAAAAATGGTGAGTATCCTAATAATATGAGTAGATCACAAAGGAGATATTTTAGACTACAATATATTCCTTTTTGTCTTGTGGATGGTATCTTATTTAGAAGAGACATTAATGGTGTGCTATTGAGATGTATTTATAATGATCATCTTTGGGTTTCTGTAGAGAATTTTCATGTTGGGACTGTAGGAGGTCATTTCTCCCCAAGACCTACAACTGCTAAGATCATGAGAGTAGGCTATTATTGGCTCAAGGTCTTCAAGGATTACCATGGTTGGATGAAAAGGTGTGGAAAATGTGCCTTTTTTATAGTAAAGTAGAATCTTATTGATCTTCCTCTAAAGCCTATCCATGTGGACCAACATTTTATGCAATGGGGTCTTGACTTTATTGGCATGATAAACCCCCCATCAAGTTTTAGTCATAAATAGATAGTCACAACAACTGACTATTTTACCATATGGGTTGAGGTAGTAGCATTGAGGGAGACTAATGAGAGTGCCATCTTGGAGTTCTATGAGATAATCATACCAAGGTTTGGCACCCCTTCTAATATCATTTTAGATAATTCTCTTGCTTTTATGGGTGCTAAAACAGCTGATTGGGCAAGTAATAATGGCATATTATTAAGCACTTCATCCAACTATTACCCTCAAGGTAATGGGTTGGCTAAATCTACCAACAAAAACCTAATCAAAATAATTAAGAGAACATTGGAGCATAACCAAATAACTTGGCATGCTAAATTGAAGACAACCTTATGGGCTGATAGGATAACTCCCAAGAGGTCAATAAGGAATTCTCCTTTTATGCTTGTCTATGGAAGGGAAGCTAGGTTGTCCATATCTCTAGAGCTTTCAACCTTGGAATTAGCACACCAACTGGAGTTTCTTGAGAACACTCCCATGGAAGTGAGATTGATAGAACTAATGGAGTTGCAAGAGACTAGAATGAAGGCACATAAGGCCATGGAGCATTACCAGGTAGTAATGAAAAGGTCTTTTGACCAAAAGGAAACTCCAAGATCACTTTAAGAAGGTGACATAGTTTTGAAATGGGATGAAGATAGAGTAAATTCGGGTAGGCATTCTAAGTTTGATGCCCTATGGAGTGGACCATATGTCATCACCAAGTACAAGTAAATAATTCCTTTTAGTTAGCAAATATGAATATAGAAGAACTACCTATCCCTATAAATAGGATACACTTAAAACCTTGATATTAAGATTTGAATATCTATCTTATCATTATTAGGTTAGATGTGTGTTTCCCTTCTTATTGTGTTGTGTTCCAATAAGTGCTCTTAAGCACATGTGTGTTTTGATTAGTTTTTTGTTTGGTTCTTATTATTTTCTATTATTTGGTGTGTTGTTCAAAGTAGTTTATATGTCTAAACTATATACTTGTGACTCCATAGCTCAATGGATAGGATTTGAAAACTATTCATGGTATAGCAAGCATATCACCCCTAGTAAATCACCAAATATGTTGACCATTTTCCCCCACATGCCAAAATGAGTCAACCCCCTATAGCCAAAATCTTGTATAAGGGCCTTTTATAATGACATAGGGTATGTTACAACTCATATGGTGTCGTTCCTTATGCCATTATGGTTTAGTCATAGTTTAACTTGGTCCTTGTGTTATTTGGTGTCTAAGGGACCATTTTAGAGTCATTTTATGAAAGTGGTATGTCTTCATGGTGATCAATGTAGTTAGGTCATGAATAAGGTTGCTAATGGATGAGCAGGTGGAGAGAGTTGTAGAGACACTACAAGATGTTAAGAGTGCTTGGAATGACTTAGGAATCTCCTAGTTTTCATTTAGGTCTTCATTGTATTCATCCAATCATCTTGGGTCTAGTGTTGGAAAGTTCAAGTAGGCAGTTTGTTGAGCCTAGATATCGCATGTGCAGATGAATCAAAGGAAATTGGTCATATGGGTTTCTTCCCTTTTGTGCCAAGATCATATGCTCTAAATCTTAGGTCCTTCATCTAAGCACATCAAAATTTACAAAGGTTCGAATTTGGATCCTTAATCACTTTATGCTTTTTTCCCCATACTTAGCCTTTTTTAGGAAGCTTCTAGTAGAGTTGAGTGATAAATTTCATGAAGCTATATCTCACACATATGATAGTTGCAAAGGAAGGTGACCACATGTGTTTTTTTACCTTGGTCCCAATTTTTTATTCACCAAGTCTAAGATCCTCCACCAAAATGTAAATGGAGTTATACATGTGAAAATTTGGGCTCCTAAGGATTTTTTATAAGTTTCCCACACTTAGTCATTTGAGTTAAACCATCACTAGGACGTCACAAAAGAGCAAATGGACTAGTCATCTTAAACTTTGAATATATTTTCTTTGGAAGCTCCCAAGACCAACAGACCAAATGGGTTTGTCCCATTTAACCTTAAGAACATATTTTAAAAGTTTGATGCCTCCATGATTTATATGCTTCGATATTCAAGCCTCTAAAGTTGGTTAAAATGTATAAGAAATTCACATGAACATCAATTTTAATACCTAATAAATAGCTATTGGATTTCATATTGATGCAAAACATGAAAAGCTTTAGTTGAAATATAATTCAAAAATAAGAACAACACAATTCAAATGATTCTATCTCTGAAAAGAGATGTTTTTATCTATCAAAACTACAGACCCAAACATATGCTTATCTCTAAGAAGAGATGTCTGATTTCCATTTCAGGTTACATCCTCATTTATACATGTTTTGAAGGTGTGGGGAGGATGTGGAAGGTCACCAATCTCGAGGGAGATGAATTGGTTCGACTTCCATGATTTACAACAATACAAAATTTGAGGAATTACTATTTTTAGAAACTTACTAATTTTAGATTAGACTACTAAAATTGAAATTTGGGACACTTTTGACGGGGTTTAAAGGGTGAAACTTCACTAAAAAAAGCTCATGCCATCTCATGACATTCCCCTCATTGTTATCTTTCCAACAGTTCAAACGGTGAGTCAATTGGAGCTACGGTGCAAAAGTTATGGCTCCCAGAAGTTCCACCATCAATTTGGGTAGACCAATCACCCGAATTGTCATCTGAATTGTTTTCTAGATCATTCCTCCCTCCTTGAGAATCAATGGTCCCCATTGCATCAATATTTTTCATCAAATGTGGTAGTTATACTTTTATTTGATTCCCGATGCATACATGGAAGGGACTGTGATTTATGGAACTGTGCAAGGCCCGATTGTTCACCATTTCTGTCTGACCATTAGTCTATGGATGGAAGGCCATGAACTTCTTTAGCTTGTTATCTATCTGCTTCTATTGTTGTGTTGTTTGTGTATTCAAGGTTATAACATTAGCCCTTTTAGATTCTTGTGGCTTGACCATCATGAGAACAAATTTCTTGGCACTAATCAAAGAGATAGATGTAGAAGGTGGTACTTCTAGTACCCTGTAGCACTGTGTTCCAAGAGTTAGAGTGATCCTTCTAGTTCTTGATTCATATATACCATGTCGATCATACATGAATGGCTGACCAAAGAGTACATCACAAACACCTAGATTGACCACATCACATAAGACCTCATCTTGGAAAGGTTGTATTGCATATGAGAGAATACATTGGTGAGTGACATGGAGGTTTCTCCCTAGACTCAACCATCCAATACTATATGGTTTTGGGTGAGGCTTCATAGATATATTTAGGCTTTTCACAACATCAGTAGAGATTAAATTCTTTTGACTTCCACTATCAAGAATGAAATGTAGAGGCTTACCTTTCACCCATAACTTAGAGTGAAACAACCTTCCTTGTCATCTAGCATCTTGTCATGTGTCTGTGATGAAGCAATAATGGCTTCAGGATCATCATCTATAATTTCTTATTCAACCTCTTCAATTGCAGGGTCTATATGAGGTAGAGTAGAGGATTGTGACTCAGAAAGTAGTGATTTGATAGCTTGACATTCTTCTTTGGAGTGAGTTCCAGATTTGTGATAATCACACCACTTCCTAGTCTTTCCTTCCTTTTGCTTCCAATTTTGGCCTCGTTTTTGACCTTCTTTGTCACTTTTCCATTTTGAAGACTGATTCTTTATATTCATTCTTCCATGCTTCTACTCAATCTTCACTACAAACTTGTATGCCTCACCGATGGTTTCCAAATTGAAGAGTTCCATTTCTCCCTATATGTACCATTGTAGTCCACCACGATATTTGAGGACCTTATGTTTCTCACTTTCTTCGATACCCAATCTCGCAGATAGAGAATTAAAAATGTCAGTGTAATCTTGAACAGATTGTTCCTTACCTTGGCGAAGTTGTTGCCACTCTATATACAGATCATCATATGCTCCAATGGGGTGGTATTCTTCCTTTACAACATTTATGAAATCATCCCATGTAGGTTCTATCTCAAGGCCAATATCATCTGCACTGAATCTCTTTTTGTACACTTCCCACCAATTTTTGATAGGCAATGATGCTTTCAGAAGAGTAAAAGTAATCTTCTCTTTATCGATGAATTTATTTATATAAAAATAAGATGAAAATTGATCCAACCAATTTTCTAATGCATCAACATTGATTTTGCCTTCAAATGTAGGGATATCAAAATTCACCTGAACCTTGAAGGGTGTTGGGGCACTGAAAGGATGTGCACAGAATATCCCATCGAGATTTGTTGCATTATTTGAGTGAATTGTTGTATCATCTACACTTGTTGTTGTTGGAGGGCTTCATTCACCATTTCCTTGAAAGGATCAGATGCCTCGGTGTTGTCTGCCATTTGAAGTCATTTGGAGTGAATAGGTGGATATTCTGTTGGTTCTATTTTCCACCCAAGATTCCTATAATCTGACATCATCCTCGTGATCATAAACTTTAAAGATAAACTACTCTGATACCACTGATCCAAAACTCGAAAAGCTTTTGTTGAAATATAATTCAAAAATAAGTAAAACACAATTCAAATGATGTTATCTCTGAAAAGAGATGTTTTTATTTATCAAAACTGCAGACCCAAACATATGATTATCTCTGAGAAGAGATGTCTGATTTCCATTTCGGGTTACATCTTCATTTATAAATTTTTTGAAGGTGTGGGGAGGATGTGTAAGGTCACCAATCTCAAGGGAGATGAATTGGTTCAACTTCCATAATTTACAACAATACAGAATTCGAGGAATTACTATTTTTAGAAACTTACTATTTTTAGACTGGACTACTAAAATTTAAATTTGGGACACTTACATCAGGTTTTAGGGGGTCAAAATTCATTTAGCAGAGATCATTCCATCTCACAACATTCCCCTCATTATTAGCTTTCCAACGGTTCAAACGGTGAGTCAATTGGAGCTACGGTGCAAAAGTTATGGCTCCCAAAATTTTTGCCATCAATTGGGTTAGACCCATCACCCGAATTGTCATCTAGATTGTTGTTCGGATCATTCCTCCCTCAATGAGAAGAAATGGTCCCCATTACATCAAGATTTTTTATCAAGTGTGGTATTTGTACTTTGATTTGATTCCCGATGCATACTTGGAAGGGACTATGATTTATGGAACTGTGCAGGGCCTGATTGTTCACCATTTCTATCTGACCATCAGTTTGTGGATGGAAGGCCATGAACTTATTTAGCTTGGTATCTATCTACTTCTGTTGTTGTGTTTTTTGTGTAGTCAAGGCTATAACATTAGCACTTTTAGATTCATGTGGTTTGACCATCATGAGAACAAATTTCTTGGCACTAATCAGAGAGACAGATGCAGAAGGTGGTACTTTTGGTACCCTGTAGCACCATGTTCCAAGAGTGAGAGTGATCCTTCTAGTTCTTGATTCATATATACCATGTCGATCATACATGAATGGCTGACCAAAGAGTACATCACAAACATCTAGATTGACCACATCACATAAGACCTCATCTTGGAAAGGTTGTATTGCATATGAGAGAAGACATTGGTGGGTGAGACAGAGGTTTCTCCCTGGACTCAACCATCCAATACTATATGGTTTTGGGTGAGGATTCATAGATATATTTAGGCTTTTCACAACATCAGCAGAGATTAAATTCTTTTGACTTCCACTATCAAGAATGAGGCTTACCTTTCACCTATAACTTAGATTGAAACAACCTTTCCTTGTCATCTAGCATCTTGTCATGTGTCTGTGATGAAGCAACAATGGCTTCAGGATCATCATCTATAATTTCTTCTTCAACCTCTTCAACTGCAGGGTCTATATGAGGTAGAGCAGAGGATTGTGACTCAAAAAGTAGTGATTTGATAGCTCGACATTCTTCTTTGGAGTGAGTTCCAGATTTGTGATAATCACACCACTTTTCAGTCTTTCCTTCCTTTTGCTTCCAATTTTGGCCTCGTGTTTGACCTTCTTTGTCACTTTTCCATTTTGAAGACTGATTCTTTATATTCATTCTTCCATGCTTCTGCTCAATCTTCACTATGAACTTGTATGCCTCACCGATGGTTTCCAAATTGAAGAGTTCCATTTCTCCCCATATGTACCATTGTAATCTACCACGATATTTGAGAACCTTATGTTTCTCACTTTCTTGGATGCCCAATCTCGCAGATAGAGAATGAAAAATGTCAGTGTAATCTTGAACAAATTATTCCTTACCTTGGCGAAGTTGTTTCCACTCTATATACAGATCATCATATGCTCCAATGGGGTAGTATTCTTCCTTTACAGCATCTATGAAATCATCCCATGTAGGTTCTATCTCAACGCCAATATCATCTGCACTGAATCTCTTTTTGTACACTTCCCACCAATTTTTGACAGGCAATGATGCTTTCAGAAGAGCAAAAGTAGTCTTCTCTTTATTGGTGAATTTATTTATATTAAAATAAGATGACAATTGATCCAACCAATTTTATACTACATCAGCATTGATTTTGCCTTCAAATGTATGGATATCAAAATTCACCTGAACTTTGAAGGGTGTTGGGGCACTGAAAGGATGTGCAGGTGCGGATGAGGAGCCAGAATTTCCCATCGATATTTGTTAGAGAATTTGAGTGAATTGTTGTAGCATCTGTGCTTGTTGTTGTTGGAGGGATTCATTCACCATTTCCTTGAATGGATCGGATGCCTCAGTGTTGTCCACCATTTGAATTCATTTTGAGCGAATAGGTGGATATTCTGTTGGTTCTATTTTCCACACAAGCTTCTTGTAATCTGACCTCGTCCTCAGGATCATACACTCTAAAGACAAACCGATCTGATACCACTGATCCAAAACTTGAAAATCTTTGGTTGAAATATAATTCAAAAATAAGAACAACACAATTCAAATGATACTATCTCTGAAAAGAGATGTTTTTATTTATCAAAACTACAGACCCAAACATATGCTTATCTCTGAGAAGAGATGTATGATTTCCATTTCGGGTTGCATCTTCATTTATACATGTTTTGAAGGTGTGGGGAGGATGTGGAAGGTCACCAATCTCAAGGGAGATGAATTGGTTCAACTTTCATGATTTAAAACAATATAGAATTTGAGGAATTACTATTTTCAGAAACTTACTATTTTTAGACTGGACTACTAAAATTGAAATTTGGGACACTTCTATCAGGTTTTAGGGGGTCAAAATTCATTAAGAAAAGCTCATGCCATCTCACAACATTCCCCTCATTATTAGCTTTCCAAAGGTTCAAACGGTGAGTTAATTGGAGCTACGGTGCAAAAGTTATGGCTCCCAGATGTTTTGCCGTCAATTGGGGTAGACCCATCACCCAAATTGTCATCTGGATTGTTTTATGGATCACATATTAAGGTAGATCTAATAGTTCATGCTCAGTCTTACATTGGATATCTGAAAAATCACAATAAATTCAAATTTTTAAAGTCTCCTTTGAGTGAACGCATTAGTGACACATGTCATATTCATGGAGCTTCTCAGATAGAGACCCAATGAGCATAAGCTTATCAATGTTAATGTTTGAACTTGTCAAAAAATATAATGGCATGTGCTCAATTGTAAATTCGAGATCCAAAAATGTGAGATGACTCAAATGGTTAGATAGCTCAAGAGATTGACATGTGGCATAAACACGTAGCTGGCAGACTGACAGGATCCTGAGGATCAATACAAGATTTCCAAGTGGTACCAGTGGGGACAAGGTTGACAATTCAAATGCAGATCTGAGGGTTCCTGCTTATTTGTATCTATAAGATTTGATGGAGTGAATGAGATTCAATGTGTTAATGAGCCAAATAATATTTTGACAACTAATTAGAGTGAAAGTGAACCTAGTGTTTTTGATGGAGGTCGAGAATCCATTTTCGGACATGGACAACAAGGTTTTGTAGAGTCCTCTTGATGCCATTAAAGCTCATTCAAACACCATGGAGTAGTCAATATGATGTATTCAAGTACAAATAACATATAGGTATGACACTAGAGATCAACATGGACCTCTAGCTTATAGATTTATTAATACAAGGTCCATCTTTTAAGTAGCATTTTTTGGTGACTGTGTTCATAATTATAAAATAAGGGTCCATGAATCTATAAACCCTTGACTCCTATAGTAATATAACAATTATAGGAAAACTAATAGTATGAGATTGGTTTCCCATCTATAGTGGAACCATGAGCAGAAGATCCAGTTCAAGCATGATCTAAGTGAAGCATACACATAGGCCCCATCGATCTCATCTCCAGGACCAACTACATGAAAATAACCCTTCTCTCCACTTTGATACAAATCAAAAAACTAGTCATGGATGGTTTATCATTATGACAAACCTCTAACTACTTGATCCTATCATTGCAACCATCAAGGAGCATCAAGGGGAGAATGATGTGACTATGCAACCACTTAAGTTTATCGAGATCAATCAAATGGTCCAAACGAGAATATTTGCAGAGGTTGTTGTAACTAATTTTTAAATGGATTCAAACTACTTTATTCCCTTTTGAGCACCAAAATCCTCTCTCACTCTTGCTCCCCTTTTCTATAAGTATAACTCTTGAGCAATTAAAAATAGGTTCCACACCATTTATGGTGAAGCCCTTTTGGATTGATGTTATATTTTTCCTTTAAAAATCAATACAAGGTTGTTTTTCTAGTATCAAACAATTGTCTAATCCTACAAGTGATGTATGGTGATGAGAAGTGATAAATCTCTATCCTTCCTTCCCTTATCCCATTTATGTCTGAGCAAGAGTTCTTAATCTAACAGGTCATATAAAGTGTAGTCTAGTGTGCAAAGATTTTCAAGTGTACAATTGTCCTTCGAGTGTGTAATATGCCCTTTGGTTCATTCACCTTGTGTTTTTTCTCACATTTTTCCTCTATATCAAAATACTCATGTTAGAATTCATTAAAACATAGAGACTAGTTTGTATTTTCTATTTTAGTGTGGTATAAATATGATGGTCATGTGGAAGATATTCTTGGTGCATCACCTTCTTTAGAGTAAGTTTAATTTATTCATTTTCTAACTCTTTTACCCCATAAATAAGTAGTAGCTTAAGTGACAAACATTGCATGATATATTCAGGGAGATAGCCCTTAAACCTAGAGGCTCATTTCTGATATAGGTACACCCACATACCTAGAAATGTTTCCATGATGCCCAAATTTAGAAGAAGCATGAACAACCTCTTCTAGGGTGCAATATTTGGTGATAATAGGTTGTTCTATAATCAATTATGAGGCATCTATTTCCATCTATATTAATCTTGAATATCAACTTAGGAAAATTAATTGGCTTGCCTTGCACACTTATGCCTTCCAAGTCAAGATAGTAATAGCTTGCTTGCCTACCTCTTAAAATTGGGATAGAACTAACAATCCAAATAAAACTATACCATGTATTTTTTTTCAAAAAACATAAAGGGGTCATCCCTTTGGGATCATATAGGGATGTTAAATAATAAGAGAACTTGTTATTGAGGGTCAAACTTAATCAGTACAAATAAACTTGGTCGCATCTAGTCCCACCAAAGTCAATGATAAAAATCAGTGGTCAACCATCCTTAACCCTATTTAATTAACTTGTAGTAATGTTTGATTACCTACTACCACTACCATGCATCCATCTAACCACCACCTGGTCTCCGTCTAATCGTAACTTAACTTAACCATTGTCTAACCACATGGATGTCTGTTGACTGTAACTTAACCATTGTTCGATCCTTGACTATGAAACTCCTCAACATTCATATCCAAAAAAAACCTACGTAAATTTTATGCAAAAATGGACCCCCCAAATGGGTCTTTCAAATAACATGTTCATCCCTATTTTGTGCACCTAAGTTGTGTTTTGCATTTGAAGGTTTCTACTATTTCTATATTTTTTTTGTTTGGAGCTAAATTATGGTGGTGGATATTTTAGAGGTATTTTTAGTAACAAGTTAAATTTATTATCTTAGATGGATCTCTTTGCATCTTATGAAATTCATCAAAAAACTCAATATTAGAGACCATGAATCTCCCACACCTCTCACAAACCTCTTTTTTGTTTTGACTTTCTTGTTTTTTAAAATTTGATTACTCTAATTTATCAGATCAAGACAATAAAAATATGGTCTACTATCATTATTTAATTTGTTATATAACCATGGTTGAGAAGGCCTTTTGACCTCTTTCTTGCATTTTTAGTCTTTGTGACTTCTGAAATTGGGTTTTGTTAGTATGGGATTTTATGCAAAGCTAATGAGACTCAAATGTATATCTAAAAATATTAGATCACATACACGATTGAACCAATGCATTCTCCCTTCTTTTTAGCTTAATTTCTACAAAATGATATTATCCTTCTCCAAATAATGTCAAAAGACATTAATACCATAAACTTTATATCAAATAATCCTATGTTACCTTATTACTTCTATTTGTTATGCTTAAATTATGATAAGAAATTTTATTTAAAACCAAAAAAATTACGATGGAAATGCATTACGAATGTAGTTTTGAAAGATGATTTTATATGAACATTTTTAGTACTATTGTTGAGCACACTTAGTTTGTGTTCAAAGTCCGACAAGAAATTGTTATTATGAATCATTATCTGATATCTGATAGAAATTTTGTTCCTTACTTATTATTCATTTTTTGATATGTGGCCGCTACTTTTTTCCCTCTTTCATTGTTTTTCCAAAAATATAATATTATTAAGCAGAATCTACAATTTTTTGTTTGCTTTGAAGGTTTTTATTTGTTCTGGTGGGGATTTCAAATGTGTATTTTATGAATGTAAAATGATTGATCAATTGAAATGATAGAGCAGTGGATCATATGTCATGACTTCATGGGGATTTTAAAGCTCCAATTTTCATTTAAGTACAAATCATTTCAAAAATAAAAATCCCACTCCTTTTGATTAAGATTTGTGTGTTTCTATAATATTATCCCATGCATTTTATCATTTCTTAATGAGTACATAGAATATACGAGATATACTTGAATATAATAGTGTATGAGATATATTTGAACATATACTATAATATTTTATAAAACTGAAAGAATAATATAATCAATAATACAAATATGCTAATACATGTTAGGGTCTTGCACTATATTATGCATTAGGAGAGGATCCTAAATCATGATTGGTCAAATAGATTTTTTTTTATACATTATAGCTAGGATTTTTACAAAATTGAAGCATGCATGCAAAAATCAACAACAATTCCTATAACCGAAGCTTAGTGTTTGAGATATTATTATTCTAAAAACTATAGATTTTGATTTTAGATTTATAAGTATGGAATGCAATTAACCTTGGAAATATGAAATAAATTTAGAAATAATATAACATGGGAATATGAGATACATCTATATAAATTTATATCTTTTTCTACACCATCTTTAGTGACTTATACTATCCCATTGTCTACTCAGTAGCTTGGTTTGACTGATCCATTTGGTTGTCTTGTTCAAACCCAATAATAAATACATGATTTATTTTATTTAACATTGAATGAGTATATCCATAAATATCAAAGTCAATTGAAAGTAGAATGGTGGAAGTATAAGAAATGTAAATGTAGGGGCATCACATGACACAGACTAGCGCATATAAGTATCAACTTGCCTTTCAAATAGTCCTAAATACATATAACCAAATTCATATGATAAACACGTGAATCAATGTATAGTTCCTATGTTAGGAAAATTTATCTCCAAAATTTTAATTAAGGAGATATGGATTAGATTGTTTAACCACTAGTAGTATGTGTAAGACCCCCTCTTGATATAGACTAAAGTATATTAATACATAATCTCAATTGAAAAAACTCCATATCTATAACTAATTTATTTTAGGATTACCATGCATAGTAAAAAAGATGAGTGGAACATACATTCTTACTGTAAAATTCAATTTTATTACCTATTCTAACAACAAAAAAAAGAACCAAAATTCTGTCTGCAACCAATGACACTATATTTATTTCAAACCATATAAACTGATAATAAGAAGCAACTACTTTCTACAATCATTTTATAATTTAATGATTAAAATTAATTAATATCATCAAGGACAACAACTACATTCCTAATTTAAAATAACCCATTGTCTACATAATTTGCTAACCCACTATTCTCATGCAAAACCTGCTTGGAACATATATAACTAATTTATTTTAGGATTACCATGCATAGCGAAAAAGATGAGTGGAACATATATTCTTACTGTAAAATTCAATTTTATTACCTGTTCTAACAAAAAAAAAAGAGAGAACCAAAATTCTATCCACAACCAATGACACTATATTTATTTCAAACCATATAAATCAATAATAAGAAGCAACTACTTTCTACAAGCATTTTATAATTTAAAGATTAAAATTAATTAATATCATCAAGGAGAACAACTACATTCCTACTTTCAAATAACCCATAGTCTACATAATCTTCTAACCCACTATTCTCATGCAAAACCCACTTGGAACGCAAGACGCTCTTCCTATAATTATAGTAAAATGTTAATGTAGGGTTTTCACCTCATATAAGTTTTACCTTCACTTGTATAACTTGCCTTGCTTAGGTGGATATTAGGTCATTTAGGGTGATTTATGAGGTCATTTAGTCACACACCCACATCTGTAAATTATGGTCAAATGGGTTGGTATGGATGCCTTGTCATTCACCAATAAATGTTGACTTATTTCTAGCACATGGGTTTAATATTCATTTGACAACTTACCTATTTTCACATTGTCAAATTTATGTGGTTTTATGCCTCTCCACAGCCTATTTATAGGCTTTTTCTGATTTTTGTTTTGTGGTGAAGATCCATAGCTCTTGTGATATGACATCTAAAGTCTTGAGCCATTTTTGGATTAGTAAGTTAATAGAGCTTATTGTATGTTGTTGTTCTAGAGAGCCCACTATGATTAGAGCTTGGGTGCATGTCAACTATAGATTGTAGGATTTTTTTCCTCCATTTTATTAATACATATATTTGTAATATTCTAGTTATTTGATTTCATTTACTAGCAGTGATGTGGTGTTGTGCACATGCTTAACTTGTGCTTATCATAACTATGTACATTCGTTGATCTGATGATCCTGACTATAACTATAATATGGTATCAGAGTGCCAATTTGTTATTCCTGATTATCTAAGTTTTTTATTTTTGTTAGTTTTTATTGGAATAATGAGTTTATTTGTAAAATAATACTGCATTTTTTTCTTGATACCTTCTCCATCACTGAGAATTATTCTATGTTTGTAGATTCTCTTATTTTGGAGGGGTGTGATTTGAAGAGTGAAGATTCCAATATCTGGTGGAGGCTTGTTACACTCAAGGTCATCTCACCTCCCAAGGGTGTTTTTTGATGATCTAAGACAATTTTTTTTTGATCCAAGGGTTTCAAAATAGCAATATCACATTTTTTCTACTAGGGTGTCATTTTTAATACCTATAAACTTCATTGTTTGTAATTTTGATGCCATTCTTGCTCCCTTCAACAAAAACACAACCTTGGGCACCACTATTTCCACTCAAATCACTCAGATTGAGTCCCCATTCAACAAAATATAGGCCATCTTCATTCTAGATGTGGGCTTCCATTGGGTCACCCAAACTTCATCAAAAATCTTTCTGGTCAAATCTTCAATATTACATACATGTACATGACAAAAGAGGCACCATCCATCTTCAATATCCAATTCAAACTTTACTTCCTTTCTTCTCAATTTTTTAAAAAGTAGTGTTTAAAAAAAAAGAAAAAAATGTTTACCTTCATTAAGTGTTTTTTTTTTTTTTTTAAAGTTTGGATAAGTCGGTAAATAGATGGATTGGTTAAGACTTAGTGTTGTGACTAGGAGGTCACTAGTTCAATTATAATTCCAATGGGCATTTAGAAGGCTAGGTCTACTCTAACCATATGGTATTTTTAAAATTTAAGTGAAATTTTAATTAAATAGGACTTATTTATGAAAAAATAATATTGTAATAACTTTTGATCTGTATCTTGAAATTGAGCATTATATTTTTCAAAATTTCATCTTTTTTTATTTTCCACATATTAGTCCTATTTTCATTATAAAACACACTAAAATATAGAGTGCTAAAATCTAGGAGGGTCAATCATAATTTTAAGAGGTTGTTGTGTGCCCTGCATTCTCCTTTGTGTACCCACTCTTTTTTCATAACTTTTACTTGTGCCTATTTATTGTCAATTTCATATATTGATCTCACATTATTAGATGCATTATCAATAGATCCTAGCATCTATTTGAGTTTGGATTCTCACTTGTACACTAATTGCTCTCATTTGACTAGACTCATTTTTGGTGTAGTCTGAATTCCATTTCTAGAGTGTGCATTATTGCTATCAGTTGCGATCATGTCAACATCACTCAAGAGATACCATATGAGGAAGGTTTTTTCTACACCAGTGGTTCTAATTGGGAAGACCAATTGCACTTCATGGCATGTGTCCATGAAACGTTCACTCAAGGAACAAGAACTTATTAAATTATTATATGGACATATTCTTACTCTTATTGACCCATGTCAATATGGTGATTGGGTAAACTCTTGTGATTATGTTTATGGTCAATTATTGATATACATTTCATGGTATCTACACCACCATGTGGATCACATGGAGTGTCCCTCCATTGTTTAGAGAACTATTTAGAGTATTTTTGGAGATCCCACTAAAATTTATATCACTCCTCCTCCTCCTATTATCTCTTTCAAGACTATTGTGATCTCTCCTCTTACTTCTATTTCCTGTGACTACACACTCCAAGTGGATAGTGTTCTTCCTTCTGTCAAGCCACCATTATAGAACAAGATTATGCCAAACCTTAGTTGTCTTATTTCAGAGTCTACATTTATTCCTATTTAGGATGTTTCTCTTCTAAATTCTTCATAGTCTATCACCTTAGAGGACTCTACTATTTATACTATAAGTAAACCTATCGATATCATCAATAACTCATCTATTCTTGTGAATTTTTCTTCTTTAGTTGGTGAATCATGCTCCACACTTCACAAGAGCATTCTTTCTATGAATGTTCCATGTCATTCTTATGTTTGGTTTACTTCATTGGTATTACCTCCAACTTTTATGCATGTTCTTGCTAAGCCTATGCGACATATCCAATTTGGGCCACATTCATATATTTTTGTACTGCTACCTTCATCTTCCATTATGGAATGGGATAACTTTCAATGCACTCATTAGGTTCTTCTTTTGTCAATGGGAAGAAATATTTTTTGATGCAGATAGAGATACTATAGTATTCAAGGAGAAGATCTTGTCAACAACCTTCATGATCTTATGAATTTTACTTGGAGTACTGACTACTTCAACATCATATTGTAGGGTTCTTTTAGTATCCTCTTCTTATTTTCTATCTTTTGGGAGGGGGAGTTTTTTCTCATAGAGGTTTCTCCTTTTACTCCATTTTTTGAAATTTATATTGTAATTGAGTACCTAACAAGGCCTTGTTATCGAGACATAATTCTTCTACCTACCTAAGCTATGATTAATAAGAGGGGGAAGGGGGGTATTAGTGTGGGGTTTTCACCTCATATAAGTTTTACCTTCAATTGTATAATTCACCTTACTTACGTAGATATTAGGTCATTTAGGATTGTTTATGAGGTTATTTAGTTTCACACTCACATGTGTAAATTGTGGTCAAATGGGTTGGTATGGATGCCTTGTCATTCACTAACTAATTTTGACTTATTTCTAGCACATGGGTTTATTATTCATTTAGAAACTAATTTATGTTCACATTTCCAAATGGATTTGGCTTTATGCCTCTCCTTAGCCTATTTATAGGCATGTCCTCATTTGTGTTGTATGTTGAATATCCATTACTCTTGTGGTATAAAATTTTGAGTCTTAAGACATTTCTGGTTTAGTAAGCTAATAAAACTTCTTAGATGTTATTGTTATAAAGAGCTCATTAAGCCTAGAGCTTTGGTTTGTGTCAACTAGTGATAGTAAGATTTGCTTCCTTTATTTTATTAATACATATATTTACAATATTCTCATTGTTTGATTTATTTTACTATTATTAATAGGGTGTCGTGCATGTGCTTAACTCATGTATATCGTAATCATGTGAATTCATTGATATGGTAATCCTGGATATAACTCTAATATAAAATAAATCTTATAAGCACTAAAAAATGGATGTTTAAGACATTAAATACAAAGTAGATTTACATTTATCTCTAATGTAACCATGAAATTAATCTAGTCACCATGAAATTTTTGGGCCAGAGTATGAAATTAATCTAGGCACCATACACCATAAAAAATCTGGGTCATAGTATGTTATCCTAGTTGAAACTATGAAATTATAAATAAATGCAAGCCTTAACCTAATATAAGATTGGGAAAACCACATTTTTGTAGTTTGGGTGACATGAATTACTTAGATATAAACTTGAAATTATAATACAAAACAATCAATAACCTCCTCTATATATCCCATGTTTTGTAGTATAAATTTGGTGTTTATATTGATAAATTAGGCACCCCTCAATTAGATTTATTATGATATATATTGTAAAATAATGTTTTCATTATTTGTATAGGATTATGGATAAGATATATGTCTTGTGTATAGTTGTCTATTATGACACAACCATGAAGTGTTTCAAATATGTGTATATTGTTTATGGTCTGAAGAAGCAAGTGATAACTTTTAATTTTGTTGTAATTACTAATGGTGGAAAATTGAATTGTTCATACTATTTAGCTCTTATTAATGATCTTAAGTCTCTTCATGATGAGAATGTAGAGAATGTGATTATTTAAATTAATTCTAAAATATTTTTTGACCTAATGTTTGGAAGGATTTGCATGCAATATGATAAGTTGACTCCACTTCATATCTAAGTAGTAGTACTTGTGCAATATTTTCTTGATGTGAAGATGAAATATGTGCACAATTTTGGAGATGTGAGATTAATTATGCAATAGGGTACACCAAGTAGTGGTGGTGTTTCATCTAGTGTTAATAATGGGGTCTTACCAGTTATAGGACCCTATGAATGAGACTCATTTATCATGTATAAAGTCAAATTTGAATACAAATGATCAATAATATACTTCATCATTTACACTAAAACCACAACATGTTTCAAATGATGATAAATCATAAATTATGAGATGAAAAACATGCAACTCTATTTTAAAGTATATGGAGACTCAAGAGGGCATACATGGTGGTTTATGGTAACTATTTTTATTTATTTATAGTATTTCTCTTATATGTGTTATATGTATCATATTAGGGTATTCCATCAAGAGTAGGAAGGAGGAAAAGAGTGTATGTAGAAAAAATGAAATTAGGGGTCTCTCTTGGTAGAGAGTTATAATAATGTCAAATTATAATCAATATTGTCAATGAATGAAAGTCTTATTATGTGTTTGAAAGTATATAGTTAACAAATTTAGCACACATGGTTTTAGGATATTTTCTAATTTCACATCACTACGAGACATTTATATCCATATTTTTCACATCTCACAACCTTGAATACCTACATAGTCGACAACTATAGTGAAATGAGACATATACATGTAAAAGTCATTAACAACAATGAAATAAAATGTATTAAAAGAACACACAAATTATGTCCATTATTATTGGCATTAGAGTTAGGAAGCGTGGATGCAGAGGGAGTTAATGTTGGGAAACTCATAAGATGGATTGCAAATTTTTTCCACACTTTGATTTCTTCCTTATATAGTTTCTTATGTCTGGCATCCCTATAATGCTCTGCTTCCAAATCAATATCTCTATAACTTGCAAAACATTCATACACACTTAACAAAGCAATTTAGTCCTCAAGCCTCATCTGAGCATGTATTTTTTAATTTATTTACACGTTCAATATAAATATTTAGATACTTGTTCTCATTTTTCATAGATGATATGATGGTATTCATTCATTTAATGATTTACTTTAGGTTGTCCTCCCGTTTGTACATCTATCTAACCCTAGTCTAACAAAAACAAATTATCGTAATATGAATTATATCAATAAAATGTTAATCAAAACATAAAATTCCACCTATGCACCCCACATGGTTAGACTAAAAAAACACATGAAATTTTCCATCCCAAATGGACGTTTTTGGGTCCCATAGATGCCCTATTTTTTATTTTTTATTACAGGTCGACTTACTTGGGCATTACCATTTGTATTGATACTTTTCAGTGTGTTTCCTATTTGGAGTTACAAGGTAACAATTTTTTCATTTTGATTTGACATTGAAATTTTCTTACTCTTATCATGGTTGAACTTAAAAATTTTGATTTTTTGAAATGCTTCCTCTATTTTATGGGCAATTTCTCTATGAATCCACTTACCCCTAGTACAATAAGTAATACCTATATTTTTCTTGAATTTAATGTGTAAATATTTTTTCATGACTAAAAATCTAAAGATTTCTAATTTTACTAAGAAGGAATTGAAATTACATAATGCTGAAATATTATTTAGAGTTAATATGCATTGTCCATACTTCAAAATCCACTATTTATGAAAGTATACACTTGTGAAGGAATATGGGGATTTCTCATATAATTTGATGTTCTAAATGGCATGAAGACCAATCATTTTTTATCACTCCTCTTTTGGTAGTTTTAAGGCATTAAGAGAATAGGTCACTGTAATTGCATAAGGTTTTCTACTAACACTTACATATCTATTGACATTTTTTTTGGGTAATATGTAGTATGTTGAAGTATGTTTTTTTTTTCACCTACTATAGTAATTTGTATGTCATACCTTTTTTTTAGTCACCACAAGGAGTCAAATGTAATATTGCATGTGAAAAATAAGTATTTGAAAGTTACAATACAACATATGAAGTGAAGGGGGTGTTGTCAAGTTTATTGATTTTTACATGTATGAGCAATTATTTCATGTATATAATTGATAACGTCGTATGAATTATCATATGTTTTTCTCTCTTACAGTTCATTACTAATATGTGTTGTATGTGTTGGGTGAATAGTTTGTCAATCAGCTAACTAATGAGCAAAATAGGTCTCTTCAACCACAACATAGGGAAATCGATTGACCAGATGTGCAGGTTTACTACATCAAAAGGGGACAAATCTCTCCTCTCATCGAGGGGAGGTTCCTTGTAGATATGCAGGAGCTATAAACTATATATATAAATATAAAATAACACTTAGGGGTAGGATAAACCATCCATCTCTCTTTTTTTAGGGATGGTGTTCACAAATCAAAGGAGAAATCCTGATGAAATGATAGAAGGCACTCCTCTTCTTTGAGAAGTGTTGTTCAGTTGACAAAAGTAATCTTTTGGGTGGTCACAAGTAACTGTAATAGGGCACAGTAATACAATAGGATGAAATGTAGCACAAAGTCTCCACCTCAAATGCCAACGAGTGAAATATGAAGGACAATGAGGGCACAAAGTTGTCCCAAGATCCTTTACATAGAAACAAAATATGAAGGATAATGAGGGCACAAAGTCATCCCAAGATCCATTACATAGGAATAGAAAGAAAACACACTAAAGGCAATTTTAGGGGCACAAAGTCTCTCCATAGTTGGCTGCATGACACCTTCCTAATTACTTTCACTAATTCTTTTTATTTAATTAAATTCATAAAAAATGTAATAAGGAAATAAGAACAATTTCCCCAACAACCAAGCTATTCCAACACAAAGTCTGAAAATCACTTGTTTTCTTATTCAAATAACAAAATATGATCAACAATCTGAGCTCAAAGTCTCAGTAATGCCTTTGAATTTGGGCATAGTTTTTTTTTGATAATCGAGAAAGATCCCAAAAACAATAAGAGAGAGTCTAATATATAGTGCTCCAAGAAAGACTTGGGCGCTTTGTTTCACAAAAGATGTGTTACAATGTATTCAATACCTTTAATTTATTTTAAATTTTGTCCATGGGCACTGCTGGAATCAAGCATCTGTCTTTAATATGGGCTGCCTGATGTGTTTCCCAATGTGTGCATAGTTATTTGCTTTACTCAATGCAAAAAAATGGGCCACGCCATTGAATGTTCATGCTCTTTTGAAATCCACTTAGTGGGCTGCTTTACATTCTAGAAACATATCATATGTGCGGATATTTCTGATCTTTCTCCACCGTTCCCCCTTTCCTTGTTGTATTTCATCCTTATCTGTGCGATCTGAGCTCTCGGGCTATCTCTTTTGCCAGTCACAGAATTTGTTCACAGGATCTATGCCATACTTGAAAATCAAAAAATATTTCTTTATCTTAAATTTGACATCCACAAGGACATCAATGGTTCAATCACTTCCCTGGTTTAATCACTTTCTTGGTTCAATCGCTTTATTGTTCTTTGATTGAACCATCCATTTGTCTAGTGCTTCCTTTAATCTTTGAACCAATGTTCTCTGCTCTCCGCAAGGGCACCTGCCCTTAGTTCATTTCCCTCCACAAGGGCACTTGTTCTTTCGACTTTGGGACACTCCTTTGAACTGTCCATGTTGAACCTTTGAACTTGTGAACCGTTGAACCATTTTGGTTCAAGTTTTAATGGTTTAATGGTTCAATCGCTTTATTACTCTTTGTCTGGAGATTCTTTTAAACCATTGAACCTTTGAACCATTGAACCATTTTGGTTCAACATTCAATTGGTTCATTGGTTCATGTTTCAGGATTCTAGAAAGGTCCATTTTGCTCATCACTTTCCTTCCACAAGGGTACTTCAGCCTATGGGCTTTAGGTGAATCCTTTAAACTGACCACTTGAACCGATTGATTGAACCTTTGAACCATTTTGGTTCAAGGTTCAACGATTCAATGGTTTAAGCACTTTCTTGTGTTCTGTTCATTCACTTGAATGCTTGAACCAACCGTGTTGAACCAATGAAGCTTCTTTTGGAATCATCTGTCACTACCTCTTTCTTTGCTTGAGGCTACTTTTTACTGATGTTAGAAAGTGACATGTGGTGTCTTTCACTGTGAAATAGGTGAGGACACTTGGCGGCTTTCACTAGATTTTACAAAGGACACGTCGTGACTTCCACTGCAACTTAGATACCTTTTGAGAGTCCTACAAAAGATGACACATGGCGGCTTCCACTACAACTTTATGAGGGACACATGGTGTGTTCTGATACAATTTGAGGTTTGATCTTTCCCAGAGGGAACTTGCCCTTTAAGGTCTTGAGAAACGGTCCACTTTCCTTGGTGAGAGCCTCCCACAAGGGTACCTACCCTTCAAGATTTTTTGGGCGGCCTTTCGGCTTTTATCTCCTTTGGCAGGATTTTGTTTCAGGCTTTTCCTTCAGGCAAAAGTCTGAAGGAATTCCTTCAGACATTTTGTTTGAAGGAAATGTTCCTTCCCTTTGTCTTTTCTTCCCACTTTCTTTCACTTTCCATCGGGCTTTCTCCTCGGGTGAATTTCTTCGGAAAAAATGTCCGAAGGAATTCCTTAAGGCATTTTGTCTAAAGGATTTGTGCCTTGTTAACTTTTTCACATGAACTTTTTTGAAAGAATCCCTACTCTTCACTTGGTCGTTGAAATGGTCTACCTATTCCTTGCCTACCCTCCGCAAGCGTTGTTTGTCCTTGGTTCACTTTTATGAAGGAATTCTCTTTGTCTACTTTTGCTCGCTGCCCTCTGCAAGGGCACTTGGCTTGGTTCATTACCCTTTCATATTTTTGTAAATATCCACTTTGGCTCCTAAGTGCAATTTGTAAGGGTACTTATCCTTCGAGCTCTTGGAAGACCCCTTTGAACTTCCTGATTGAAAAAATGGCTAAGTGTTGAACCTATGTCTTTCCTGCAGAGTCCGTAGAAACCAACCTGTAGAGTCCATAGAAACTAAGTTCGTAGATCTGATGGAGTCTATAAAAAAGAAGTCAACAGAGTCTATAGTTTTCAAGCCTTGGAGTTCATAGAAACTGAATTCATAGATTTCTTCCTATAGAGTCTGTAGATATGATTTCATATAACTGGGGGAGTCCATAGATATCTTCCTACAGAGTCCATAGAAATGAACCTGCAAAGTCTGTAGAAACTAGAAACCTATGGAGTCCATAGATTTTAGTCCTTAGAACATAGCCTACAAAGTCCATAGATTCAAGCCTGCAGAGTCCGTAGAACTTGAAAAAGCTTGAAAAATGGAGAATTTGAATGCTTAGAAAAAAATTTGAAAAGGGGAGAGAGGATTTTTGTCTGTTGGACCAAAATGTTAGGAACTACTTGAGCAAACATAGCTTTGACACCACTTTTTAGGATTAAGAGCACAATTGATTACTTTGTATAAGCAACTAAACATGGAATTAAACTAGAAGTAATATGTAACTAGAATTCAAAAATAACACAGAATATGAGAGACAATACAATCTTGTATTAACACTCTTCCAGAATATAATGAAGAAATCACACTCTTCCACACCTCTTGGGTGTACAAGTAATTCTCTCAAGAGTTCTCTCCCTCACAATTACAACCACAACTCAATAATGAGTTGTTCCCTCCACCAGTCAGTAACAACACTACTAGTACCAACAAGTACTCAAAGTACTCCAAGTAGATGTCCCTGATCTTGCAACAACCTGCAAATCAACTAATCTTAATTACCATGTAGATCTACTTCTTGATCTTGCACAACCTACAGATCAACCTGATCTCACACAACTGAAGAACCCTTGTCTTTGCCTTTGCAAGTCCTTCTGATCCTTCACACTAAGAATCCCTTCTTTGATCCTTCGCTTACACTTTACAATACAACCCCATGGGTCTCTTAAATAGATCCCATACAAACAATAATTATACTTCCTAATTACAATAATTAGAAATGTAGACTCAAGACTAAAATTAGTCTTTTACATGCAAACAAATTTTCTATCTAAAACTAGACTAGTTTTGGAAACGCATGTAAATGCATGCACACACAGGCTACCGATGTCAGTTCCTGTCTGACCGATGTTGGCCAACCCCTAACCAATGTCAGTTGCTCTGCACACTAGATATGACTGACGTCGATTGATTAGATTGACATCGGTTGCTTTGCAACTTAGCAACCTCCTCCATTTGCATCCTATGAAGCTTTTAGCTCCACAACCTAACAATCTCCCACTTTGAGATAAATAGCTACACTTGTACCTATACCTGTAAATCCTCTAATTTTGTTTCTTGGCTTGTATCCCTCTTCAAGTTCAATCTTGAAGACCAAAAAAAGTTGAATGAAGATTCAACTCCTCCTTTGTTCCCGACTTTGTTAACATATCTGCAGGGTTCCTATCCGTATGGATTTTTTTCCAGCTTCAACTCACCATCCTCCAATACCTGTCTAATGAAGTGGTACCTAAGCTTTATGGTTCTTGACTGAAAGGCTAAATCCTTTGCAAAATGAATTGCTCTTTGACTATCACTGTACAATCTACAACTCTCTTGCTCCTTTCCCAACTCTTCCATGAACCGTGTCATCCATATCATTTCTTTGCTAGCCACCGTGACTACAACAACCTTCTGCATCTCTGAAAACCAGCTAACCACTATTCCACTAACAGTGATCAAATATCTTGTGGTGCTTCTCCTACCATCTAAGTCACCTGCCATATCTGAATCTACATACCCATGTAGAGAAGTGCTTGACCCTGCATAGCATAAATCCCTGCTGCTGGTCCCTCTCAGATACCTGAAAATCCACTGAACTGCTTTCTAGTGCTTCTTTCCTAGATTAGCCATAAACTTGCTGACAACTCCCACTGCTTGGGTAATATCAGGTCTAGTACACATGTACTCAACCTCATCATGTGATTTGGGACACTGTTCTATGAACTATCCATTCATAGGTGTGTTAACCGGTTCTGCATCCTACATATTGAACCTCTTCACTGCCTTATTCACATAATCATCCTAAGACAACATCAACTTGTGACTTTCCCTGTCTCTAGAAATACTCATGCCAAAGAATTTCTTTGCTACTCCCAAATCCTTCATGGCAATCCTCTGAACTAATTTTACCCTTAGCTCAGTAACTCCTTGTATGTGTGACCCTACGACAAGCATACACACTACATACAGTAACATGATAATGTAGCTAATATTATCCAACCTGGTAAAGTAAACACAATGGTCACATTGACATTGACTAATGCCATGCTTTGTCATACTCATGTCAAACCTTAAACACCATTGTCCTGTAGCCAGCTTAAGACCATATAACTTGGCCTTCTGTCTCACCTACCCATTCTCTCCTTTCTTTAACCTATAAATCCATTCATCTTTTAGTGCTTTTATCCTAGTTGGCAACTCTACCAAATCTCCCATTTGGTTCTCTTCCAAGGAATCAACTTCCTCATTCATGCCATGCTCCCACTGTTTCTTGGATTTTACCTGCTCTGCCTCTTTAAAACTTCTTGGTTCTTGACCATCAGTGAGCAACAAGTAGTGTAAAGAAGGGAAATAATGAATTTGAGGCTTACTTACCCTTTCAATCCTCCACATGGGTGTTTGAGACTCCTTGACAGCTTGTTGTCTGCCCATAATCCATTTTAACAGTGACCGATGTCGGTCACCTCTGGCCGACCCTGGTCTGCACTCAATCAATGTCGATTCCTCCTTATTGTTGATGCCAGTTTTCTGACCGACGTCGGTTTTCACCTGGTTGCCGATGTCGATTCCCTAACCGATGTTGGTATCTACCTGCCCAACACCACCGATTCTGGTCTACACATGACCAACATTGGTACCTACCTGTTTGACATCGATTCTCACCTAACCAACGTCAGTAACTGTGTTTTCCTATGAGTGATGACTTTTACCCGTGAGTTCATTTTGGATCATAATCTTGTCCAAACCAATACTGCCCTATTTAGAATTATTCAGCCCCTTGAGCTGATCTCTATCCATCATCTTCTTCTTGAAAACCAAGGCTTTCCTGTTCTTCAATGTGTCAAAAACATCAAATTTCCTCTTTATGCAATAAACCCAATCCTTTCTTGTAGCATACCACTGTGATCCTCCAATAGAAGCTCCCTTCTTTGTTGACCCAGTTTCAAGAAACCTCACTTTCTTCTGTTGCTTATAGAAATCTTGATCTATGCTTTCTGAATATGAACTCTTACCATTTGACTCAAGAACATCCATTCCTTTCTTACTCATATGACCAAGCTTAGAGAGCCATGTCTTTGCATCTACATTTGAAGTAGATAAACCAGAAGGAGAATCAATAATACAAGTAGATAGATAAAGAGTACTTACTTTCTTACCTCTTGTTAAAACAAGTGCACCCTTGGAAACTTTCTAAGATTCTGCTATGAGAGTTACTGTGCATCCCTCATCACCCAACTTTCCAACAGAAATCAAATTTCGCTTCAGGCCTGGGACATGCATGACCTCCTTCAACACCCATGTGTTGCCCATCTGCAATTTCAGCTACACTTTCCCTTTGCCAACCCTTTGACAAGGCTTACCATCCCCTAAATAAATCTTTCCAAAGTCTCCATGGACATACTCATGAAAAAATTCTCTATTTGGGGTTGCATGAAAAGAAGCACCAGAATCTAAAACCCATGATTCTACCTGACTATCCAAAGAAACTGTAAGAGCATCCTATGCAATAATACCTGCAACATCTGCTTCTTCATGCTGATCTTCTACCAACCAAAAATCTTTCTTTGCATGTCCTTTCTTTCCATAATTCTAGTAGATTATACTACCATACCTGGATCTGGATCCACTGCCTGTCTCTATCCTTGATTTTCATTGCTCAACCTTCTCTCTTTGCTTTTCCCTACTTTCAACACTTAAAGCATTACCTGATGTCTCACCTGTGCTTTTTTTGCCAATTTCTTCATTCAAGATTACACTAACAGCATCATCAACTTTCAAGATATTTGAAGCAGACGCAGTATTACTAACTGCCATTACCAAGTTGTCCCAACTTTCAGGTAAAGAGCATAAGATTAAGAGAGCCTTAATTTCATCATCAAAAACTATATTGACTGAATTTAACTGGTTTACCAAACCATGGAAATCACTAAGATCACTATATACCGATCCACCTTCCAGCATTTGCAAATTAAATAATTGCTTCATAAGAAATACCTTATTCAAAGCTGAGGGTTTTTCATATAAATTTGCCAAAGATTCCATTAACTCTACCGTTGTCCTTGCCTGAGATAAGTTGGAAAACACAGAAGCTACCAAGGTCAGCCTTATAGCTCCTAGAGCCTTTTTATCAAGAACCTTCCATTCTTCATCTTGCATACATGTGGGCTTACTCCCACCCAACGATAAGTACAGATCTTTCTGATACAAATAATCCTCTATCTACATCCTTCATAATTGATAATTCTTGCCATTGAATTTTTCCATTCTTAGTGTACTTTCTTCTGCCATGGCTTTACTCCCACTTAATTAGAAACCCCTGAGAGTGACCTGTAATCAAACAAACACTAACCTGCTCCGAACCAGGCTCTGATGAACCTGTAACCTGGCTCTGATACCACTTGTTAGGAACTACTGGAGCAAACACAGCTCTGATACCACTTTTTAGGATTAAGAGCACAATTGATTACCTTTTATAAGTAACTAAACACAAAATTAAACTAGAAGTAATATGTAACTAGAATTCAAAAACAACACAGAATATGAGAGATGATACAATCTTGTATTAACACTCTTCCAGAATACAATGAAGAAATCACACTCTTCCACACCTCTTGGGTGTACAAGTAATTCTCTCAAGAGATCTTTCCCTCACAATTACAACCACAACTCAACAATGAGTTGTTCCCTCCACTAGTCAGTAACAACACTATCAGTACCAACAAGTACTCAAAGTACTCCAAGTAGATGTCCCTAATCTTGCAACAACCTGCAAATCAACTGATCTTACTTACCATGTAGATCTACTTCTTGATCTTTCACAACTTGCAGATCAACCTGATCTTACACAACTGAAGAACCCTTGTCCATGCCTTTGCAAGTCCTTTTGATCTTTCAGACTGAGAATCCCTTCTTTGATCCTTCACTTACACTTTACAATACAACCCCATGCATCTCTTAAATAGATCCCATACAAACAATAATTAGACTTTCTAATTACAATAATTATAAATGTAGACTCAAGACTAAAATTAGTTTTTTACATGCAAACAAACTGTTCGTCTAAAATTAGACCAGTTCTGGAAATGCATGCAAATGCATGCACACACAGGCTACCGACGTTGGTTCCTGTCTGACCGATGTCGGTCGACCCCTAACCGATGTCGGTTGATCAAACTGACATTGGTTTCTCTACAACTTAGCAACCTCCTCCATTTGCATCTTGTGAAGCTTTTAGCTCCACAACCTAACACAAAATAGTTCAAATGTTGTCCCAAAAATGAGTGATATTTTTTTTGGGGAACTTCCTTCAGTTAAAAACTTGGAAAAGCTGAGGGGAGTAGAAACTAAAATCTCCAGTGCCTTGAAGTATGCCATTGGGCCATGGAGTTAAGCTACCCAAAAATAAAGGTGACAAAAACAAAAATGAAAGCACAAAAAAATAAATAAAGACTATACAAATATACATATGTATAAGCTGACCTTATCTGATACTTCAAGAATTGAAGTGCTTCAGATGCTGCCCATTGTAAGCCAATGAAAAGGGTGTACCATATTGATATTTCAATAGGAAGCTATTCTCACAATTGAGATGATGAATAGTAAATGGCCCTCTCCAAAGAGAATCAAACTTCCCATGCATCCCTTTTGGTTCTCTTCTCTTGTCCCATAGTAGGGCTTGATCTCCAACCTAGAAATCATAGTTTTTTGCCTTCTGGTCGAAGAGCTTCTTCACAAGACTTTGATGGGCAGCAATTCAGTCCACCACCATAGTTCTCTACTCATCTAGCTCAGTCAAGCATATGATCCTCTTATCAAGGTGGCTTTTATATGTCTGATCTTCAATTGCCTTAGCCAATTTTAATGCTGACAATTCCAAGGTGATTGGTATCTCAGCATTGATACCATAAAGAAGTTGGAAAGGAGACATACCAATTGCCCTTTTTGGTGTAATTATATATGCCCATAGAGTATCAACCAATGCTTTATGCCATGTCCTTTGGTTTTCATCCACTAGCTTCTTGATGATAGTCACCAAGTTCTTATTGATTGATTCGGCTTGTCCATTCCCTTGTGGAAAGTAATCAAAAGAGTGAGAGAGGGTGATCCCATAATAAAAATAGAATTGAGTAATCTCCTAGGAAGTGAAACAAGCTACATTTTTTGTGACAATCTTGATTGGGACCCCAAACCTAGAAATGATATTCTCTTTGAGGAAATTCCATACTACTTTTGAAGTGGCATGCTTGGTTGGGATAGCTTCCACCCACTTGGTGAAGTAGTCAATTGCTGTAAGGACATAATCATGTCTAGCACTTGAAGATGAATTTATAACTACAATAAAATCAATTTTCCATTGCTGGAATGGTTCCTCTATGACCACTGGCTTGAGAGGTAGGGCAGCTAACTTGGGTCTCCCAAAAAACTGCTAGCACAGTTCACATTTTCTTACCCGCTTATATGCATTTTGGAAAAGAGTTGGCCAATAATACTTGTCTCACAAAATTTTGTGGGCAATTACAGGAGCATAAAAATGTCCTCCACAAGCTAGATCATGGAAGTATTTCAAAAGTTGGTTTTGCTGCTCCTTGTCCACACAGCGAAGGAACACTCCATCAAGGCTCCTCTTGTACAGGTTGTGGTCCCAAAGGACAAAATTGGCAGCTTTCAACTTGATAGTCCTCCTTTCTTTGTAAGATAGGTGAGCAGGACACTCACCATAAGTAAAAAAATAAGCAATACCTAAATACCACTCATTCATGGTGGAGATAAAGAGGATTGTCGGTGTGTCTTCTTCCTCTACTTCTTCATGCTCTGTTCCTTTTAGTTTGTTATCAACAATTAATTGGCATAGGCCTTTTCCTCGTACTAGCTTTGTTGGTTTGATAACTAGATCAAACTCCTAGATCTTTGTAATCTAATTGTCTCTTTTCATCCCAAACTCCTGCTAAGTTAGTATAGATTTGACCATGGTATCAGGAACCAAGGCAGTAGTGTGAGAATTCAAGATGTAGAAGTGGAAATGCTTGATTGCCTTCACCACTACATAAGCATGCTTCTCTATGTTTGAGTACTTCAGGTCATGAGCTTTGAGAGGGAAGCTCATGAAATAAATGGGAGATTCCATACCTTCTTCATTCTGTTGAACTAGAATTGCTGAAAGCGTGTGTTCAGAAGCATAACTATATATGGCGAACTCTTTTTTGTAGTCTAGACAAACTAGAATTGGGGCATGGGCAATGGTAGTCTTGATATCCTCAAATGTTGACTTGCCTTCTTTAGTCCAGTTGAAGGTGGCCTTTCTCTTTATCATGTTCACAATGTGTCGAGTCTTGTTAGCAAACTTGGGGATGAACCTTCGTAAGAAATTCACCTTTCCAAAGAAAGAGTGAACAGCAGTATTACTTGTAGGCAAGGTAAGCTCTTGGATAGACTTGAATCTATCTGAGTCAATCTTTATGCCTCTTTTAGACATAATGTGTCTGAGAAGTTTCCCCTCTATTACTCCAAAAATTGACTTCTTGAGGTTCAATGAAATGCCATTCTGGCAGCAGCGCTCTAACACTTATTGCAAGTGGCGTATATGATCAGAGCGATGCTTGGAAAAGATAGTCAAGTCATCAAGGTATACCACAATGAACTTACCCATCTCATCCTTGAAAGCAAGGTCCATTGCTCTCTGAAAGGTGGTGCTAGCATTTATCAAGCCAAAAGGCATCCTTCTATATGCAAACATGCCCCAAGGTGTGGTGAAGGTAGTATTGTGTTGGTCTACTTCACCAACTTCAACCTGATTATATCCTGAGAAGCCGTCTAGCATTGATAACATCTTTGAACCAGTCACTGTTTGAAGCACTTGATCCATGATTGGCAAAGGATAGTTATCCTTCAAAGATGATTGATTTAAATTTCTAAAATCCACACAGAGGCAAATTTTTCCATTCTTCTTCCTTACAGGCATTATGTTTGCAATCCATGTGGAATGATGGATTGGGAAAATGATTCTAGCATTTAACATTTTTTGTATTTTAGATAGAATAGTACCTGATATCTTTGGATTGTACTGTCTAATTTTTTTTTGTAAGGCACTGAGTCAGTTTTGAGAGGAATGTCATTGTGAATTTCATTAGGCTTGAGTGACTTTAGATCATCATAGGAATATGCTAGAACATCCATTTATTGGTGGAGCAGAGTGGTGATCTTAAGCTTTTCTTCCTGAGTACAATACTTCCCAATATTCACCATCTTGGGATTTTCTTTGGTACTCAAATTTATTTGATCAAACCCCTAAGAGGAGCTTGAATCTATTTGTTGCTATTTGACGAACCTGTCGTGCTTGTCAAACAATTTCTCAAAAAAAACCAAGCCTTTTGGAATTTTATTCCCTTTAAGTTGCAGGAAATCTTCACCTACATTTGAACTTGATTCAGGGGCTGGTTTAGGCTTGTGAGGTTCACTGCCTTCGAAGTGTAGCCATTCAAAGTTGTCCTTTTGTTCTAGGAAGGCAATGATTTGGTGATCACTATTGAATACTTGCCAATGATCAGCATTATCAGGCACACTTGGTCAAAAAACTAGTTCAATGGTGTACTTATCTTTTTTGAAGTCTGAGTGAGGAACTAAAAGAGTTGTTGAAACAATGAGTGCATCATCTCGGTCATTGACTTCTCTGGATATGGCAGAGATGTTGAAAGCATCAAAGCTTTCAATTTGATCCTAGACTAGGTTACAGTAATGGCATAATCTCTCATTTTTATTTTGATATAGGTTCTTTACCTGACAAACCACCAGTTCAGCATCTCCTTTGGCATGAAGGAGTTTGATGCCTTTATCTCTAGCAACCTTCAATCCAAGTAATAGAGATTCATACTAAGTTGTGTTGTTGGTGTTGCTAAACTGTAACTTATATGAGTAAGAGAAAATATTTCCTTGAGGAGATATCAACACAATCCCAGCTCCTAAGCCGGTAGAGGAGCAGCTGCCATCGAATTCCATAATCCATACCTCATCAGACACTATTTTTTCTTCATTAGAGAAAAAAAATCTTTCTCCATCTGTACTACAACCTACCAGTTCTTCTGATGTATGGTTTGAGTCAAATCCTATATCACATTTAAGGACTTCATCAAGCACCTCATGAACTTCTTCTGTGGATAAAAATTAATTACCCATGCCTGAAGACTCAAACAGAATTTGAGCTTCAGATGCTGATGTTTGAGTGACCACGTATTTTGCTTCCTTTTCAGGGAGTAACCTCTGCATAACACCTTTAACTAGGATCTTTGCTTCAGATAGCTCCATGCTCAATTCTCCACCAAAATCTTTGCAAAAAATTTGCCCAAGAAGGATGCCATATGATGCTAGGACATCAACCACTAGGACAATCATCTTGATTCTTTTATCAGGAAATGCTGTAAATGCAAATTGGGCATCCTTGATTTATATCAATAGTGGCACTTGTTTGTTTTCCATGGAGAAACATCTCTCAAATGTTTTGGTTAGTGTGAGACCAAGAGATTTTTCCACCTTGGTAGGCATGACGTTATCAGATGCACCTGAGTCTATAATGTAGTTGCTCAGCTTGTGACCATTTATTAACAAAGGATCATAGGTTACTTTCTTAACATCTTGTCTTACAGGGATGACCTTATTCTTCACATAATTAACTAACCTATCCAGTTGCTTAGGATTAGATTGTAAATATTCAAACTCAGTCATATGAATTTTGGTCTTCTTGACATGATTAATTATCTCAAATGACTGAATTAGATTAGGAACAGAGGAAGGAAATTCAACCTTCTAGTTTGTAGGGGGGAGGATCGATTTGTGAAATTGAAGTAGAAGGTGCAAATATGTTTGATGTACTTACCTTTCTTGTAATCACTATGTCCTTTGGCTAGAAAGGCAAAGTGGTTCCACACTTAGCAATTGAAATTGTTGGTTGAGGTCACTCCTATGTATTCTATTTATCAGCTTGTTGTGTTGATTAATTCTTGGACTGGGTGAACATAGCATATGATCCCTCATCTATGTTCCCTTCACTTCTGGGTTCATCCTAGTAATTTAGGAAACTAATGTTGGAGTTGCTAGCTAATTCTTCTTGACCTTCTGCCAGGAGATCAACATCATTTTCTTGGTTCAATTCAGGATAGAAAGAGAAATTAGATTCTGTTTCAAGATATCCTACTGTTGAATTGGATGGGGTTGCTTCAATGGCAAGTTTCCCCTGTGGGGAAGGAAGATGATTTAGCTACCCTTGATTCCTGATAGCATTGCCCTAGTATGACTGATTTGGAAATGTCCTCCTTGGAATATCTCTGTATGAAGGAGTAAAAGACATTCCTTGTGCCATTTGCTTTTTGAGAGCAAGCAACTCATTTGCCAACTTTTGCACCATTGGATTAGTGGTGTCTATAGATGGATATTCAAAATATGATGAGGGTCTATTTCTATTAGGATATCTCTTTATCTTTCTAGCCAAGATAAGGTCATCTTCTACCTTAGTGGCAAATCTTGGGCTTCAATAATGTCTATTTGGCTAGCCTGTCTTAGCATAAAATTCACTTCAGACAGCTACGAGTTGATGAAGAAGTACTTGAGATTCTCAGGTGTAGGCTCAACAATGATAGGAATCTGATTTATAAGCTTCTCAAACTTAGCAATAAAATCCCTCATAGGCTCATGAGGTTCTTTCTTCATCTATGTGAGTTGGGCCAACAAAGCATGTGCATCTTTTGCAGGTTTGAATCTAGCTTCAAACTTGGCTTTGAGGGTGTTCCAGTTAGTCACTAACTGAGCCTGCAGATGGTAGAACCAATCTGAAGTAGCACCTTGTAATGTCTCTACAAATAGCCTGACTGCTACATCCTCATATTCTATGCCTATTACACCACAGGTTTGCCGAAAGCTGCAATGTGTTTATCAGGATGAACCTTCCCATCACCATAGAACTTGGGGAAATTTTTCCCTGAACTGCATGGTAGCTCATGTAAAGGTGGATTTAAGTCGAGTGAACCAAAATAGTTACCCCAGGAGCCTTGAGCTACCATTGTATGACTATGAAAATGGGGAATAAATCTTAGAGGGGTAAGTATTGGCAAAGCTTTATTAATAGCAAAAGTGGACGCTTTGCCTGGTAATGGAGACCTGACTTTAGTAGGAGGAAAGCTCCTAGTTTGTTGGAGGTGAGATGGTGAAGGAAACAAATCAAAATTACTTTGTTTTACCAACTCAAAAATAGGGTCAACAACACCCTAGGCTCTCTGGCTTCTTGTATAGCGCAGAGTTGCCAGATTGTAGAACAAAAATGAAAAAGAATTGGCACTGCTTCAGCTTGAAGATTGAGGCTTCAGACTGTGCATTCTTCCCCAGTTGGCATGGAGGTGAAGGGAGATGGTAAGGCTATAATGATAATGAGTAAGACACAGAACGGAGTCTCCATAGTCTATAATAGATAATGGTAGGGATTGCTTCAATCTAAAACTTGATCTTTTAGATTGCACGTCAATCCCTAGCAGAGTTGTCAAAAATTGTTGGGTGAATATTTTGTCAATCAACTAACTGATGAGAAAAATAGGTCTCTTCAACCACAACATAGGAAAATTGGTCGGCTAGATGTGCAGGTTTACTAAATCAAAAGGTGAAAAATATCTCCTCTCATCAAGGGGAGGTTCCCTGTAGATATGCAGGAGCTATATACCATATATATATATAAATAGAAAATAACACTCAGGGGTAGGATAAACCATCCATCTCTCTTTTTTCAGAGATAATGTTCACAAATCAAAGGATAAATCTTGATAAAATGATAGAAGGCACTCCTTTTCTTTTAGAAGTGTTGTTCAGCAGACAAAAGGAATCTTTCAGGGGGTGACAAGTAACTGTAACAGGGCACAGTAATACAACAAGATGAAATGTATCACAAAGTCTCCACCTCAAATGCCAAAGAGTGAAATATGAAGTAAAATGAGGGCACAAAGTCATCCCAAGGTCCTTACACAGAAACATAATATGAAGGATAATGAGGACACATAGTCATCCCAAGATCCTTTACACAAGAATAGAAAGAACATACACTAAAGGAAATTGTGGGGGCACAAAGTCTCTCCACAATTGGCTTTAGGACACCTTCCTGATTACTTTCACTAATTTTACTTATTTAATTAAATGGAAAAAAAATGTATTAAGGAAACAGACGTAAGAACAATTTCCCCAACAACCAAGCTATTTCAGCACAAAGTCTGAAAAGTCACTTGTTTTCTTATTCAAATAACGAAATATGATCAACAATCTAAGCTCAAAGTCTCAGTAATGCCTTTTAATTTGGGCAGAGTTTTGTTTCTAATAATCGAGAGAGATCCCAAAAATAATAAGAGAGAGTCCAATATATAGTGCTCCAAGAAAGACTTGGGTGCTTTGTTTCACAAAAGATGTGTTACAATGCATTCAATGCCTTTAATGCATTTTAAATTTTGTCCATGGGCTATGCTGGAATCAAGCGTCAGTCTTTAATATGGGATGCCTAATGTGTTTCCTAATGTACACACAGTTGTTTGATTTACTTGATGCATAAAAATGGGCCACGCCATTAAATGTTTGCACTCTTCTGATGTCCACCTGGTGGGCTGCTTTACCTTCTAGAAACATATCCTATGTGTGGATATTTTTTTATCTTTCTCCATCGTTCCCCCTTTCCTTTCTGTATTTTGTCCTTATCTGTGTGATCTGAGCTCTCAGACTATCTCTTTAGCTGGTCACTAAATTTGTTCATAGGATCTGTGCCGTATTTGAAAATCAACAGATATTTCTGTATCTTAAATTTGACGTCTGTAAGGACGTCAATGGTTCAATCGCTTCCCTGGTTCAATCACTTTCTTGGTTCAATCGCTTTCTTGGTTCAATCTCTTTATTGGTCTTTGATTGAACCATCCCTTTGTCTGGCACTTCCTTTAATCTTTTAACCAATGTTCTCTGCTCTCTGCAAAGGCACCTGCCCTTATTTTACCGCCCTCCACAAGGGCACTTGTTCTTTTGGCTTTGGGACACTCCTTTGAACTATCCACATTGAATCTTTGAACCTATGAACCGTTAAACCATTTTGGTTCAAGGTTTAATGGTTCAATGGTTCAATCACTTTATTGCTCTTTGTCTGGAGCTTCTTTTGAACCATTGAACCTGTGAACCTTTGAACCGTTGAACCATTTTGGTTCAACATTTAATTAGTTCATTGGTTCATCTTTTGGGATTTGAGAAAGGTCCATTTTTCTCATCACTTGCCCTCTGCAAGGGTACTTTAGCCTGTGGGCTTTGGGGCAAGCCTTTAAACTAATTGATTGAACCTTTGAACCATTTTGGTTCAAGGTTCAACGATTCAATGGTTTAATGGTTCAAGCACTTTCTTGTGTTCTGTTCATTCACTTGACCGTTTGAACCAACCACGTTGAACCAATGAACCTTCCTTTGGAATCATCTATCACTGCCTCTTTCTTTGCTTGAGGCTACTTTTCACTGATGTTAGCAAGTGAGATGTGGCATCTTTCATTGTGAAATAGGCAAGGACACTAGGTAGCTTCTATTGGATTTTACAAAGGACACGTGGTGACTTTCGCTACAACTTAGATATCTTTTGAGAGTCCTACAGAAGATGACATGTGGTGGCTTCTATTGCAACTTTATGAGGGACACGTGGTGTGTTCCACTACAATTTGAGCTTTGATCTTTCCCAGAGGGAACTTTCCCTTCAGGGTCTTGAGAATGGTCCACTTTCCTTGGCGAGATCCTCCCGCAATAGTACCTACCCTTCGGGATTTTTCGGGCAGCCTTCAGGGTTTTATCTCCTTCGATAGGCTTTTGTTTTGGGCTTTTCCTTCAGGCAAAAGTCTGAAGGAATTACTTTGAACATTTTTTTCAAAGGAAATGTTCCTTCCCTTTGTCTTTTCTTCCCACTTTCTCCCCGAGTCAATTTCTTCAGACAAAATGTCTGAAGGAATTCCTTTGGGCATTTTGTCTGAAGGACTTGTGCCTTGTTTACTTTTCCATAGGAACTTTTTTGAAAGAATTCCCTACTCTTCACTTGGTCTTTGAAATGGTCCACCTATTCCTTGCCTACCCTTTGCAAGGGTTGTTTGTCCTTGGTTCACTTTTTCGAAGGAATTCTCTTTGTCTGCTTTTACTCACTACCCTCCACAAGGGTACTTGTCTTGGTTCATTGCCCTTTCAAATTTTTGCAACAGTCCACTTTGGCTCCTAAGTGCCCTCCTCAAGGGAATTTGTCCTTCAAGCTCTTGGAAGACCCCTTTGAACTTCTCGATTGAAAAAATGGCTAAGTGTTGAACCTGTATCTTTCCTGCAGAGTTTGTAGAAATTGAGTTCATAGATCTGACGGAGTCTATAGAAATGAAGTCAGCAGAGTCCATAGTTTTCAAGACTTGGAGTTCGTAGAAACTGAGTCCGTAGATTTCTTCCTATAGATTTCATAGATACGAGTTTATAGAACTAGGGGAGTCCGTAGATTTCTTCCTGTAGAGTCCGTAGAAACCTATGGAGTCCGTAGATTTGAGTCCTTAGAACTTAGCTTGTAGAGTCCGTAGATTCAAGCCTACAGAGTCCGTAGAACTTGAAAAAGCTTGAAAAATGGAGAATTTGAATGCCTAGAACAATTTTTGAAAAGGGGAGAGAGGATTTTGGTCTGTTGGACCAAAATAGTTCAAATGTTGTCCCAAAAATGAGTGATATTTTTTTGGGGGACAACAGTATGAGTAAACAATACATGTGTCTATCAGTTATCATACAATGGAAAGGAAGGAATATTTATATCGAATGCATGTTATCTAGTCATGATAAGAAAATGATAATTTAGTATGGTCAATTATTTTTCAAGTGGTGTCCTTAGTAAACTTCATGACAATGCATATGATATGTATAGTTATTTTTAGGATATTCACATCCATTGTGCAAATTAATCTCTTGAGCAAGGAACATTATGTGAGGAATAAAATGAAATAGCAAAAATCAGTATAGATGCATCAGTCATGCCTGCTTTGCAAGACCTACCCACACAATAACTTTTTTATACATGTGATACATTCAAATTTCATAACAATGTCTACATGTGATGCAAAATTTGGTCTCTTCAAGTTTTACATTTATTGGTTATTTGTGATTATGGTGTGTTGAATGTGTAAATGTTCTAAAAACTTGTTTAAACAAAATAAATGACCAAAATTATTGTGCATGCTATTGACTCATTATCATTCATACATTGTATATTTTTTGATTGAAAAGTGTACTTTATTATATTAAAATCTTATAGAATAAAATACAACTAGTAATACAAAAACAAATGGGTCGAAGAGCCAACCAAACCCCAAAAGCACACTGGGCTAAATAAGCCCTAGGAAAGTGATAGAAGCATCTAGAAGGCTAGACCAGCCAGAAAGTCTAACATGTGTGCACTAACAACAACAAAAAATAGATAATAAACCATAAAAGCATATCCTTAAGTAGCAAAAGTGAACATGGTAGTAGGTGCCAAAGGTGACAGAGGGTCCTAAGTCTTCCCTCCCCATCCCCCATCAGCTGGGGGGTCATATTCTAGGGTAAGAGGCTCCCACCCATCATTCTACTACTTTTGAGTTTATTGAAGTTGTTTAAGAGTCTATCAAGGTGGAGAAATGGCAAGTGTAATGCATAGAAAATTATCCTATTGGGGAGCCACCTAGCCTCCTCGACTGCCACTATCATGATGAGATGACCCTTGTCGAGGAGATCACCAGTGAGAGTGGGGAGAGGAGCTCCTCTAAATCTAGACTATACCACCATGTCCATACCCCCAAGGAGGAGTGTAATCAAGTGGAACCTGATTGATAGCATAAGGGGCATTACCCCAATGATCCAGTAGCTTTTACAAGTGGTGAAGCTCCAACCACACTTTCTCCATCTGAATCTAGATCTATAGGGTAACATTGGAGATTAAATTAATTTTGTTATAAATTTAAAAACCAATTTCCATAACTTCATGATTAAAACAAGCTTTATCTCTAGACTTTTAGATCTGAAATAAAATATCAATATAAAAAATCTACCAAAATCTATTGTATCTTGTAGGTAATAAATTTGAGTCCCCCAAGAGAGCCATTTTCTAGGTGAATATTTCAAGCTTGAACGGTTTAAAAAGAGAGTGAATCCATATCCAATAAAATTGAGAATGGGGACAAAATTAACAAAGGAGCTTAATGGTTTTTGGATGATGACAATCATGACAAGTGGGATTGAGGACCCCCATCTGCTTGAGTCAGTCTCCAATAGGGAGTCCATGATACATAATGCACTAGAGAAATTGAGCTTTTTAGGCTCCAATAGAGCCCCCCAAATATTATTGAATCTCCTCAGCCAGACATGGTGAAGAGAGTTAAGACTCCACCATCAGTTGAGAAACTCAGTATCGATATGTTAGGGAACAAGAAGATTATATCTCAATTTAGGGGCATAACAACAAAAAGGAGTGGCAGTAGGCCAATTCCAATACTTCCACCACAGGGTGAGAGAGGATACTCCAATTTTGTGTAGATACTCATCATGTATGGCTTTCTCAATTTGAAAAAAAAAAATCTTTGTCCTCTTTGTTAAGCTGAAACCTATCTTCCACAGTCTCCTAGGGTAACCAGTCTTGAGATATCTTACAGAAAATATTACCAATGTGTTGAATATCCTTTTTGAAAAGCCTAAGACTTTTTATCAAATGAACCAAGGCAAAAGGAACATTGTGTAAATTGAGAATAGGGGACTACCAAAGAGAATGAGAATTAATAGAGAGGCTGGTCATGAATCCATCGCCAACCCAGACAAGGTGATCACAAAAAAAATAGTAAATTATCTAAACACCCTATCATATTGTCATTTCTATAAATAGTAAACTCAATCTCAATCTATCTTTTACGTTGATATATTATTATTGAAATTTATATCATAGGCAATCTAAATATTAAAAACTTTGGCTTGTTTAGATTATTAAATCCAAAAAAATGTTAAAAAACATCTCTATGAATACATGCCATTTTTTTAGGAAGACCTTAGAAATTCAATGGTGAGACGTTATATGATGGAAGAGCTAAAACAATGAGTGTTAAAAAGGATTGATAATGGTATAATACATGTCCCTTGAAAGTAATCTAAAATAAGAAATAGAATAGGATCCATATTGTTATGTGTGTTGATAAACATAATTTACTAGAAGAAGAGGAATAAGTGTAGAATAAATTTTCTCAAGGAGGGGGATGCAAAGGGTATATCTTAGAAGGAGGTGGAGCACTAGATATTATTTCCAACACAATCATGTAAATTATAGAATGAGGTTACAACCAACGACATGAGTGAGATGTTGAGTTTATAGATAGGTTGTCAACGCAAGGATGGTGAGCATTGGAAGGGGAGTAATGAGGTGATCATTTGGTGGAGAAGGATGGTATGTGGTCAAGCATGTAGATATAAAAATATGAATTACCTCACATGGTATAATGGAATGTCATGGATTTACTCTAAAAGCTAAAATGATGGTTATATCATCTAGCCTAAATTTTTTAGTAATATGCTTAAAAACATATATATGGTGTGTCTGATCTAGGAGTATCATGGTATTAAGAAAATATGCATTACCTAAAAATATATAGCAGAATTCACATTCATCCAAACCCCAATTTATAGTGATAAGATGACATACAAGGACCTTGGGATTTTAGTAACATTTCATCAAACTCCTAGATAAAAGAAAGGACAGCTTTAGTCAATAAGATAGAAAGTTATTTATCTCAGGATGATACTATTGATTTACATATGTCTGTGTTAAATAAACTACTATGATGGTTATGTAATCAACACTCTATATTAAGAGACATGTTTGCTCATAGTAATTGCATAGTAAGAGTAATGGCCCATAATATTGCTTACATGTTTTGAGTGATTTGTATTCCAAGAGTCACTCCATGAGGCTTAGAAGGGAAGGAAATGATTCAAAAAAGGTAGGTTGGAGTTAGAGGGGACTTTCTAGGAGAGTGAAAGTTTTTTGGTAGGTGAAAAAATGATAAGGGAGTACGGTTTAGTCTATTTAGGGATTGGTGTGAGTGTGTGACAGATTCTCTTATGTTGAAATCAAAGATAAGAGTGAGAATGGGGCGTGTATAGGTAGTGTATTTCTTCAAGATAAACAAATATTATTTTGTTTTGATTTCTAGTCTCATTGATCCAAGTGGATTAACTAATGGTGGCTCCAGCATTAAATATTAGACCATTTTCCATGCATATATTAATTGTAGAGACCCTTCTTCAGACTATGTTGATCCAAGTGGACCTACAACACTTGATTCAATCATGGATCATTATTTTTTTATCAATAATCTTTGTTTTAATAGCAATAGATTCTTCACAAAGATTAGTACCTACATGTTAATTCTTGTAGTATAGTTCCACCTCTACATTACCACTCAGTCTATGTAGTATTAGTAATTTACCATACTACTTAATGAAAGTGGTAGTTGCTGATGACATTACATAATCATTAGATATGATGAGTCACACATGGAAATAATTCAACTTCTATAATAGTTTTCAACCCTCTTGACATGTAAATTTATATATACATATCTGTAACATTAGCACAAATAGATAATAAGAATAACAATATCAATTAGTCTAGAAGATAACATCCATACATCTTTATCAAGAGTGTTATATTTATCGTAAAAATAGATAAATAAAATATTTTTATAGTTTATTTTCTACATCTGTCTCAAAGCTTCTACAAATGCACACAATATCATCTAGATTCTCTTCTATAGGGTTGTCCACCAATTTCTATCTAGACACTATATTAGTGGCATTATATCAGTATATCTCATTCTTAGAATTACCAAACACGATCAAAGTATCTGAGCCTCGGTGTCAAACTTCAAAATCCATCAAACTACCTACCGAACTATTTCGACAAAATGGCCAAACCAACGCAAGAGGAGATTCACACATTGATCAAAACTAAAATCAAAGAAGAACTTATGGAGTAGTGGAAATATATATTCAATTGGTTGACATAATTTTTTGAGAAAAAAATTCCATCGACTTCATCATTAGGTAAAGCTTTTGGTGGTAATTCCCCATATGTTTCAAGTAAACCTAGACATTCCTCTCTTTGAGGGTAAATTAACACAAATGTAATAGATTCCTATTTATATTAGTTGAGATATTATTTTTACATGAACAATTTTTATGAGAAATAAAATATTATGATTGCACTTATTAAATCTTGTTCACTTGTCAAGAAGTAGTGGCAAGCATATTAGTTTTAGTAGAATGACTAGAGAGAAGATGGTCCTACTTGGGGTAATTTCTTGGATGCTTTAAAGGGTAAATATTACCCTAAATATGTCTATGATGATTGCTACATGTATTGGTCACAACTATGGCAACGACTTGACTACTCAATCCAAGCCTACACTGATGCTTTCCATGTTCTCTATACAAGATTGGGATCTTTCAAGATAGATCAACATTGAGTTCTCAAGTATCCTAGTGGCCTATGACCATCTATTTAGACTAAAATGAAGTTGGAAGAGTCAAGGCAATGGGTGAGGCTTAACACTATGTGGTAACCATTTAGGAGGAGTTCAAGCAGAAGGGAAAGGAAGAAACAACCTTAGTACCAAAGAACACCCTTGCTTCAATCCCAAACAATTTAAGCTGGTAAATGGTGCTATAAACACAAGAGAAACAACTACTCCAACACAGAGTGCCATGGATCAAAAACTTTGCTTACATGGACAAAAATAAAGGATGATTAAGTTGAACCCTTAGACATTATCTTTGATATAGATCTCAATGTTCTAGTCAATACTAGACAAGAAACCCCCATAATTTTAGATGTTGAAGTGTAATGCCTATTCTATTTCTAGATGTGGGTGCAAGGGCAGCCATGGGATTTTATGATCAATGGTATTATCATGAAGAATCTCATTTTTGGAGCAACAATTAAGTGATTAAATTTTCTAACCATATCTCATCCACAACCTTACAAACTGGGATGGTTCAATACTTATAGCCAAGGTATATGTGTCAATCTCTAATGCTACTTATCATATGGTATTCATCCATTCAAAAAAGAATTAGTTTGTGATGTATCACCCATTGATGTCTATGATGTATTCCTTGGACATCCATACATGCATAGTCATAAGTGTATGTACAATGTCATTCCTCACAACATAGTTTTAATAATAGGTAGTAATAGATACCATATTATTGAAGTGATTCCATGCTCAATATATGCCACACCAAAGCCAAAGAATATTGTGATATAAAACTAAGCATATATAGCCTTTTTTAATTCACTATCAACTAGCAAATGATCTCATGCAACAAAGACAAATCAAATTATAAAAACCATGTTTACATATAGCTACTCTATGCCTCTATATAGGATTGTCAGAATGATTCAGGTCCCACAATAATCCACGTGATTCAATAGGTAACAGATAGAGGCCAAGATTCCACACCTACTTCCTAGACTTAACAAAATCAAGAATACTACTTTACAAAGAGGGATGATCTGGGTAACAATTCAAGCGACAATTTGGGTGATGGTTCTACTCCAATTGATGACAAAAATTTTGGGGGCCATAACTTTTTCACCACATCTCTAATTGACTCCCTGTTTGAACCATTGGAAAGCTAAGAATGAGGAGAACGTGGTGAGATGGAACTGATCTTTGATTGGTTTTTTTTACCTATGAAAAACTAATGGAAGTGCTCCAAATTTTGATTTTAGTAGTGTAGTCTAAAAATAGTAAATTTCTAAAAAATAGTAATTCCTTGAATTCTATATTGTTGTAAATCATGGAAGTTGAACTACTTAATCTCCCTCGAGATTGGTGACCTTCCACATCATCCTCCTACCTTCAAAATATGTATAAATGAAGATGTAACCTGAATTGGAAATCAGACATCTCTTCTCAGAGATAAGGATATGGTTGTATTGCAATCTTGAGTAATAAAACATCTATTCTCAGAGAAATCATTGTTACTATGTTATTTTCATATTCTTGATATATCTATCAATCAAAACTTCTAAGTTTTGGATCAAGGGGTGACTAATCCTGGTGGATTAATGAATGGTAGATATACCATTAATGCTTTGATCATTCTCATGGCATGTTATAATTGTGGAGACACTTTTATGGTCTGCTTGATCCAAGTGGAATTGCACTTCTAGATTTGATTGTAGATCACCATTGTTACTCAGCTAGCTCTGTGTAAATGACAACAGATTCTTCATGGCATGATTAGTACATATGTGCCAATTTACACAATCCAATTTCACTATGTGTTATTGTTCAGTCCATGTAGCATCAACACTATATCACACTACTCGATAATAATGGTAGTTTTTGATGACATTACATAACCGTTAGAGATGATGAGTCACATATGTAAATAGTTCAACTTCCAAAATGACTCTTAGTGCTCTCAACATGTAAATTTATATATACATATTAGTAACATTCACATAAATAGAGAATAAGTATAACAATAGTAATTAGGCATTAAAATATCAACCATACAACTTTCTCAAAAGTATGCCATATATAGGATAGACATATAATTTAAATATATTTATTGTTTTAATTCTACATCTCTTTATTTTTTTGCTATTTCTCTCAAGGTTCTGCACAAACAAACAACTTCATCTAGATTCTTATCTAGCATGTTGTCCACTGATTTCATATTTTATATATATGTAGATTAAATAGTGTAATGAAAAGGTTGTCTTTCATTGAACCCCTATCTTTGACTGTATCAAATTTACTAGTGTATTATATGCATTTAAGTACGTGTTTAAATTTTTTTATTTTTTATTGAAACTCTAAATGATTACACAGATTAGGTGTACAAAATATTTCTTTGGCTTAGATGCCAAGGACTGAGAGGTATCCATTATGCCAAATTCACTCATAACTTGGTATCTTAAAAAATTAGTATAAGATACTTTAATAACATGACAATCATTTTACATATTGGCATTCTTTTATATTTTCAAATTGCTTTAGGGATTCCACATGTATCGATTATTCTCACCACCACTTTATAAAAATGAAAGCAAAATAAAGACATTGCATTAAGAGCAAGCTCTATCTCTTGGTGTAGTCTCTTGATTTCACATGCCCAATAAAGTTTAAAAATTATGGAACAAAGTCCTCATAATTATGGAACAAAATCCTCATCACCTCTTTATGAAAGAGTAAAAACAAATTTCAAAATCTTCATCACCTCATCTCCTAATGTTGCCTTTTTATTATACATGCTGAAGTTTATAAATTATGTAACTAAATCGCTGCAGACAATTGAAAATTGTACTGAAGGGTCAATAGAGGTCTGCAATTCTAGTAGAATCTATTTTCCTCAATACTTCAGTGGGCTGATCTTGACTAAACAATCTCTGTTTGCTTTGCGCATGATAGAATGTTGTACCATGATACATACAATTCTTCAAGTATACATTTATCATCACATCTATATACTGTTAGGCTTGTGTTAAAAAGTGTTTTGATGTGATCAAAGACACTATTGGCAGCCTGGAGATTTCAGATTGCATCAAGTTCATCAACAAGATCATATGAATATTTGCATTCTTAGAATTTCTTGTCACTAGTTATTGTTGATGCGTGTTTTATCAGGATCATTGTCCCGTATTATGTTGTTCTTGCTTTGAATTTGGATTACTGGACACACCAGTCAATCTGAAAGCATGGCAGGCCATGTTAGAATGTTAAGAATTGTCTAGAAGATGCCAAGAAGATGAGACTTTCTAGATTCTTCCATAGAATAATTTAGGCAAAGAGTAGAACAATCCAGATTGAAAGTAGAACATTCCAAAGATGTGGACTATTCTAGAAATGAGGAGTTTCCAATTTTGTATTGCAACTATAAATATGTGCTGGGCACAAGAAAATAATGGGATTATAAAAGCATATGAAAGCATTGGAAAGCTTTGGATTGAAGTGTTGGATGACTATAAGAAAGTTCCAGTAATATATTATTGTTTCATATTTATTTATGCTCTATTTTGCCCTATTTCTAACAGCTGTTATGATGTTTTAAATTGTTTTTGGGCCTGTTTTAACATGGTATCAGAGCAGAGGTTTGTTAGAAGACTATTTTTTGGATTTAAATAAAATCTAGAGATCTTTTAACAGGGCTGAGCTGTTGATGAGTTAATTTTTTGAAGTAATCTCTAATTTTTTTAACATGGGTTCTACAAATCAGAGTTTGCCAATCTTTGATGGAAGTGGTTTTACAGATTGGAAGATTGCAGTCAAGAATGCTCTAAGAGAGAAGGCTTTATGGAGGATAGTGAATAAAGAAATTGGGGAACCTCAGCAAAATGATAGAGAAAAGGAGTTGTGGAAATGCAAATTGGAGCAAGCAAGAGGTATTATTGGTAAAGCTTTGAGCCCCAATCTAAATAGAAGATTTGTTGATGTTGATAATCCAATAGAGTTATGGGAAAAGTTAGAAAATGACTATAAAGATGCAGATATTGCAAGCATATTTAGTATAGAAGAAAAATTGGTGAATTTAGATCCGAGTGATTTTGAAAAGATGAGTGATTATTTGAATGAGGTTACTTATTTAAATGCCCAATTGAAAGAAAATATTTTCAGTTGATTGCTATGGTTGAAAGCAAGCTTCCCCAACCCTATAAAGTATTTAAAGAATCAAGAAAAAGAGTTATTCAATTAAATCCCAATACTCCCAACAAACATTTGATCAATTTTGTAAATCAATTTTAGATGAAGAGTTTCAACTTATTAAAGAAGGATATATTAAAAGGAATCATGCATTTTCAACTAAGGGTAAAGGGTATTCTATAAATTTTGATGGAAAAAAGATTTGGAAAAGATATAATAAGTTTAGAAATGATGATGGTTCTAACCACTTTATCTAGAAATGATGGTGTTGAAAACCAAGTAAGAAGAAAACTCATTGTTTGCAGGTATTGTGGAGGTGAAAACCACATGGAGAAATTTTGTTTGAAGAAAAGGGCCAATGAAAGGCAGCAATATAAGCCCAAGAAAGAAAAGTTTAAGGATAGCAAGATGGATAGAAATAGCTTTCTAGCTATGACCTTCCAAAAGTAAGGAAAAGGTATGGAGGTAACTTCTAAATCCATTGTTAAAGGGGGTTATTTTGCTTCATATCTTAATAAAGATTGGATTTTAGATTCAGGAGCATCTTATCACATGACTGGAGATAGATCTTTGTTTGTTGATTTTAATGGAGGAAAGAATTCAGATCAAGAAATAACTATTGGCAATAAAATGAAGCTTCCAATTTTAGGAACTGGAACTGTTAATATGACAAATGGGACTTTGAAAAAGTTTTATTGGTTAAAGGGTTAGGGGTAGTCTTATTTCAGTATATAAAATTGTTGAAGCTACTTATGAGTTCGTTGTTACTGTTGATCAAGTGATTGTTAGAGATAAAGGAGACCCAATATATATAATTGCTATTGGTAGAGTTGATCATAAGGAGAGTCTCTTTAAATTTGTTGGCTTTGTTGATGATGAATACACTTTTTCTCATGCTTTGATTGCTCGAACTGATTATATATCAAAACTTTGGCATGCAAGACTTGGACATATAAATTATAGAAAATTACAAGATATGGTTAGAATGGATATGGTTAGAGGATTAACAAATATTTCAGCCACTGAAGGTGTATGTGAAGGATGTGTATTAGGTAAACACCATCGAGATCCTTTTGATTCAGGAAAAGCATGGAGAGCTAACCATCCACTTAAACTCATTCATAATGATTTATGTGAGCCGGGTTATCCTTCTCTTTCAAGTGCCAGGTATCTTCTCACCTTTATTGATGATTATAGTAAGAGAGTATGGGTTTATTTTCTTGAAAGGAAAAGTGAAGTACTTGAGGTTTTCCAAAAGTTTAAAACATTAGTTGAAAATCAAAGTGGAATGAGAATTAATGTTTAAGGCCAGATAATGGGGGTGAATATTGTAACTATGCATTTGAGTCATTTTGTGAAAGTTGTGGTACTAAAGTACAAATAACAACTCCATATACACCTCAACAAAATGGAGTAGCTAAATAGATGAATAGAACTCTTCTAGAAATGGCTCATTGTATGTTGCATTTTAAAAGCCTACATAATAAATTTTGGGGTTTGGCTATTTCTTGTGTTGCACATATTGTGAATAGAATTCCTACTAAAGCTGTCAAACATGTTACTCCTGAAGAAGTATGGAGTGGAAGAAATAATGAGAGCAAGCTATGAAAGAAGAATATGATGCTTTGGTGAAGAATAAAACTTGGGAACTTGTGCCATTTCCCAAAGGTAAGAATGTGATTGGTTGCAAATGGATTTTTAAAACAAAATTTAAATCAGATGGTGCTATAGAAAAATTTAAAGCTAGATTGGTTGCTAAGGGATTCAATCAAGAAGAGGGTGTTGATTATGAAGAAACATTTGCTCCTATTATTAAAATGAATACGGTTAGAATTATTCTTTCTTTGGCTGCTATTCTTGGGTGGCATATTCATCAAATGGATGTTAAAAATGCATTTTTGAATGGAGATTTATATGAAGAAATATACATGGTTTTATAGATAAAAAACATCCTAATTTTGTTTGCAGATTAAAGAAGTCACTTTATGGACTTAAACAAGCACCAAGAGCTTGGAATGAGAAGATTGACAGGTATTTTTAGCTTTATGGGTTTAAGAAATGTAAATCAGATCCAAATCTTTATGTAAAGAGAGTGCAAAATGACATAATTCTTGTTGCAGTTTATGTAGATGATTTACTCATAGCTAGATCAAACATTGGGCTAATTAATGATTTGAAATCAGATCTTAAAATGGCATTTCATATGAGTGATTTGGGTGAACTAAATTATTTTCTTGGCTTGCAAATTAGTAGGCTGCATGATGGGTTGTTCGTCTCTCAAACAAAATATGCTTTGGACCTTTTATAAAAATTTAAAATGCTTGAATGCAAGCCAACCCCTACTCCTTTCCAATCTAGAGTTAAGCTTACTAAGAAATGTACCTCCAAGAAAGTAGATGCTACCTTATATAGACAGCTTGTTGGTAGCTTGGTTTATCTAACCCATTCTAGATCAGACATTATTTTGCAGTCAATATGGTATTTAGATTTATGCAGGAACCGAAAGAAAGTCATTAATTGGCTGCCAAAAGGATTTTACAATACATTTATGGAACCATTTACTATGGCATACATTATAGTTACAAGTCTTTAGTTTCTTTGATTGGCTTTACAGATTCAAACTGGGGTGGTGATATAGATGACCAAAAATCTACTGGAGGCTATGTTTTTTAGCTTGGATCAAGCCCTATTACATGGAGTAGCAAAAAACAAACAACTACATCATTGTCTTCTTGTGAAGCAGAATATAGAGCAACAAAAGAAGCAGGAAAGGAAGCAGTTTGGATTTGAAATCTTTTATTTGAGCTTGGTTTTGCACAAGATTCAGTTACTACTTTGTATTGTGATAATAAAAGTGCCATACAAGTTGCAAACAATCCTATTTTTCATACTAAAACAAAGCACATTGAGATTGATGTTCACTATATTCGAGATCTTGTTTAAGAAAATTTTGTTAATCTCCAATTTTTTCCAAGTGAAGACCAAGCAGCAGATACATTTACTAAGAGTATGCTTGAGGCCAAATTTTTGAAATTATGTGATATGCTAGGCATGATTGAGGTGAACATTAAGGGGGGATAGTTATATAATGTTCCCCTCTCTTTTGTATTTTCTTTGTATTCTTCTAGCCAATCTTAAGGGGGATGTTAAAATGTTAAGAATTGTCTAGAAGATGCCAAGAAGATGAGACTTTCTAGAGTCTTCCATAGAACAATTTAGGCAAAGAGCAGAATAATCCAGATTGAAAGTAGAACATTCCAAAGATGTGGACTATTCTAGAAATGAGGAGTTTCCAGATTTTGTATTGCAACTATAAATATGTGTTGGGCATAAGAAAATAATGGGATTAGAAAAGCATATGAAAGCATTGGAAAGATTTGGACTGGATTGAAGTGTTGGATGACTGTAAGCAAGTTCCAGTAATATATTATTATTTTAGATCTGTTTATGCTATATTTTGCCCTATTTCTAATAGTTGTTATGATGTTTTAAATTGTTTTTGGGCCTATTTTAATAGGCCACATCCGTTGTCTCACATAGCGAAAGGATATGTAAGGCTTGCACTACCACATGATTGATTGTATTTACAAGTATCATAATTGGGGTCAACGCATAGTGAACATTGGATTAGAAGAGCATGGACAGTGAAGCTATAAATAATAACACAACCTGCATTGAGTGATATACATCAAAGATTACAACAAAAGTCATGTCTCCTCAGGCAGAAAAGGCAAATTTTATAACTGCAGAGGTTATTGGGCTATGGTTAAAAAGAGTTAGCACTCGAATGATTCTAGAAGCCTTGTAGTCAACAAAGATGTGTGCTTATGCGATCAATACATGCCTCAATCGTGAATTGAAAACTACATAGACGGACAAAATCAATCCATCAATTTTAACCGTCATAGCAACACAAGTTAAAAACAAGAAAGATGATTTGGGGCTCTTCTAATTGTCAATGCTAAGAAGGTCCATTAGTGATTAGCCTCCTTCATGACTTTTTCCTTAAATAAAAAACTCTATAAAATAAATAAGGCATGACAACTCAAGATGCTAAAGTCAAGCTGACCATAGAGTTTGATCCATAGTGCCCCACCTACTATGTCATATGGTGCCTTTGTGGTGAGTTGCGGTTTAAAGAACAAAATGAATGTGTATTGAAGGGTTATTGGAGTTCTAATGTCACTTTTTAGAATCTTCAATAGGGATATTTTGTTGATAACTAATGCTCGAAACTCAAACATCCAATTCATTGCATGCAACATGTAGATTTGAAGATTTAAGTTTGTTATTTTTAAATAAAGTAGCATGCTGACTTTTTGTCTCATGCGTAGATTTATAAATTTGGACTTTTAGTTTTAGTCTTAGTTTGTTTTTTTAAGTTTCAATTTACAAACTTTGTTTACACCATGTCTTCTAGTGGCGCAAGGATAATGCATGACAAATGCATGTAGGTTTGCAATCTTTTCTAGATGCTAAGATATTGTAGCAATGTAATATTTTTTCTATAAAAAAATCATTAATAAACACTGTTATTTGGCCTGCAAATAAGGATTTCTGTGTGCTCTATTTTTTCCTAAGTTTTATGCTCTATTTTTTTCTATTGTTATCTCATAATCTGTGCGTGTAGGAATTTGGTTTATTTTTCAGATTCTACATTTGGTATCAGAGCAGATCTTTTTCTTTTGGGGTAAAGATTTAGTAGTTGGAATTTTGCGAAAAATTTATCATATCAAATTCTAACTCCTTGCCCATTCCATAATTTGATGGAAATGAGTATGATTATTGGTGTATCAAAATGATGAATTTTTTGATAGAAAAAGATTTGTGGGAGATTGTTGAATCATGTTATGCAGAGCCAGCTAATTGGAATGCCCTCATAATGAATGATAAAATAAATATGAAGGAGGCTATAAAGAAGAATGATTAAGCCTTATTTCATATTCAAATACCTCTAGATAAGAGGCTATTTCCATGAATTGCAGGAGCAAAGACAACAGATGATGCTTGGAAGACTCTAAAAGAAGCTTACCAAGGTAGTGATCAAGTCAAAGTTGTCAAGTTACAGACATTGAAGAGAGAATTCAAGAATTTGAAGATGCAAAAAGCTAAAAGTGTGAGTACCTATTGTGTAAGAGTAAAAGATGTGGTCAATAAGATGGCTACACTTGGTGAAATTGTGAACAATGAGGTTGTGATCAAAAAGGTGTTGAGGAATATTACACCAAGGTGGAACCATTTGTCATAATCATAGAAGAAATTAAGAATTTGTCTACCCTTGAATTTGATCATCTAGTTCGATCTTTGATGTCCCATGAAGAAATCTTAAGAGATTCATTTGGGGAAAGTAATGAGAAATATTTTTCCTCCAAATTTCAAATCACAAAGAATGAAGAGGCCAATAGTAGTATCAAAAGTAATTAAGGCCAAGGTATAGGCCAAAATCAAAATTACTCAAGAGGAAATAGAGGCAGAGGTGGTTTTTGAGGAAGAGGTAGTTTTAGAGGAAGAGGTAGAGGCCGATTTGATAAAAGAAATATCCAATGTTATCATTGCAACAAGTATGGCTATTCTAATTATGAGTATAGATTAAAATAAGGTAATAATGATAAAAGCGTTCATTATGCTCAAGAAGGTGATGAGAATCCTATAGATAATGTATTTTTATCTTATGATAAAGCTGAAAATATTTCTAAAGACGTTTGGTATTTAGATTCGAGATATTCTAACCACATGTCAGGGAATGAAAAAAAAAATCTATAATGGATGAAAGTTTTAAATCCAAGATCAAACTTGATGATGACAAAGCATTGGAGGTTGCTGCAAAAGGAGCTATAGAAGTCCATACAAAAGAAGGTATGAAGAGTGTTAAAGACATTTATTACACTCTAAAGTTAAAGCATAATTTGTTGAGTGTTGGATAATTATGTGATAAGAATTGTAAAGTTGTATTTGAAAATCAGCAATGTATAATTTATGCTAAGAATCAAGGAAATAGGGTGGTAACAGTTGTGCCTATGACAAAGAATAGGATGTTTCCATTGAAGTTTGGTGAACATAACAAGAACCTTGTCAATATGCCATATGAGGATACAAGATGGTTGTGGCATCTCAGGTATGGGCATTTAAATTTTCACAGTTTGAAGATTATAACATCAAAAGCATTAGTTTCTGGTTTGCCTAAGGTCGAAGAGCACAAGGAAGTTTGTGAAGGATGTGCTAAAGGAAAACATGCAAGAGAAAAATTTCTAAAAAGAAATGCATGGAGGGCCCATTATCCACTCCAGTTAGTTCATTCAGACATTTGTGGTCCTATGCCAACAAAGAGTTTGGGTAAGTCATCATATTTCATTACTTCTATTGATGATTACTCATGACAGTGTTGGGTTTATTTTTTGAAGACCAAAGGTGAATCTCTTGAGACATTCAAGAGGTTTAGAGCCCTTGTAGAAAATGATAAAGGGTGCAAAATCAAATGCTTAAGGACTGATCGTGGAAGAGAATTTTGTTCAAAATGTTTTCAAGGTTATTGTGATATGCATGGCATTAGAAGACAACTCACCACTACATACACACCTCAACAAAATGGTGTAGCTGAAAGGAAGAATCGTACAGTGGTGGAGATTACATGAAGTATGCTACAAACAAAGGGATTAACCAATTCTTTTTGGGGAGATGCAGTTTCTATAGCAGTATATATTCTCAATCAGAGTCCCACTAGTGCACTTGATAGGATGACTCCGTATGAAGCCTGGTATAAGAAAAAGCTAAATGTTAATTTTTTCAAAGTTTTTGGTTGCTTAGCCTATGTTCATGTTCCTAATCAAAAGAAGCAAAAGTTAGATCCCAAAAGTGAGTCATGTATTTTTGTTGGATATAGCGAGAAAAGTAAGGCTTACTGGTTATATAATCCTCTCACTAATAGGCTTATTATGTCAAGAGATGTGATTTTTGATGAAGGGGGAGTTTATGGTCATCAAAAAGGCCATATGGAGAAGTCAAAATCTATTTTAAATGAAGTTATTATGGATGATATTGATCATGGGCAGCCCACTAATATTTTTGTTCCAAGTGCTACAAATCCACCAAGTAGCCCCTCATCTAGTTTTTCAATTCCAAGTGTAAGTCCAGATTCAAGTCCTAGTTCTACAAGGAAGGTAAGAAGATTGAGTGACATTTATCAAAGGAGTTCAAATCAAGCACATGAAGAAAATACAAGAGGTGAGACAATGAATTTTGCTTTACTTACCAAGGCTGATTTTGAACCATCATGTTTTGAAGATGCATATACTAATGAGGTTTGGATGCAAGAAATGCAAGAAGAGATGGATTCTATTCATAGGAATGACACTTGGGAGCTTACAAAGCTTCCACATGACAAGAAGAAGATTGGCACCAAATGGATCTACAAGACTAAGTGTAGCAGTGATGGAAGTGTTGAAAGGCATAAGGCGAGATTAGTTGCTAAAGGCTTCACACAAAAGTATGGCATTGATTATGAAGAGACATTTGCACCATTAGCAAGACAAGAGACCATTAGAATGCTGATTTCATTAGCAGCTCAAATAATTGGAGCATCCATCATATGGATGTGAAAAGTGCCTTTTTGAATGGGTACTTAGAAGAAGAAGTATATGTGGAACAACCACAAGGTTTTGAAGTGCAAGGAAAAGAAAATCATGCCTACAAGTTGAAGAAGGCTTTGTATGGCCTCAAACAAGCACCAAGAGCATGGTATGATAGGATTGATGGATATTTTCAAGAGTATGGCTTTCAAAGAAGTAAGAGTGAACCTACCCTTTACTACAAATAAGAAGGTAATGATATTCTAATTGTAAGTTTGTATGTTGATGACTTGTTGTATGTGGGTAGCAGTTCTATGATGAAGGATGAATTCAAAGTTTCCATGATGAATGAATTTGAGATTAAATATTTAGGTCGCATGAAATATTTTTTAGGAATGGAGGTTTATCAAAGGGAGAATAAAATTTTAATTTGTCAAACAAAGTATGTTAATGTTGAAGAAACTTGATATGGTTGATTGTAAACTAGTCTCAACTCCAGTTGCTCATGGAGTTGTGTTGTGTAGAGATGATGGTGCTGAAAGAGTTGATGAGACAACCTATAGAAGTATTTTCAGAAGCTTAATGTTTCTAACTCACACAAGACTTGATATTGCTTATTCAGTTTCAATTATTTCAAGGTACATGATAGAGCCATCAGAAATACATATGAAGGCAACCAAGAGAATTTTGAGGTATGTGAAAGGCACTCTAGATTTTGGTATTCATTACGACACTTCTAAAATGTTCAATCTTATTAGTTTTAGCGATTCTAATTGGGGAGGTAGTTTGGATGACCAAAAGTCAACATCTGCGAATTGTTTTTCTTTTGGTTCTAGTTTGATTACTTGGAGCTCAAAGAATCAAAATATAGTTGTCCTTTCTTTTACAGAAGCAGAGTATGTTGCAGTCACTTCAATAGGTACACAAGCATTATGGATTAGAAAACTTCTTGAAGAAATTGGAGAGATTCAAGTTCAGCCCATAGTTATTTTTTATGATAATATTAGTGCCATTAAATTGACCAAGAATCTAGTCCATCACAACAGGGCAAAACATTTTAATTTAAAGTATCATTGTATCCGAGATTTAATGCAGATGAAGGTAGTAGAATTGAAATACATCAACACTAAAGAATAGTTGGCAAATATCTTCACGAAAGCAGTTGCAACAGATCAGTTTTTGACACTCAGAGATCAGATTGTGAGCCCTCTTAGCATCAAGGGGAAGTATGTTGATAACTGATGCTCAAGACTCAAACATCCAATTCACCGCATGCAACATGCAGATTTGAAGATATAAGTTTGTTATTTTTAAATAAAGCAGCATGCTGACTTTTTGTCCCATGCACAGATTTATAAATTTGGACTTTCAGTTTTAGTCTTAGTTTGTTTTTTTAAGTTTCAGTTTACAAACTTTGTTTACACCGTGTCTTCTAGTGGTGCAGGGATAATGCATGACAAATGCATGTAGGTTTGCAATCTTTTCTAGATGTTATGATGTTGCAGTAATGTAATATTTTTTCTATAAAAACATCATTAATAAAGACTGTTATTCAGCCTGCAAATAAAGATTTCTGTGTGCTCTATTTTTTTCTGAGTTTTATGCTCTATTTTTTTCTGTTGTTATCTCATAATCTGTGGGTGTAGGAATTTGGTTTAGTTTTCAAATTCTACATCTTTGGGTTGGATATGGAGACAGTGGGATTGGACGGCCTTGTTGAGGCGGCGGCGGACTGCAATGTGGAGGCAAGGAAATTGGATGGCCCTGCTGTTAAGGAGGCGGCTGACTGTGATGGAGAGGCAGTGTAATTGGACGGACCTGCTGCTGAGGAGGAGGCGGATTGCGATTTAGAGGCAGTGAAACTGGACAGACCTGCTGCTGACGAGGAGGCGGACTGCGATGTGGAGGCAGAGAACATGTCCTGGGTAATACCAACCTCCTTCATGAATGCAGGTTTTACTTGTCTTGCGTCCCTCAACAATGGGGAACTACTGCCAAGCATTAATACAACATTCGACATGGACGGCCTCTTTGTTGGAGAATCCAGCGCGCACACAAGGGCAATGTTTCTCACTCTTAACACCTTTTCTGCATCGAACCCTCCCTCCAACCTTGGATCAACAATACCCAACCCTTCATTTCTTTGGAATAGCCTCCACGCCTGTAACAATAAACATGTTTAGCACGGGAACATTGATGTTTCCAATAAAAAATCAAACCTGGAATCAGAGACGTACCCAATGCAGTAGAAGTTGCATATCAGCTGGAAGGCTGGTTTGTATACGCTTTCTACGGCTAATGATCTCTGAAACAACCACTCCGTAGCTTTACACATCGGCTTTTTCTGTCAGTTGACCATGGACTGCATATTCTGGAGCCGTATAACCTCTGCATTGCAGGAGATAGAGATTGATTAATTTCCAATTTTATTGGATCTAAAACACTAAATAGAAGAGGGTTCATCCGGAACTGAATATTCTTACAGTGTTCCCCCGACCCTAGTACTCAGATGGGTTCTATCACGAGGGAAGAGTCTTGCCAATCCAAAATCTGCAATTTTAGGCTGGAATTTGTCGTCTAACAGAATGTTGGCAGCTTTAATGTCCCTGTGTACAATGCGAACATGAGAATGCTCGTGTAGATAAGCCAGACCTCGAGCTGTACCCAATATGATGTCGAAGCGTGCTTCCCAACTTAGGCAAATTCCTTCTTTCCCTGCAATATTCATCTCAAAGTAGTATACAATTTCCTTGCTTAATCATTCGTCGAACCGCAGCAAAAAATTCCTTTTTAAACTTTATGATGAAAAACTATATTTTGATGTTTAATATCTGCTAACCGCCGAGAAAACTAAATTAAATGCTGTTTAGGATCCAAACCGAATATATGTTTGTCGAGGCTTCGATTTGCCATGTATTCGAACACGAGGAACCTTTGGTTTTGTAGTGTGCAGCATCCACGCAACGTAACCAGATTCCGATAACTCACACCTCGGATAAGTTACATTTCTGTTAAGAATTCAGCAGTGGCTCCACTCGACTCACTTGCAAACAACCTCTTCACAGCTATTTCCCTCCCGTCCGCCAGTGTTCCCTGAAAATTCTCAAATATTTCAGCCGGCAGTCAAATTAAAGCGAGGGGTACATTGACAATAACTAAGCAGATAATTGTTGGGTACCTTATAAACCTGGCCGAAGCCCCCTTCACCAATCTTATTCTTGGAATCGAAATTTTCAGTTGCGACCCTAAGGTCTTCATAATCAAACCACGCAGCTCTTTCCCGCAGTTCTAATTCCTCGCCTGCCGAGGGTTTTGTCAGCAGAAAGCATCATTAGGAAATGGAATTGGAAGTCACCTGGCTGATCTGTCCTGCGCCATTTAGTCTGAAAGTTGCGCTGCCTATGTTTGGAAGGGGCAAAGAAAGCAGCCACCATCAGGAGAACTACTCCAATAACTCCTAATATAATGGCCACGGTCTTCGATTTTGATCCTCGGGATAGGTTTATTGCTGCCAAATTATATCTGCAAACGTTATAATTCAACAAGGAAAAATGAATTAATTGCCTCTTTCAAATTTTACCAGAACTTTACTTACCGGCAATTCCATTCGAAGAGAAGAAAGGATTTGTGGCGTATCGCAAACAGCAACCGGCTTCGAGGACTTGGCCTTCTGTAAATGGAAGGCAGTCGTTTATCTGACATGTTTGGCAGCTTTGGGTTGTAAGAGACATCCAGCATTGAGCGAGAGCGTAAATGTTTGTGGATGAAGCCCATTCCACTGTCCACGCAATTGCAAAGCTATTATTGGCGGGGGCTTTGCCAACGGTCTTGGACAGCAACTTCCGCGTTAACTCAGAATTCTTTTCCACACTACTATTGGAAGGAGAGCTGCAATAAAAAATCTCATAAAAAAATATAAAGTTCTCGTAACGCGAGAAACAGCCGTCGATAAACACTCGTCCACCATTTTGGATGGGGCAAAGCAGCGCGAGCTGGTCCTGTCCCTCTTCAAAACATTGGGCGCAGTGGGAGAGAGGCAAGTCAGCCCTGCACTGAGAAAGCCCAAACACGGGCTCCGAGCCATCCCCTTGGGAGTCCATTCCGAAACGGGTTATTGAAATGTTTTTGCGAAGGGATTCTAACACTAGATCACGATTTATTCTGAAAACAGTAATGTTAAAGAATTTGGAAGGACTACAACCATAAAGGACGTCAACGTCGGTGCCATTTTGATCTGCCATCGATTCACCTGCCATGGTGGCGAGGAACACAAACCCATACACAGTCATAATTCGCATCATACCGATTTAAAAAAATTGTAGACAAGGGGAGTCGAAAGGATGCAGAATTTTGCTATACATATTCGGAGGGCTCTCTAAAAGTTGGTAGGGCCCATAACAACATGATCGAGTGACACATGGGCTTTAATTTTAATATCTTCATTTTTAATATATTAAAAATATCTATTAAAAAATACCAATAGTATTTTAGTATTTTTAGTATGGGTTATATATATCTTTTATCTTACTTATTATATAATTAATTTAAATATTTTGAATGTATTTATTTGAAAAATATAGAGATATATTAATTTTGAAGTGTTTATATTAGATTTATTAAGGTTTTATATTGATTATTGATTTTATCATTTTATTCGTAAATTTTTGGTTAATTGATTATAGATGACAACATTTTAGTTAAATTATTAGATAAGTATGAAAAACTTTTTTCGATTAAAAACTAGGTTCGAAACTCCACTTTATATTCAATGTAATACAATTTTTCAATAACCTTTTCTACTCGTAAAAATAAAAATTCTCTAATAATAATCAAATAGATGTCAAATTTCATATCAACCATATATATATATATATAGACACACACACACACACACACACACACACACATATGGATGGTTGATATTAAATTTGACATCTTTATACTCAATATAATATAATTTTTCAATAACCTTTTTTACTCGTAAAAATAAAAATTCTCTAATAATAATTAAATAGATGTCAAATTTAATATCAACCACACACACACACACACACATATGCATACATACATACATACATATTACACTACACCACCATTCCCAACTATCATTATAAATTACTCTAATAAAAATGGGATCCCATAAAAATAACGTAGATAACTATTTTTAATGTAAAATTGGTCCCAAAAATTAAAACAATATAACAAGAATAATAAAATGAATATTTACTTATAAAATAGAAGCCCCACATTTTAAACCAATATACCTTTAGTTGCTTCTAAGGAGGCGGGTTGATAATTTCCCCCACAAAATTCAGGTTTTTTTCGCATACATAGCACCTTAAACAAAATTCATTTTGATATTTAAAATTTTGATAGAAATTTGAACATGTTTGCATAAAATTTTGAAAAATCCTCACCTAGAATTTATCAACTGCACCCACTAAAAAAATTCAGTAAGTTCCCCAACTAAATCTTTAAAAACATCCTTTTTACTATTATATCACATTACTTTCCCATTATCACTTAAGTATTTAAATACTGTTATATAATATAAAATTAGAAATTAAAAAGATTAAATATATTTAATTGAATGTATTTAAAAAAATAAATATAATTTGATTGTTTTATTGGAATGCATTTATATATCAATTAATTAAAAAATAAAATAAAATATAAAGATGGGTACAATAAAAAGGTATTTAGTTAGTATTCACGTTCTAATATAAATGTTAGCACAAAATACTCACAAAATAAATTCAGCTAAAAACATCTCTACATCAAAAGTTTCAAAGCAACAAATCAAAGCACCAAGACAACTACAAAGATCAGCCACAAGTAGCAAAAATGGAGGGGGCGATGGTTGATCATCCTTGGCAAAATGATTGGCTTATGAAGAGGGCTCTCTTGAAGGTGGATTTGAAGTCACTCAACCATATCGAGCAATATCTAGAGGATCCAAAGGTACCATAATATCCTATCTAGATGGCAGAGGCACCATAAGACCAATTTGTTCACTATATTGCACCAAAAAGGACCAATGAGATGACCCAATAGAAGCTTTGTCAGGTTTGAAAAATTGACTTAACAACTTAAAATAATTTCATATAATTTATGTCATGAAATATCCCTCAGTTTTGATTGGGGCAAAGGTAATGAGCATGATATGCAATCCAATATTTTTCCAAGAAGTCTTTCTATATGGATAGCATGTAGGAATTCAATGATAAGAGTATAATTTTTTGAATTTTAGGATTTTCCATAACATAAACAGCTCATTTTGGTACATAAATAAATACTTTGTTTATAGATGCCAATGATGTCCATTCTTCCCTTATCTTGATGGAGGCAACAAACATCCCATGCCACTATATGAAAACATCTAATTTTCTTAACATTACCTTTCAAATATTATAGATGTGTTGATTTGAGGTGATTGAGGAATGATGTGTTCATAAAGATTTGAGTACTAGGATTTTCTAGGGGTTTGGTTTGGTCATTTCTTTGATTGTTTTTAAAACCAAAAAAAAAATTAATCAACAACACCAAATTTCAAATTTTGAAATTCAATTCCGTGATCTCTGTAAGCATATATAAAAAATTTGGATATATGAGTTTTTATAAATATTTAGATATAGATATACATATACATATAGAGGTTCTTAGTCAAAAACAAAATCAAATATGTTTGGTCAAAACAAAACAAAACAAACATGAGATGAATACAAGTTATCGGCCAACTTTGGCTATATGAGTCTTTCAATAATTTTGTTCTCATTCAAAAACAAAACCTATGCCAACACAAGTCAAATTTGAAAATTTTGTAGTTTTTTTCCAATTTTTTCATCCCAAAAAAATTGAACGTGTAGTTTAACGTAAACAAGTTTCGGTTAAATGAGCCCACAAATTGGATTTTTTTTTTTTTTTAAATTCCATACAAAAAAATTGAAAATATGGTTAAATTACATATGAGTAAATATTTGTCTGGTCACAAATCCAAATCATATTTGAGTTTTTTAATTAATTTTTTTTATTAACAAAAAATAATAGTTGAACACATATTAAAATTGGACATATATTGATTTTTTTATGTGATTTTTTTTTGTTTCAAAAAATAAATTATGCTTTGAATATTTTCTGTGATTTTTTTTTATGAAAAAAATAAAATTGTATTTTGATATTTTTTCATAGTTATTCTAACACAAAAATAAAATTGTACCTTTGAGTTTTTTTAACATTTTTTTTCTAATCACAAAAAATAAATTGCACACAATGCCACCTCTTTTAGTCACCCATGGGGGTAAGTAACGTTACACTATGCATCCCATTATTTCCTTGATGAAGTCCAACAAGGAAGGCCCAGTTTGATAGGTGGTTAGACCCCCTCATGGAAAAGCTCTTTTTCCACATCAATATTTCTATTTAGTCTACATGCCCAGTTGGCATTGTCATGACTTTTATATGCTCACATTATGTCAGGGCATCCTTCATTTAACACATTTCTACAAAATTCATATCTCCTCAAAGCCCCTTTCTTTGCACCTTGCATTCTTCAGTGGAAACATCTCGAGGCCCCTTTCTTAGTGTCTTGAGTTTTTTCATAATTTTTCTCTTAATAAAATAAATACAAATCGATTGTAAATGAATATCTTATTAGGCACTTTTATGTCAGAACCCATCTAAAAACCATTCCATGTTTCATTCTCATATATTTTAGTTGTATGCTTCTTGATTATGTTTTTGATATTTATCACACCTACCATCAGACTCCAACAGTTTTGAAGTGATTGGAGTATATGTAGGATGATGTTTGAGTAGTGACTGCATCCACTCATACATCTCTTATTTTTGTGTACTTATTGGCATTATTTTTTTTCTAATTAGGTTTATGGGACAACTTCTCTAGACACACTATGAATCCACTGTGTCTTGAAGTCCTTCTTTGTAGCTTGGTGACTTTTTTTCAATGATACCATCTTTGTGTTCACTTATCACCACTTATGTCAGGTACATCAGCATAGACATGCATTGATACATTCTCTCAGTTCCACATTAAAGGGGGGTGTTCAAGTAATTCTTCCTTGGATTCAATTCACTCTCCATTTATTTGGCATCCAATGTTTACTTTGAGTGAATAATATTTGTATCACCACTTCCTCTACCATTTGGTGGTTGCAGTGACTTGACATCCATGTATTTTAGTAAGATGGATCGACATCCATATGGACACTTAGCTTTAACACTGCTTCAGGGAGAGTCTTATGATGTTCTTCCTTCATCCTCTCATAGGGGTGTTTTTTCCTATAGGTTTTCTCCATCTCTCTTGTGTTTGAAGGGATCATTTTGTACATGGGTACCTCATCTTTCCTTGTTACCAAAATCTATTATATTTTGTATATTTTTATTTTATATTCCTCCTAAGTTGCACCTAAGAGGGAGTGTTAATGTGAACAGGGTTATTTTCCCATCCAGTTACATTGTTAGGTGTGAACAGGGTTATTTCCCTAACCAATTTATATGTAAGATTCCATTTATTACCTATATAGTTAAGCTTACTTAGGGTTGGTCACACTCCATATGATTATGACACTTGTAAAGATCCTATTAGGGGGTTGGTGAAAGGTATTTACTATAAATACCCCCTTAGTAAGCTTAGTTTGTAAGTTACTTATTTTTAATGTTTGTGTGTTACATATGGTTCTGTTTATTGAGAGAATAAAGTTTATTCCTCATCTTTTTAGTGAGTCACAATACTTTTTTTATGAAGTCATATAATCCTAGCCTAATCACTGATAGTGAATTCTTACATGTTATTACAAAAAAATTTACAATATTTATTTGAAAACTATAGATGTATCAATTTTGAGTGTTTATATGGTATTTGTTAGGGTTTCACATTAATTAACGATTCATCCCCTTTTTTGTAAAATTTATGTTAGTTGGTGATAGACAACTTCATTCTAACTGCACCCTTATGTTAGTTTGAAAAAAATCAATAAAAAGGTGGGTTCCAAACTCCACTCCATACCCAGCATATTGCAATTGTCCAATCATCTTCTCTACTTGTAAAAACAATTGCCCAATAATATTCAAATATAAATCAATTTTTTTTTATAAAAACACTCACATATATTACACCCCACCACTACCCCCCGGCTACCATTATAAATTACTTTAATAATAATGAGGTCCCATGGAAGTGACTAGCCTTCTATTTCTAGTGTAACATTGATCCCGTAGAGTTTAAATAATACAATAAGAATAAAATGAATCTCTACTTATAAAATAAGAGCTCCACATTTTCAACCAACTTACTTTTAGGGGTTGAAAGTTCCCCCAAAAAATTAAAGTTTGTTTTTTTCTTTTTTCTTTTTTTTTTTTAGACAACACATGGAATGATATTCATCTTTAGATTTTAAAATTTGATAGAAATTTGAACATGTTTTCATAAAATTCTGAAAAATTATCACCAAACATTTCTCAATTGTGCATGCTGAAAAAATTCAGTAAGCCCCTCAACTAGAGCTTTCAAAAAATCCTTTAAATAATACTATATCCCATTACTTTCCCATTATCGCTCAAGCATAAAAATTTTCTTATATGATAGGAAATTACACACACACACACACACACACACACACACACACACACACACACACACACACACACACACACACACACACACACACACACACACTACATTTACATGGATTAGGTGTACAGAATGCTTTTTAGGCTTAGTGTCAAGGACTGAGAGGTATCCATTCTGCTAAATTCACATAGGATACGATCTTAGCCTCATCACTTTTTTGTATCTCCTAGGATTTGTACCTTCGTGGATGGATAGGCAATACCTTTTACTCTATTATCCTCATTGTTGGACTACAACCCACTTGATACACTAAATATATTTCATTTAGTGCACCTCAAAATATATACACTTTGATTTTGTTACTAGAATGCATCAATATATCAATTAATTAAAAAATGAAATAAAATACAAACATGGTTACAATGAAAAGGTAGATAGCTGGCATTCATAACATGATATCAATGTTGACACAAAACATGACAAGTGCAAAAAACACTCAAAAAATGAAACTGACTAAAACAATCTATACATCAAGAGTTGCAAAGCAACAAATCAAAGCACCAAGACAACTATGAAGATCAATTACAAGTAGAAACACTAGAGGGAGGCAGTCCGAGATCATCTTTAGGAGGATGATTAGCCTATGAAGAGGACTCTCTTCAAGCTGGATTTGGAGCCACCAACTATATTGACAATCTTTGGAAGAGCCAAAGGCACCATAATACCCCATCTAGGCTGTGAAGTCTCCATAAGATTAATTTTTTCACCAAGTTGCATTAAAGAGGACTAATAAGAGGACCCAACAAAAGTTTTGCCATTTTGAAAAAATGACTTAACAACTTCAAAATCTATCCATATAAATTAAGCCATGAAAGAACCCTTATATTAGACTAGGGCAAAGGTAATAAGTTAGGTATGTAATCCAATATTTTTTCAAAAAATCTTATCATATGGAGAGTCTGTAGGAACTCAATGATAGAGTATAGATTTCTAGGCTTAAGGGCCTTCTATAGCACAAAAAATCCATTTTGGCACATAAAGAAACATTATGTTTGTAGATATTAATGATGCCCATTCCTGCCTTATCTTGAAGTAGGCAACAAATATCCCATGCCACTCTATGAAAACCTCTATTTTTCTTAGCATTAGCCCAAACAATGTCTCTTTGCAAGAGTAAGGAAAGAGTCATTTTCAAAATCACAATTGATAATTTTTCTCTTCCTATCTAGAAGCATGATTCCTCTGATAAGTCCTTGTTCAACTCTATGGGAAATAAGATAGAAAAAAACTTCAACCACTAGAACATATAGTGCTCAAGCAAGTGCAAACCCCTATCAAATAGAGTAGAAGAGATCAAATATTTCATATTTATGGTAAAAAAATCCAAATAATTAGAGAAAAAAGCTTTCATGACTGAGAGAAAGAAGTCACCAAACCCTAAAGCCTTTAACATGGAAAAGATAAATGTCCATTTGATGTGAAAATAGGCATTTTCAAAATCTAGTTTTATAAATATACCATTGCCAAAAGGCAAGAGTCCATTCCAATATACCCTCGTAGACATAAATAATGTTATATATGATATATAAAATTTGATAAAAACATGATTCATGTAGGCTAATAATTTTAGGAAGGATGTGTCTTAGGTGAATCACCAAGGATTTGTATATGATCTTGTATATGACATTCAACAAGGTGATGGGTCACTAATTGGTACAGATATTTGGACCTTTAGATTTAGGGATGAATTCAATGTTGCCATTGTGTATAATTTTCCACAAATATTTAGTATGCAATGCTTCGTGGTAAACTTGAGGTAAGTATGGATTGACTAATGACCATATGTCTTTGTAAATTTCACAAAGGAATAATTCCACCTTTGGTGTTTTATCATTGGCCATGTTCTATACTGCAATAAATATATCATCAAGGGTGACCAAATCATTGCAAATTCATTGCGTCAAAAGGTCTTAGCTTGTGAGGAACCACATCCAAGCATTCATGCAAGCTTGAACCCACTCAACTATATTTTCCTGGGCCTAAACCACCAATTTATAGTGGTTTAGAAAGGTTGAAGAAACTTTATGAAGACTGGGGCTCGGAAACCACAAGAAGTTCTAATGGATTTAATATGATATTTGACTTTATTTTCTCATAAATATTTAAAAAATATATTTGGAAACATGATGCCCACTTTGACCCAATGCTGGATTTCTACAAGTTTGGCATTATGTTTGAGCATGGCTGCCATAGTCTAAAATAGGGAATCAAACAGGGTTTGTTTAAGTTGGGTAGTAATTGGCCAAGGAACCATCAACCCACTTTCAAATTTTCACTACTTGCCTTTTGTATTGCTTGAGAAAGGAGGCAGTGCAATTGATTACATCATTTCACCACTCAATATAGCTAGCAACATGAGGTGGACGTGGCACCAAGTTCAAACATTAGCATTGAGTCAGGGGGTACCTTCATGATAGAGCAATGACGTTTTCATGAATATTTGAATACTCAGGATTTTATATAGGCCACCTCCCCACTTCCCTTGGAAAGTGAATGGACTTTTGTCGAAAATAAAAAGATACGAATAAATTTTGATTGTTTTCTGATCTGATGAAAATTGAACACGTATTTCTCAACAAGCATATCAGCGTATAAGTTAAACCACATAAACCAACGTTCATACGGCCATCAAATTTAGTATCTGAACAGAGTGAGCATGGAGAATAACAAAATGCCGTGATTCCGGAGTCACCAACTCACCGCGACTTGGCTTAAAAAAACGATGCCTAGACTTTTGTAGGCTTCCGCTCCATAAATTCTTTTTTTTTTTACTGCATCTCACAGACAGCGGGTTTCATAATGTCAAGCCCAAACACAAACGCCCGCAGCGCGTCCCTTGCCTTGTATGTTCTCCTACTTTTAGCTGTACCTGGTTTTGTACTTCACCTACAAGCTGATCCCCAAACCATAGAAGCTGGTCATGGCTGTAGTCTTATCAACCCTATAAATGCCACTGCTTTCGAAGAAAACCTTGACGTCGTTTTCTCCTTGCTTGCCAAAAATATTTCAACAGGTTTCGCTACGGCTTCTGAGGGGCAGGGGCCAGATGCAGTGTATGGGCTTGCCCAGTCCAGAAACGACTTGTCCATGGAAGACTGCAATGAGTGCTATACCCAGTCCCAAAAACAAATTGTTACATACTGCGGCGACAATAATGGAGCACTAATGATTTTTGATGGATGCTTTTTGCGTTATGAGAACCAAACTTTCTTTGATCAGGCAGTGGATCATGGCTTCTCCAACGTGTGCTACTCCGAGGGCGCCACCAGTCCTCAAATTTTAGGCAACACAGTGCAAAAATTATTAGAGGACATCAACTCCAAGGCTGTGAAAAATGATGGTTTTGCCGCTGATAAAACGAGTGCCAATGGATTGCCAACGCCCATTTATGGACTAGCTATGTGCAGGAAGATCCTTTCCACCAATATTTGTCTGAAAGAGGCCACCAAAATTATAAAACGCTGTCTTCCGCGGCAGGATGGAAAGGCTCTCGAGGCCGGCTGTTATTTGCGTTATTCCACAAATCCTTTCTTCTCGATTAAATATTCTTCCTGTAAGCTCCCTGCGATGGATTTGATGTATTTTGCATCCCATCTTGTACAAATAAATTGATTATTCTAATTTTTAGTCTAAAATGGATTTGTTGTTATTTTGACAGCGAGGCCTTCGAAGCTTCTGCCCATCTTGGTGGGAACCTTGTAGGAGCCGCGCTGATTACTCTATTGGGCGTGTTGTTTAGGCACTATTTTCCAAAATTACTCCCTAAAGTCACCGAACGCACGCACTACGAAGACACGGGAAGGAAATCCACTTTCTATCACACTGCTGGAAATTAATTAATGAGTTTTTTAAAGTGAAAATGAGTTATGCTAGTTGTTTTGGCTGCTAGTTCTTATGTCCAAGTGGTTACAGCAGAGATATATTTTGCTGCCGAAGAACCTAAGTGGGATCATTAGTTTATGTAGAATTTTTAAATAAAATTAAATCATAACAAAACATATGTAATATTCATAATATAAAATAGATAAGAGTTGCAAAAATAAAAAATACTTCTTCAAAAAATTGGAATCAATCTCCTTTTTCTTCTTGAAAATAAAGATCAATTACAATGTATTAATAGAATTGCATGTGAACATGCTTTTCTAATTATTGAGGTGTGTGTCATAGATGTGTCATAGGTGTCACAAAAATGTCATAAGTAACTCCCTTGATGGGAGTTACTTCTCTATTTTTAGCGCCTTGTCACCACCTTTTATGGAGGAGTTACTGTCTATTCTTGGGGTGCCTTGTCCACCTTTTGTGGAGGAGTTACTTACGCATTCTCCTATATGTATTCCTCACTTTGGACATCTCATGTTAATCAGATTTTGGTTTTCTCTATTTTGTCTTGTGCACTTTAGCTTCTTGTTTAATTTCAAATTGCTTTAGCATCCATGTGGTGTGCACTTGCTTTATCTCGTGAGATCACATCTCTATTGCATTCACATTATCCAGATTTCTGGCAACAACTCCGATATGGTATCAGAGCAAGAACGGTAATCATGTGTCTGGTTATGTTTTTAGTTCATTTTGAAATCAAGAGTGGAGTTCTCTTTATTTTTTTATTTTCTAGATCTAATATATATATATATATATATATATATATATATATATATATATATCATTTCTGGTATCATTTTTTTGGAAATCCTTGGCCTTTGGGTGTCTTGGTTGTCTTCACTTTAGGGGCTGGTTCATCAGTCAGCTTGAGCGCCATTGTTGTGTGGAGCAACAGAGGGAGGAGCAGCAGTAAGCACTCCTCATAGTCAGCTCTTATGGTCAGCAGCACTCATTCAGTCCATGCCTAGCTTCCGCAAGCCTGCGCCAACTTTCAACAATCCACGCAACTTACAGTAGTCCTTATTGTGCCTTGCTTCAGTCCTTACTGCGCCTAGCTTCACCTGCCACGCCAAGCAGCAATCAACCGTACAGCATCTAGGTCTTTTGTTTTTTTATTTTTTGCAAAAAAATTCAAACTTGCACCCTTTTTTTTCGGACGCCACTTCCTGTTGTGTTTGCTATCTAGAAAAATAGTAGTGTGCCCTTGTTTTTGGTGAAGATATTCTGCTATTATCCTTCCAGCAAGGCACCAAGCAGGTCGTACAATTTTCAGTAGGTCTACACTTTTTTTTTTTTGTCTTCTCTGAGTTAAATTCTAGACTGTGATATTTTGGTGCCCCTTCCTTACTCGACATCCCATGTGGCGGCCCTTGGACATTTGGCATTCATCAAAACTGTCTTTGCTTTATTTTTATCAGTTAAAAATTGATTTGTAAAACAAAAATCAGTCAATTTGATTGAATATTTAAATTTTTACACAGTTTTGTAATTTGAGAATTTTTCATTTAAAACTTGTATCTTCACCTGTCAAAGACGAAGGGTGAGGCCCGAGTTGGCAGGAGGCCAATTCCCCCTCACAAAAACCTCCTTTGGATTCCTCATTTCGTGTTGAATCGAATGAGTGGTTGGAAGGCCACTTTCTCTCTCAAAATAGGCATTTGTTTAATGTTTTAGTGATTTTTTTTGCAAAAACACTAGTTTACGGGAAAATTGAACCTTTAATATCTTGCAAACGGTAGCTCGGATATGGGTGTCATTTTTTGTAAAAGTGTTTGTAATTCAATTCTCCAGTGTAGGCTTATTATTTGTAAAAAATTCACTTGTTTATAAAATGCCTAAAATTTGGGTCTCTCGGGATGCATTTTCGGCTGAGTCTGACGTCTTATTTTATTTTGTCTTGCACTGATTACTCTAAGACGCATTCTCGACTGATTCCGACGTCTTTTGAGCATGAACTTACATATTTGGGGGGGGGCTCAATATTTCAGGGGGAGTGTGATTCACAACTTGCATATCTTTGCTTTTATTCTCCTTTCTGCATAATTTCACAACTTGCAATCAACACAATTTGACCTAAATTCAGCTTAAAAATAAATTTTTTTCAGCTTAAACCCCTAAAACCCTTCAACTATCATGAATGGAAGGTTAAAATGTCAATCATTCTTAGAAGCGAAGGGTTGTATAAGATCACCATGGGTACTGAAGTAGAACCCAACACTGATGCTGAAAAAGTCAAATGGTACAACTGTAGTGATGAAGCTTATGGATTACTGAGCTTGTCTGTGTCTCCAAAAAATTTCTTCCATTTAGAATCCTCCAAGACTCCCAATGACATATGAGACACCTTAGAAAACTTATTTGGAAAGCTTGATGAGATGCGAGGTCATGAGCTCGAAAATGAACTCATAAGTCTAAGTCCTAGCAACATTGACACCCTACAGGACTTCTTCACTAAGATTAAGGCCCTTAGATTGCAATTGAAATAATGTGGGATAGAGAAGAAAGATGATCAACTCATCCTTTCTATTCTCACAAAGTTAGGTCCAAGCTATTCAGTCTTTGTCTCCACTTTTTATGCCACAAAAAGTACCCTTGGCACTACATGGAAAATGTGTTCTTTGAATTCTTTCATTGCCGACTTGACTAGGGAGCAAGATAAGCTAATTCAAATGGGCACAATGAAGTCTACTCAACCCCAAGCTTTGATAGCTAGCAATGGTAAGGATAAAACTTTAACAAAGGAGAAGAAGAAAAAGAACAAGGACCAAGAGAAGAAGAAAGAAAACAATAATCCTGCCAAAAATAACACTGAGTCTTCATCCTCCAATGATAAATCTAAGAAAGAGAAGGTTAAGTGTGCATATTGTAAAAAGATAGGGCATGATGAACACAAATGCATGAAGAAACAAATAGATCACCTAACTCATCTTCTAGAGAAGAGCAACATAGGTGTTCCTAAGTCCATCAAACAAAATTCATCTACCCAAAATTCTACTAAGGAAAAAGGCAAGGGTAAGGAGAAAGAAAAGGGCAAGGCTCTTGTAGCTACAACAGCTTCTTCATCTTCATGGGTCATAGACTCGAGTGCTTCTCACCACATAGGCTCTTCACTAGTTGAGTTTTCATCTTTAGAGCCTTGTAACATGACTTCAATTAGTTTGGGTGATGACACATCAATTTCTGTTGCAGGGAGAGGGTCAGTTGAAATGGAAGGAGGAACATTCAATAATGTTCTAACTGTTCCTTCTCTTTCAACCAATCTCCTATCAGTGTACCAAATCACTCACATTGGTCGAGGCATGAGAGTTGAGTTTTCACCAAATTCAGTGGCTATCAGGGAGTTGCATAGTGATACTACAGTGGCGATGGGTAGGGCAGATCACCAAGCTAGGGTATACACTTTCTCACATTTTGTATTAGATTCTTCTCCAACAGCATTGCTAACTCATTCAAATGGAGTTATCAAATTGTGGCATGAGTGGTTTGGCCACCTTAACTACCTCTTCCTTGAGCAAACTTGCAAAAATTACATGGTCATTGACTTGCCTTGTGTCCAATTCTCAAAAGGACTTTGCAAGGAGTGCTCCCTTGGGAAGCATCCTGAAGCAAAATTTGACAAAGGCAAAACATGGAGGGCTTCACAACCTTTGGATTTAGTCCAAAGTGATGTATCGAGACCCTTTCCCAAACCATCTTTCACAACGGCCAAGTACATCCTCACTTTCATTGATGATTTCTCTAGGTACACTTGGATATATTTTTTCAAACAAAAGTCTGAAGTGTTTAAAATTTTTCTAGACTTCAAGGCTCTTGTTGAGAAATAGAGTGAAAAATCCATCAAAGTTCTTTGAATTGATAATGGAAGGGAATATGTTATCACCAGGTTTAAGCAATTTTGCACCACATATGGGATTGATTTGTAGTGCACAGTCACCTACAGTCCTTCACAGAATGGGGTTGTAGAATGCAAAAATAAATTCTTGAAAGAGATGGGTAGCTGTATGATTTAATCCAAATCCTTAGCACCACAGTACTATGCTGAAGCCATCAATTGTGCTTGCTACATTCAAAATATGGTTCCTCACAAAGCTTTGAAAGGGATAACACCTTTTGAAGCTTGGCATAAAAATAAACCTGATGTTGTGCACCTTAGAGTTTTTGGATCCCTAGCCATGGCTCACATTTTGAAGAAAAAATGCAAAGCTATAGAACGTTAGTCCAAACTTTGCATCTTTGTAGGATATCCAGAAGGTATTAAGGGATATCGCCTTGTAGATCTAATCACTCATGATTTGTTCATCGAGAGAAGTATCTATTTTCAAGAGAGTCCTAGAGACTCAACACTTGACACTTTTTCTCCTTCATCAGATATACTTCTTCATGATGATTCCTCATTAGATTCAGATCAGCCACAATAGGTTCTTGAGCTAGAGACATCTTCTTCTTCTTCGAGTTCAAACAGCGAGGACCGTGATGTAGAGTCATCCACCTCTAGTCAGTCAGAGGATAAGGAGTTAGCCCCTGACTCACCCACTTCTGGGCCACTTTGAGCTAGATAGACACTTGAGAGTGATAGCACTTGGGCAGGAGATCCCGCAGATGACAAACGTACTAGGGGGATTTTCAGAGAGATCCACATGCCTTTTTTGCTTCAGTTTCAGATCCATAAACTTTTTGAGAGGCATCAGGGGTACCTGAGTGGGATAGTGCTATGGAGGAAGAATATTCTTCTTTAATTAAAAATAAAACTTGGGATTTGACTTCACTTCTTAAGGGAAGAAAGATGGTTCAATGTAGGTGGATATATCAGACCAAGTTTGTAGTAGATGGGTCGGTTGATAAGTACAAGGCGTGATTGGTTACCAAGGGTTTCTCACAGGTGGCAGGCATTGACTACTCAGAGACCTTTGCACCCGTTGCAAAGATGACTTCTATCTGACTCACCTTGGATATTACCGCAACACATGGTTGGGATGTGCATCAGATGGATGTGAAGAGTGCCTTTCTTCACAGAGACCTGAGGAGAAGATCTACATGGAACAACCGCTAGGATTTGTTCAGGATTCTTCCTTATTATGTAGACTTAAAAAATTTATCTATGGCCTGAAACAGGCCCCTCAGGCTTGGTATGCCAAGATGGATTCCTTCCTTCTCACAACAGGTTTCACTAGGTGCCATTCTGATCCCAATGTCTACTTCTTGTGGCAGGATGATTCGCTCTTGATTTTGGTTCTATATGTTGATGACCTTTTGATCACTGAGAGCTCTTCATCGACTATTATAGTAGTGAAGGCATCTCTTCAAGATAGATTTGACATGATAGACTTGGGTTTGTTGCACTACTTCTTTGACATTGAGATCTCACAGTCAAATTCAAGGATTTCTCTTACATATCCTAAGTATGGTCTTGATTTATTGGCTCAGTTTCACATGGTTGATTACAAGCCATCTCTGACTCCCTTTCTATAAGGAGTCAAGCTTAAGGCTGATTATTATTCACCATTGGTTGATGCCACTCGGTATCGACAACTTGTTGGTAGTCTCATCTACTTGACTCACACTAGGCCTGACATATCATAGACAGTGGAACTTGTCTCCAGATTCATGCAGGAACCTCATGAGCTATATTGAAAAAAAGTTAAGAGGATCTTGTATTACATACAGGGTTCACATAGATACGGGATTCATTACAAATTTGGCATAGAGGTTGACTTGGTTGGATATACAAATTCAGATTGGGTATGCGATTCACAGACTCACAAGTCCACTTCTGGTTACAGTTTCTCTCTAGGTTTTGGTCCTATCAGTTGGTCTAGCAAGAAGTAGAATGCTATTACTATATCATCCACAGAGGTAGAGTACAAGAGAGCTATTAATGTAGTTACTGAGGCTATTTGGCTTCAGGAGATTCTTTCTGAGTTTGGCATTCTTATCAGGCAGCCTGCCATCATTTATTGTGACAACTAGAGTACCATTCAGATTTGTAAGAATAGAGCTCAGCACCAATGGACAAAGCACATAGAGATTCACATGCATTTCATTCAGGAGCTTATTCATAGTCAGGTCATTGACTTGATATTTTGCTAGTCTTCAGAGCAAGTTGCAGACATCTTCACCAAACCTTTCACCGAGAGCAAGTTCATTCATCTATGAGCTCTTCTTGGGGTGCGGTCTACATTTGTAACATCATCTTCAGGGGGGCCTTCTAGCCTCTTCTCTTCTTTTATGTCTCTCTTTTGATGGGGGGAGTTTTTTCCTATGGGTTTTATCATTTTCTCTATCTTATGGGAGATTGCATTTGTACATGGGCACTTCATCAGGCCTAGTTGTCGGGACCCATTTTATATTTCCACACTGCCCACCTAAGCTGCGCTTATGGGGGGTATTAGTGTAAGTTTTTATTTTTTCCTATTTATTAATTAGAGAAATTGTATTTCTTATGCATACATGGAGTTTTCCTATATTTGTGAGATAGGCTAGCTTATGTGGAGGTGTGTGTCATAGATGTGTCATAAGTGTCATAAGAATGTCATAAGTAACTCCCTTGATAGGAGTTACTTCTCTATTATTAACACTTTGTCACCACCTTTCATGGAGGAGTTACTGTCTATTCTTGGAGTGCCTTGTCCACCTTTTGTGGAGGAGTTACTTACATACTCTCATATATGTATTCTTCACTTTGGCCATCTCATGTTAATCAAATTTTAGTTTTCTCTATTTTGTCTTGTGCAATTTAGCTTCTTGTTTAATTTTAAATTTCTTTAGCATCTATGTGGTGTGCACTTGCTTCATCTCATGAGATCACATCTCTATTGCATTCGCATTATCCAAATTTCTAGCAACAACTCCAATACTTGCATCCAAACCTCAATAGTATATGCATCTTCAAAACATGATGGTTCAAAATCAGCCTTGGTAAGTAAAGCAAAATTTAGTGTCTCACCTCTTGGATTTTCTTCATGTGCTTGATTTGAACTCCTTTGATAAATGTCACTCAATCTTCTTACCTTCCTTATAGAACTAGGACTTGAATCTCAACTTACACTTGGAATTGAACAACTAGATGAGGGGTTACTTGGTGGACTTGTAGCACTTGAAATAGAAATATTAGTGGGCTGCCCATGATCAATATCATCGATAAAAACTTTATTTAAAATAGATTTTGACTTCTCTATATGGCCTTTTTGATGACCATAAACTCCCTCTTCATCAAAAATCACATCTATTGACACAATAAGCTTATTAATGAGAGGATTATATAACATGTAAGCCTTACTTTCCTCACTATATCCAACAAAAATACATGACTCACTTTTGGGATCTAACTTTTGCCTTTTTTGATCAGGAACATGAACATAGGCTAAGCAACCAAAAGCTTTGAAATAATTAACATTTGGTTTTTTCTCATACCATGCTTCATACGGAGTCATCCTATCAAGTGCACTAGTGGGACTCTGATTGAGAATATATATTGTTGTAGCAACTGCATCTCCCCAAAAAGAATTATTTAATCTCTTTGTTTGTAGCATGCTTCGTGCCATCTCCACCACTGTACGATTCTTCTTTTCAGCTACACAATTTTGATGAGGTGTATATGCAGTGGTGAGTTATCTTCTAATGCCATGCATATCACAATAACCTTGAAAGGCTTTTGAACTAAATTCTCCTCCACAATCAGTCCTTAAGCATTTGATTTTGCACCCTTTGTCATTTTCTACAAGGGCTCTAAACCTCTTGAATGTCTCAAGAGCTTCACCTTTGGTCTTCAAAAAATAAACCCAACATTGTCGTGAATAATCATCAATAAAAGTAATGAAATATGATGACTTACCCAAATGCTTTGTCTGCATAGGACCACAAATGTCTGAACTAACTGGAGTGGATAATGGGCCCTTCATGTATTTCCTTTTAGAATTTTATCTCTTGCATGTTTTTCTTTAGCACATCCTTCACAAACTTCCTTGTTCTCTTCAACCTTAGGTAAACCAAAAACTAATGCTTTTGATGTTAGAATCTTCAAACTATGAAAATTTAAATGCCCATACCTGAGATGCCACAACCAACTTGTATCCTCATATGCCATATTGACAAGGTTCTTGTTATGTTCACCAAACTTCAATGGAAACATCCTATTCTTTTTCATAGGCACAACTATTACCACCCTGTTTCCTTGATTCTTATCGTAAATTATACATTATTGATTTTTAAATAAAACTTTATAATTCTTCTCACATAATTGTCCAACACTCAACAAATTATGCTCTAAATTTGGAGTGTAATAAATGTCTTTAACACTCTTCATACCTTCTTTTGTATGGCCTTCCATAGCTCCTTTTGCAGCAACCTCCAATGATTTGCCATCACCAAGTTTGATCTTGGAATTAAAACTTTTATCCATTATAGAAAAAAATCATTCCCTGACATGTGGTTAGAACATCCCTTATCTAAATACCAAACATCTTTAAAAATATTTTCAACTTTGTCATAAGATAAAAATAAATTATCTGGAGGATTCTCGTCACCTTCTTGAGCATAATGAATGCTTTTACCATTATTACCTTCTTTTAATCTACACTCATAATTAAAGTGGCCATATCTGTTACAATTATAACATTGGAATTTTAATTTATCAAATCGGCCTCTACCTCTTCCTCTAAAACCACCTCTTCCTCGGAAACCACCTCTGCCTCTATTTCCTCTTGAGTAATTTTGATTTTGACCTCTACCTTGGCCTTGATTACTTTTTATGCTACTATTGGCATTTTCATTCTTTGTGATTTGTAATTTGGAGGAAAAAGCTTTTTCATCACTTTCTCCAAATGAATCTCTCAATCTTTCTTCATGAAACATCAAAGATCCAACTAGATGATCAAATTGAAAGGTAAACAAATTCTTGCTTTCTTCTATGATTATGGCAACATGGTTCCACCTTGGTGTGAGAGTCCTCAACACCTTTTTGATCACAACTTCATTGTTCACAATTTCACCAAGTGTAGCCATCTTATTGACCACATCTTTTACTCTAACAAAATAGGTACTCACACTTTCAGCTTCTTGCATCTTTAAATTCTCGAATTCTCTCTTCAATCGCTGTAACTTGACAACTTTGACTTGATGACTACCTTGGTAAGCTTCTTTTAGAGTCTTCCAAACATCTTCTACTGTCTTTGCTCCTACAATTCATGGAAATAGGCTCTTATCTAGAGCTATTTGAATATGAAATAAGGCTTGAGCATTTTTCTTCTTAGCCTCCTTCTTAGCTATTTTATCATTTGTTGTGAGGGCATTCCAATCAGCTGGCTCTGCATAACTTGATTCAATAATCTCCCACAAATTTTTTTCTATCAAAAAAGTCATCATTTTGATACACCAATAATCATACTCATTTCCATCAAATTCTGGAATGGGCAAGGAGTTAGAATTTGACATGATAAATTTTTTGGCAAAATTCCAACTACTAAATCTTTAACCTAAAAGAAAAAAAACTGCTCTGATACCAAATGTAGAATTTTTAAATAAAATAAAATTATAGCCAAATATATGCAATATTCATAATACAAAAGAGATAAGAGTTGCAAAAATAAAAAATACTTCTTCGTCAAAAAATTGGAATCAATCTCCTTCTTCTTCTTGAAAATAAAGATCAATTACAATGTATTAATAGAATTGCATGTGAACATGTTTTTCTAATTATTGAATAAAATATTTTAAATTTATCTAAATAATAATTTGCATGTAATAGCAACTAAAACTAACTCTAGCCTTTCTAAGGCTTTAGTTTTTTAAAAAATCTATTAACTAAAAATTAACTAACGTCTAGATTTAGCTCCACAAAAAAATGTTCATGCAAACTAAATTTACACTAATAGTCTAAAAATAGAACTGAGTGAACTGCGCTTCAGCATCACTTTTCAACAGTGTAATTACGATTCCCTTCGAGCTGCAACTCGAAATTTCGATGCAAGTAAGAAAATCGGGCAAGGAGGATTTGGTCAAGTTTATAAAGTATGTGGGTTAACAATCCAGTCGATCTAAAATAGACGCCGGCTCTTGTTTTTATGATGAGATTTGCGTAATTGTTGATGGCAGGGAACATTTAGCGATGGGGAGGAGGTTGCAGTGAAGAAGCTTTTCGCAAAACATAATACGGCGGCGATGGACGAATTTGTTACAGAAATCAAGCTTATCAGTGCTATTAATCACCGTAATCTTGTTCGTTTGCTTGGGTGTTGCACACGAGGATGGAGAAATTACTGGTTTACGAATTTATGCCAAATATGAGTCTGGAAAAACATTTGTTCGGTTTGTCTGAATCCTTCTCATCATTCGAATAAAAAATACAGCGCACAGTCTCATAATGGTTTTGTTAATCTCTATCAGTCGCATAATAACCGTGCCTTGGTTACTCTGTCTCGCAGCGGATACAACGAAAACCCTGAGCTGGAAAACGCGTTTGGAGGTGATTGTGGGAACGGCGCACGGGCTTTCATATTTAAACGACGATTCCCGCTTTCGAATCCTTCACAGAGATATCAAAGCTGGCAACATACTTCTGGATACCGACTTTCAGCCCAAAATTGCAGATTTTAGAATGGCAAGACTCTTTCCCGATGGCCACACCCATCTTATTACCAGAGTCGGGGGTACAATGTAAGTTTATTAACGGTTTTACGTTCCTGTATCCGTTGGTCTCCTCTATTTGCTAAAATCCAATACCTATGTTTTTGGGTTTGAGGCAGAGGGTATACAGCGCCGGAATATGCGATTCACGTTCAATTGACAGATAAGGCGGATGTGTACAGCTACGGCATGCTAGTTCTGGAAACTGTGAGTGGTAGAAGAAACATGGATTCTAAACTTCCGCCACATCTGGAGCTCCTTTTAGAATGGGTAAGCTTCCAAACTTCGCACCTTGAGATGATCGCTCTAAGGGGCCTGCTGAAGAGTCGTTGTGTTTATATGCAGGCATGGAGTCTACACCAGAAAAATGAGGCATTTGGGGTGTTCGACAGAAAAATTGTTAAGGAAGGATCGGAAATGAATAAGGAAGAGGTATTAAGGGTAATTCATATTGCTTTTCTGTGCACGCAAGGAGCGCCAGAGAGGAGACCATCAATGTCGAATGTGGTGTCAATGCTAACGAGCAACTCAGAGATTTTAATTCAGCCCACTGCAACGGGTTTTATTGATATCAGCTCTAATTCGAACGCCATTAATATTGGGTTAGTGACTGTAGCATCATCCCATCGCACTGTATCCGTTTCCCTAGAAGGACGGTAGGACAAATCACTTTCTCTTTCCAAATCACTTCTTTGTTCACGATTCTTAATCTTTAATTTCAATTTGCAATCTAGTCGAAGTTAGTGCCAATGTTTTAGTTAAGTGACCAATCATAAGTCGTTTTATAAAATTTTCCAAATGTGGTCAAACTAGTCTCTCTCGCTATTTAAAGAAAAAAAAAGGGGGGGTTAAAAACATATATATGAATATTTGTAATTTTTGTTTGTGTTTAAATGTGATAATTATTCGTTAAAATTAATTTAAAAAATATATATATAAGAATGTTTGACCTAAAAAATAATTGTGTTTATATTGATTATATTGAAATGAAATTTTCATTTCCTCCCTTCAAAATAATTTTTTTATACTAATTAAATAATTTATATAAGAAAAATTGAATGGAATTATACCTTAAAGCCAACCTCAAACTACTAATCTCAAAATTACAAAGTTTTTAATTGAGAAGATTCATCAAGGTACACATGCTGAAAATTAAAACCATGACAAAGTAAACATAGTGATATGTAGGTCAAAATCATTAAAGGCATATATTACATACATGAAAAAGACACACAAGCCAAATTGTTATATAACCAAGATTACAATATAAATATGGGTTTGAAGAGATTATGTGATCAAGATGAAAGATTTAATTTCCGGGGCAATAAACCAATTGTTATGAACTAGTGTGTTATCAAAAAGTCTTAATTTTTCTATACTAAGTTGGCATAGATTTGAAAGAAAGAGAATTTGTAAAAATAAAAAAATATTTGTGTAAGTCGTAGTAAAGTTCAACTCTTCTATACTAATTTGATATAGATTTGAAAGAAAGAAAGTTTTTAGAAAGAAAGCAATCTTTGTAGAAGATATATAAAAAAAGAATCTTTGAATTACAATAGGGAAAACCCTTATCTTATACCTAAAGAAAACTAATAACACTAAATTATTTAGAAGTTAAAGAAAACTAATAACATCTAGTCAACTCAATGTGTATAAGCATATGCATAGAAATTTTATTTAAAACACATATACATATATGTATACACACATACATACACACATGTATATATGTATACATATACATATACATATACATATATACACCCTTTAAATACAAATAGACATGTGAATAGGACTATTCCTAAGAATAAGAGATCTTGTAGAAAAATAATCACTAATAATATTGAGTTGGGATGGACCATATTGATAGGGTCAAATTTTCTAGGTACGTGATAATTTTGAACTATAATATTTTTCTAGAAAACACAACTCACCATCTTGAAGTTCACATCAGCCTATGGTAAATCAAACTCAGCCTATGGTAAAACTAAGTCTCATTGCTTCAGCTTCTCACCAACTATGCATCTCAACAAATTTCCCAAGCTCGTGTTTACAACTTTTGTCTATCCATCTATTTGTGGGTGGTATGCACTACTAAGTTATAGATTAGTTCTCATATTCTTATATGAGTTCTTCCAAAAATGACTTATAAATTTCATGTCCCTATTTGATGTAATGATTTTTAGAACATCATGCAATCTCACACATCCTTAAAAAACAATTCTGCAACCCTAATGGCATCAATAATTTTCTCACATGCAATAAAATGAATCATCTTATAAAAAACTATCTACAAAAATAGAAATTGAATCATTACATCTTTGTATTTTGTAATCCTAACATATAATCTGTACTCAAATATGTCCATGATTCTCTTGGAACTGGTAATGAAATAAATAAGCATGTATTTTGTATGTCCTTTAGCCACTTGACATATCTTGCTCCTTGAAACATATCTTGTCATATATCTCTTCATCATTGGTATAAAAAAATTCAACAACCAAAGTTTTTGTCTTCATCTTACCAAAATGTCCAACGAAACCACCACTATGCAATTCTCTTATAATATTATCTCTTAAAGACCCAACTGAGATACATAATTACTTTCTTTTAAGAGATAGCCATCCTATATAAGATATTTATCACAAACATTATTTGTCTCACATGTTAATGGAAGCGTGCATTACTCAACTATCTTGCCAAAATATAGATCATTATTATATAATTATTTAACAACTTCAAATCCAACTACTTCACTCACCATAGTAGTTAAAAATGCCACTCTCCTACTCAAAGTATCAACTCCCTGATTTTACTTTCCTGGTTTGTTTCAACACAAAATTATATCCCTAAAAGAAAGACACCCACTTTCTATACCTCCTAGTTAACTTCTTTTGAGTGTTCATACACTTCAAAGACTCATGATCTGTAAACAGGATAAATTCCTTCACTAGCTAATGCTTCCAATGTCTTAATGCTTGTACGATGACATAAAATTTAACATCATATGTAGAATACTTATTTATTACCTCATTCAATTTCTCACTAAAATATGCTATTGGATTTCTTTCTTAACTCAACACAACACCAATTCCCACATGTGAAACATCACAATCAACCTCGAACACTTTACTATAATATTGTCATGCAAAAATGGATTTTTTGTAATCTTCTTCAAAAACACAAAGTTTTATGTTGTTACTCTTGTCCATGTAAATTATGTTCCTCTCATGCAATATGTTATTGGTTCAATGATACTACTAATTTTTTTAATAAGCTGTCTATAAAAAGTAGTTTAACCATAGAAACTTCTTATCTATATAGTGCTCTTTGGAATAGACTAGTCAACAATTGCCCTTACTTTATCTTCATCCATTATCACATCGTTGACCAAAATAAAAAATCCCAAAAATATCAAAATATTCTTCATAAATGTATATTTATTCAAATTTACTTACAACTTCTCCTTTCTTAAAAACTTCAATACCATTCTCAAATGTTGTAAGTGATTTTGTTTAGTCTTACTAAATATTAAAATGTCATCAAAATAAATCACCACAAACATACCAATGTATTCTCACATTAATATGTTTATCACCCTCATACATGTGTTGGGTGAATTAGATAATCTGAATGGCATCACCATCCAATCATATAAGTCATCACTAGTCTTGAAGGTTATTTTCCATTCATCTCCTTCATGAATCTGAATCTGGTAGTAACCACTCATTAGATCAATGTCAGTAAAATATTTTTATCCTACAAGCACATCCATAATATCATCTAAATGAGGTATAATAAATCTATATTTGATGTTAATATTATTGATTACTCTATAATCCATACACATTATCTATCCTCCATTGTTCTTTGGAGTTAGCCATGTTGGTGTTGCACATGGACTCATGCTCTCCATTACTACCTCATTTCTTACGAATTCGGTAACCTATTTATTTAATTATGTATATTATGTTGGACTCATTTGATAAATTAATTGATTGGGTAGAGTTGATCATAGAATCAAATAAATATGATGCTAAATATCTCTCTTTAGTGGTAAACCATCTGGTAACTCATCATATATAACATATGCATATTATTTCAACATTATTGTTACTTGTAATAGTATTTACATCACTTCAATGTCTTTATTATTTGCTACTAATACATACTAATAAAATTTCATCTTCATATCTTTGATAGATTATTTTATGGACAACATGCTTTTAGCCTACCCTTCTTCTTTAAGAGGTAATAAAAATACCTTTGTACCACCTTTTCAAAGAGTATGTGTGTTCTTTAATCCATTATGAATTATTTTTATATCAAACTCCCATGATCTTCCCAATAACACATGGCATGTATTCATTGGTATATGACACCCTATTTCATCCTAGTATGTTTTTCCTATTGAAAACTTGATTAATCACCTTTACTAAACCATGAAATATGATAACGATTAAGATGTTTTTCACACTACCAACCTATTTTCTCAATCATGTCCTTAGAAACCATTCTTTCATAAATACCACCATATATAATTACTTTTCATATCTTACCTCATTAAGTGCACCTTGTTCAAAAAATATTTATTCCAAGCCATGCATCACCACCTTCCTTATTCTACACCTGTTCTTTCCTTGGGGCAATCATTATTCTCTTTATCACGAGTTTTTCTCCAATATTTACTACTACAACTTTAGTATTTTGATCTGTTGTCTTAACTGCAAATAAATTTACTCTTGGATTATCGTCTTGCCTCCTTTATTGATCTTAGTAGTGTAGATACTCAAACACTCTTTATCCTTCTTCCCTAGATCTATAAAAAACATAAGATCTATGTTAATTTGGAAACCATGCTCTAGCACCACCATAACCTTGTCATCTCTGAAATATTATTCCCCTTTAGTGGTATTGAAACCCTTGTCTATTATATTATTCTTTTTTAGACCACATGGTGATTATACTCTAATGGAATTAAACCTACCTCTAGTGATATTTAATCCATCTCATCCCCTTATTGGATGAGATTGTCCTCTTCTTGGTCCAATGGCAAATTGTTTTTTTATCATAGTGTCTATGTTTCACATGCCTTTACACCCCTATTAATAGTAAAAATAATAAAATTATGTAAAATTAAATCTAAATACTGGTGGTTCGTTGTCCTCTAGATTTTTATACTATTGAATCTCCTCACTCTAGTGACTCACAGATGGTACACAGACCCATAATAATAGAAAGTCTAGGGTAAAATCTCAAATCTCTAATTTTAAAAGTATTAAAGTGAAAGTGAATACTTTTTCACACTCAATCCCCTATTTATCCCCCTCTTCCATAACATTTATGAAAATTTACCCCCATTTTCTCCTATTTTTCACCAATTGGGATCATTTTTCACCTGCTTCACCTAATTTCCTTCCATTTTTACCATTCATCATTATTTTATCCTCATTTTCTTCACATTTATTCTTCCTTTCAAGAGCTCATATATATATTTCCATCCCTGCATTTCCTCTCAAGTTGGCATCATAGCTCCTCACATGCCATTAGGGGCATCCCCATGTGTCTATTTTTCGGCTTCTTCATTTTTTAAAAAATTATTAATCAATCATCCTTGTATGCCCACTTTTATAACTTCTTCATTATTTGAAAATCTATTAATCCACCCATCATTTCACAATTCCCTCCCAAAGAGGGGAAAATGTAGACACCTTAATTTTTCCATGCTAGTGTCATCATTATTTTCTAATCTATTATCTATGTTATTCAATACATTAAACCCTAATTCCTATCATAATATTAAATCATTAATCTAGATATTGTTGCATCTAGAATCCTATTATCATAGCCCTAATTACATTATCACACCACATCATAACTATAAATCTGTTGAACACATCCCTAATCAACCTATCACTATTCAACATTAGCGCTAATTAGTTAATTAATCAATCCAATAGAAAATGAACCTTGCCAATCCCACCTAAATCAAATTAGATTAATTAATTAGTTAATATTACTAGCTAATATAATAGTATAATAAAAAAAAATCACGTAAGTGTAAATTCCCTAGTATATAAAAATTAAAAAAATATCAAATCATTTCAAATCCCCAAGTCAATCACCCCAAATCCAACATAGTGAATAAATTCCAATGCAAGGGACAAAAAGTACAATCAAAACACTCTTCATAAATCTAAACCGTTACTACTCAACTCCCCACATTTAATCCTTAACCTCACTCGTTCAATGAGAAATTTGACTCATTTCTATCTTTGGATCTTAGATCAAGATCAATTGTACACATTCATTTAAAAAATGCATAAATTTCACCTCACCCCATCATTTTCAACAAGCCAAGAGAGCCTAGCTACATTATGTCAATCTTAAAAGCAAGCTTCATTCTAAAATAAATAATTCATCAAGTAATCAATCCATCCACAAGGTGACATTTTTCTATTTTTTTTGTGTACAATTAACTTGAGCATCCACATATCATTACATCTTTGAGACATATCCACATATCAAGAGAGGATTTTGTGCATATTTCTCTCTTTTACTCATCTAAGGTGATTTTCATTTGTTAGATTAGAGACTCTAATTTGTGTTTTATTTAAAGCTTTCTTTGGTTATATATCATTAACATTTTCACTTGAATACACTTAGTTACTAATGTTAAGGGTTACATGGTGGATTATTTATAGACATTGTGGTGTGAGAGGTTTACCTTAATATGCATATCCATTATACAACACTAAACATCAAATTTAGTTTCCATGTAGCTCACAATATATGAAAAACACCTAGGATCCATTTTTCATGCCATAAGAAGCCTCTTTTATACATTTGATTTGTGGTGCACCTAAGAGGATCATAATCCCAAAGGAATTTACTCTCACCATACTCTCAAAAATAGGGTTAATGGGTTATAGGCATGTTTTTTCCTCTATAGTTAGTTCTCTAAAACATTAGGCTAACACTAATCAATTAAGGAGAAAGTATTTTTGAGAAAGCACAAAGTCATTCAAACCTTTGATTAGATTTCCCTTATGCTTTGATTTTTGCCTATATTATATTAATAGAAATTAACATTACTCGATTCAGATTATCATGTCTTAATAATGGAATTAAGAATGACTATCACTATCACATGTTACATATAGCTATGTAATTTATTATAAAATATTATCTTCCTTTCCAAGATACTATCCATTTAATTTGTGAAAGGTTAATTTTAATAATGTTCATAAAATTGCCATGGTGTGCTTTCCATTATATTTTAATTCTTATTGTTATAACATTTAGTATGAATTACTTTCCATAACTAATAAAAACCAAATATCATGTATGAAATATTTTAATAAACTTCAAAATATTTATGTTCCTAATACTCAATAAGGTGAAGTCCTTCATTATTCTCCTCCTCCTCAATCAGAGCAAATCCCACAATCTAAGGAATTTGACATCCTAGATAAATTAAAGAATACTAATATTTCATTATTAGAGATCTTTAAAATAATGCCAATATACAAATATATAATATATGAGGCCTTAAGTAATACACTTTTACCAAATAATTTTGAATGCCCTTATAGAGATTTTATCATTAATACTATCTGATGGACAAAAGAGAGTATTTCTTTTTAAAAAGAGGATATTCCCCCAAAAAATGTTATTGATCAATGTTTACCCTTGTGTATTCAAGTCCTTATAAGAAATAAAGCAATCAAAAGATTCCTTTTCAATAATGGATCTAGACTGAATATTTGTAACATCTCTTTCCTAAATTGACTAGGCACAATAGCTAAAGATCTAACTATTTCAAATATGAACATTTGTGGATTTGATAAAATTCAATGCCATGTACTAGGATAAATTGCATTGAATATAACTTTGGCCCCATGCACTCTTTATACTATTTCTCAATTTATGCCTAATGATCTTACTTAAAATATTCTTTTAGGTCGACCTTTGATTCATGACATGAATGCATTTCCTTCTACATTACATGCCTACATTAAATTTAATTATCAAGAATATATATTTACATGTATGTTAGACTAAGATCCTGTCAAATATTATTTAATGGTACATCCCACTGATAATTATGTCCCATATATGTAGCCTTATTCCATTGATGTCTCTCCATTTCTTAATTTAACACCATATGTACCACATTCAGATGATCCATCAATAAAATTCAATCAATATGGATTTGTATTTAGATACTTGAAAAAACATAAGTATACCATTGGAAAATGGTTATGCAAACATGCTCATGGTATTTATTATCCTATTAATACTCCTATCAATGAGGGTAAGTAAGCCTTTAGTATAACGATAATTCCACTTCTTATGGAATTAATCATGTTAATCAACCTTTCAAGTTCATAAATTCCACACATATGTACTTTGAGAATAATAATCAAGTCAATATGACTTAAATTTTAAGGGATTAATGGATTGTAAACCCTAGGTTATTAAAGGGTTGGAAAAATAAAATAGGGAATAAATATGCAATAAATACATCCATTAATTTGTAAAATAATTGACCTAATCTAATTAATCTAAAAATATCAACAAATTAGATAAATACGTACTTAGATAGAAACTAATTGAGATGAATGAATTGGAGGTTAGAAACTAGTAAAAAATCTATTTAGAGTGTCATAGACAAGAATTAGGACTTGAAAATCCTCCTAGATAGTAGCATGGTCCTCTGCATAGTATCACACAATACTAATGTCCTCATGGGTGTAATAGTTTCCTCTTGTAGGGAATAATGTGAAATTTTAGATATGATTTCACCTAAGTCTGAGACACCTATGCCTATGATGATAAATTTTGATTCACTGGATGTGATTTATTTTTGACTGATTTGGAAGTGAAACTCTAAATCTCCATGTTGTTAGTGTATTGGAGGAGTACAAGTAACAAAAGTGTAATGTTAGATGGATAGGCTAGATGTGACCTCAGCACCCAAATGTTGAGAGTTTCCTATATACCAATACCTCAAGAGGGGATCAAACCTAATGTAGTTCTCTTGATCTAAGTTCTGGTACAAGTGCACGTGAATGCTAATATGGGTTCCAACTTGAGTGGTTTGAGTATGAATTGAGACTTGAAATATGAGTAATCTAAGCTTAAGCATGTTGTATATGGATATATTCATAAGTAGGGAATAATAAGGATTAATGACCTTGATTTTCACAATATATTTTAAGTGTATTCATTAGTATTTGCATCTAATTTCCATCTAGTGAGTAAGGGGAAAAATAGTGTACATATATTGATCTAGTGCTTCTCGAGATATATAATAGGTCTAGGCCAACCCTAAGGTGCCTTGATAAATGGATATGTGTCCATCAAGGGAGAAAAGAGATAAGGGACAATAGTGTGGTCCCTTAGTCACTAGCATAGTGTGATAGTGTCTAAAGTGTTGCACTTGTGTCCAGGTGGTAGAATCTGGTGTATTAGGGGCTTGTACGCCTAGGGGATGGTCAAAGAGTACTTGGGTACATATGGTGATAGTTTATACCTACAATAAAGATATATAAGGATTGAAATAGGACTTAAAATAGGTCATGGGATAAACTAGGCATATGGTGGTCTTAAGTGATGCTTAATTCACTCAGTTGACATTTTATATGATTGTTTTTCCCCTTGTTTTATTATAGAAATGCATCAAAGTGAAATGATTAAGATAAATGAGAAAGAAGTGTACCTAGACTTACCTAAGAGGCAAAGCCCTTGAATCTGGGTATGATTAGGAAAAGCATGCTCCATTTCATGTCCTGAAAATGAAACATGCATAAATCAGTCCCTACTTAATAGATATCAAATGTAAAGACAAAACTAAGTAAACATATAAGATAAAGAGGAAAGGAATGAATACACATAATTAGGTATGAAAATGAATTCAATAACCTGATGATATCTTGTGTGTAGCTTGTGATAAAATAGTGAATAACTTGGACTGAGATTATGGCCTGATTAATCCCCATGTGTGGGTGGCTCAAGAACTCAAGTTGGCATTGACTCTGTCATTTCTCACCCCTACTAGGTGTACAATGAACTATAAATATCTTGGATTGGATTGATGTCTTGTCTAACCCTCCTACATAGGTGGCTCAAGAACTCAAATAGGCTATAAATCCATGATTTCCTAACCATGTGTAGTAGATATATCTATAATTAAATTTGTGTAATGTAACTACAATTGGTGATGTTACTGAAATTGTGTAGGATGGCTTTGGGGCCACTCATAACTCTAAAATGAAAAATGGATCGAGGGCATCCTATCCACTTGAGTATGTAACTCAAGGCCTACTTGGTAATGTTAATTACTACAGATAGATTAAGGCATCAATATGGTGTAAACCTCATTAAAATGGTGTTTGGATTAATAACTTGGAGAATGACATGTTTTTTTACATTCTATCTGATGAACTAGTGAAAAAGTGAACATATAGAATTAATGTGTCGCGTACATGCTCCCAATTATTATATCTGTGTATATGGATTCTAGATTGAGTTATAGTAACTTTTATGTAAGCACATTTGAAACTAAAAACATAATTTATCATATTGCACATGATGCTCCCAATATGAGTAAAGTGGTATGATTCTATGCAAAATTGATTATAAAGTGTGCATATCTGATAATCTATGACTGATACTATGCAGAACCTGAACTAGAATTGTTATACCTTTTTGGCCATCATATAATTTCTTATTTCTATAGCTATTGGATAGTAGCACAGTCACTTGGAAAATTAGTGAAACATGTTAGCATCCAATGGGCCACGCTAGTGTCCCTCTATATTATTTTTATGCCAAAGAAAAACTAATATGTCTTACTATTTTCCATTGTATTTTGTAGATTTTGAGCTCTATAATATTTTTTTGCATGCTAAAATTGTATTATAAGTGTACCTAAATGATTTTATCTCTAGGATAATCCCTTGTGAATGTCCCCTTTACTCCTCGATATCTAGATGCATGCCATGAAGTGGTATCCTTATTAATGCATCAGTGCCCATGAGAATGGTTTCTTCTTTGGCATCCTAGATTTGAAAATGATCCACTTCTGTGCCTACCATAGAATTAACACTCTTTCAAATTTTTGAAAATTGTACCAAGCAGATATGATTTGCTTGTTATGTGTGACTAGTATCATATAAGTCAATTCTTCTATATGTTTCACTCAAACTTAGCACCATACAACTATATTTCATTCAAACTGACTCTTTTATCTTCCTCTTTTACCTTTTTAAATTTGGCCTACTCTAATACCATTGTTGGCCCCTCAAGTAGGAATAAAATCATAAATTTACATCTTGAACAAGTATTTCACACTAAAAATATATCATATTATTTGAACACAATTTTTTACAAAGCATGTGAGAGATTATAAATCTTCACAGGGTGGCTAAAGGGAAACTAACTTCTCTTATAAACCAACTTATTTGTTAACAAATTAAAAACTAATAATTTTTAAAATAATTCAACTTTGAATCACAAATAATTTGACAATTGTTGTACCTGTGTCTTTATTACCTAGCTTAGGGGTCCCCCTGTCATGGGCGTAACATCTCTCTTATGTAGGCATGAACAATTTGTTTTCTATTTATACTATAGTACATTGTGATTAACCATTATTGGTATTTTGATTTTGTCTATTTAGAATAGTTTGTTTACTTCACTTTTCTTTGCTTTGGATTGTTTAGTTATTTTTTATTGCTTTGTTCACTTTGTTTGTTTATTGATGTTTGGTTGTGCATTCATTTATTTTTATTGATTTTTTTTGCGTTTTCATTCATTTTTATTGGTGTTTTGTTGTGTCTTTATTTATTTTTTATGGTGTTTTAAGTGTATTAAGACTTTGTTTGTATTAATGTTTTGTGTTTTTATTTATTTATTAGGTTTTTTTGTTTTTAGTGTTGTGTTTGAATACATTTCGTAAACATTTTAATTCTGGTCTTACCTTGGGATTGAATTGTTTACACTTGTATTTAAATTGTTTTATTATTATTATTTTCTAAGTACACCTTATTAATGCATGGGTCTTGATTATTCATATCTTGATCTAGGTTCTTTATAATTTGTCCTTGCTTTGTTCTATTACTTGTTTATTTTTAGGTACACCTTGTTTCTACTTAAGTCTTGATGATTCATATCTTGATTTTAAGTTGGTTGCATTTTGTATTTTATGCCTCTTTTATCTTTTTCTTTGCCTTGGTTTTTATTCAAACATAAATGCATGAAAATTTAGCATTTAGTTTTGGTATTTTTTTATCATTATCCTTAGTTTTAAATATTCACATTTGAATTGCCCAATTTAAAAATGAAATACAATGTTATTATAGGTTATTCATAATTATGATGCTAAATTTCATTTTGCTAAAGTAAACACTAAGTACTCCAAATTACAAGAGTCAATGTGTCACCAAAGAAAATATCTAAACACATTGTCGTACATATCTACTATGTAAAAAGGATATCATAAACACAATGGAAGCTAAAACATTGGAAACAAATAAGACTCTCTATGCAAGACGTGTATCTCTTAACATACACATTGAGTCATACTTACTATTTTGATGTGCATCTTCAAAATTATCCTCTAGCATCTAGTCATACATCTAACAAATCAATAAATACATCAACATTCATATGCTAACTAAGGACATGCATCTCCTAACACTAGCGTATATCATCATATCATAAAAAGAGCACAATGAATGTAAACATCATGAGACACAAATAATATTAATAGCCCATGTAAAAGTACCAATGATCCAAAAATGAATGTCATACATATCTCTCAGAATAATGTTTTATACATCATGAGAATATCTATGCATCTCATATATAAAAAAGAACTACACAATCAACTCTAATCTTGGCCATCCCTTGGGGGCCTCTACTAAAAGTTTTGATCCATCCCTAATTTTGGTGATGGTGGTGGATGTGGTGATGATGGCCCCATGACTAATCTTTGTGAATATGGTTGTGTCATTGACCACTCTAACTCTATATCCTATTTGGACCTAGAGGTCCTTTTAGTCTGTTGGGATATCAAAGAATATTTATAGGATGAATCTCTACTCTTTACAAGGATTGTATCCTAATATAACCTAAGATAATATGAGATCTCATCATTATCATGTAGGACATCATCCTTTGTGTGTAAGGCATCATCTGTGGCTATAATCACATTAGCCAAGGCTCTAGTTCAACCACTATATGTCTTGGATCATCGAGCCTCATCTCATTCCTTAGTGAGCCTCTATATCTGTAATATCAATCACTCTAGATCACCCTAAGCTCTAGATCACTCGTTAGTCACTATCAAAAGATTTATATCTCAAGTAACTAACTGATCCTTTACCCCTACCAACTGGGCCACTTATCCCCTTAATGTATTAATCTATGCAACTCTAGCTATAATAAGCCCTATATCCTAGTCATCTCACCCTATGTAATGGCCAACTCTACACATAATCCCACTATCTCACTCTATAGGCCTATAATATTTTAAAATCATGCACTGATCTCTCTTTGCATTGTCAATCAAAGCTTGGTCCTCTATGGACTTACCTGTGCAGGAAGGCCATTCCTCCCCTATACCTAAACATGTACCTAAAATAAAGTTCCATGCCTTCACTATGCCTACCCTATGGTCCTCATCACCCCTAATTCCTCCCCCATCTCTATATCTTGACCATCTAAATTAGCCATCTAGATATCCCCTGAAGGATCCTACTATAACTAAGCATGCACAACATGTATCTCCCACATGTATCCCCCACTCTCTAATCTCCTAGGTCAGATGGGAAAAATAATGAGGACCCTTCAAAATATCCTATTGAAAGCCAAATTATCTCTAGACTCAATATAGTGTATATCATTCTACCTCAAATTCATGATGACCTATGATATACATGGTGTAATCATAAACCTAATCATGAATAATTATTCAATGCAACATGATGTGTCTCTAAATAGGGCCATCAGATAAATTCACCATCGACCATCTCATCTATGGTTTGTCTATAAATAGGCAAATCCCCAAGATGGCCTCGTAAACCTGAACCTATAAGATACCACCCAAAATACATTGGATCCTCTGGCCCTCACTAATATCTAGGCCCTATTGGCCACTCAGTGGCTATATGATCCCATGCCTAGACACGGATTATTATGTTATGGTTGATACTTTGACCTCTTCGATAGGCTATCATATGAAGATCCCAATATAACTAGGCCAAAATGATGGACCCCTATGCAAACCATGTAGAATGATCATACATCTCTTAGACCACTCTAATAAAACTAATAGGAAATAACCATTCACTCTTGTCTGACATTATAAGGCCACTAATAAGAGCCATCAAGATCATTACCTTTGGGGGAACTATCCCCAGTACTAGTGTTGGTACCAATGTTGGGACCCCTACTATTTTTTCCCTAGGGTAACTATCCCCAGTTGTAGTGTTGGTACCAATGTTGGGACCCCTACTATTTTTTCCCATATACCACTACCTAGAGGCCAAGCCAATTCCTATAATGTATCTATGTCAATGGTCTCCTCAAATATATCTAGGTCTATAACACCCAGTAAATCCTCTAGCATGACTAGTCATCCTATCGATATCCATGGGATCATACGACTCTACATTGGGACTCATGGTATGTTGTGATCATCCTCTAGAATCACTATAGCCTCCATAATTAGTAGATGAAATTTTGATGCCTTAGAGTGCCACTTATCGACAAGTGCTGATAGATAATCCTGATCTACATGAATCATTGGTAACCATTTACCATGTGATATAGCTCCATGGCCTCTAGTAAGACCAAAAACTCATCGGTCCAAATCCCCTATCGGTGAAGCACTCAGGATCACCACTCAAATTTAGTAATAACCATAACTCACTCTTGTAAGCCAAAACATACAAGAAACTAAGTCAATTATTTCCTCATTTTTCATCTAAATTACTCTAGTTTACCTAAACTCTTCTAATTTTGGGCCTAAACTAATCTTCTATTGACCCCATTTTATTTTCTTCTAATTTATTATGGTCCTTAGAGTGACCTCATCATTTTCTCAATGATCTTATTATTTAGTAAGGTAACCTGACTATTTTGTAGAACACCCTCACCATTTTCCTTCATGGGTTTTCAAACCCATCAATATGTAGGGTGTTCCTACCACTTGACATGATGACCTCATTATTTCCAGTGATATCACCATTTGAATCAATGCTCTCACTATTTGACTGATGATTTATGTTAAAATCAGAAAGATTACCGATAAAGTGGTGACGTTACCATTTTTACCCACAACCCTACTAAAGAGTTGGTGACATCACCATTCTCGATGGTGAACTCATCATTGTCGATGATGACCTCACCATTTGTAAATTTATATAAATGGAAGGATCAATAAACTTCCTAATTTTACCTAGCATTAGCTACAATAAATGTATAAATTAGATACCAAAAAAGATACCTACCAATGCTCCACTCCCTAGTGGTCATTGGTACTCTCAAATGTGCTCCCTAAGGTGTTGGTGGTGTGGGATATTATCCATTTTATTTAGCTCTCTCACGTATAAATATAAAGGCTCTTGAATGCAATAGTGGAGGGTAAAAGTGGATGATTTTTACTCCCCACATGTAAGTTTATAGTAAATGTTTCAAAATTTTCACCCCCTAGGCCTATAGTTACCCCAATTATCTTCCTAGGGTACTCATTTTCACTCCATTTATCCATTTTCACACCATTTTTTAGCCTTATTTTGTTGAATTGCATGATTTATCTTCTTCTAATTGAGGGCCAACCCATCAAAGATTAAAAAATTCATCCTCCCTATTATGTAGATTAATTACCTTGTGATTACCAAATTCACCAATCTCATTAAACATTAGTTTTAAACCCTAGGTGCGTAAGCTTTTCAAGAGTGTTAGCACTATATATACATTAATGATTAAGAAATCAACTTGATTTTCCAGTTGTAGTATAATGAATTTATGCTAAATTTACTAAATAGATATTTATTATGAAACGGATGTGACAGAATTATATAACTATTAAACTCTTATGTAATATACATGCATCACACTTATATAATCAAACTTAATAGTTAAATAAAATTACACAACACAGTAATCATTAAAGAGGGCCAGGATCTTCATAGTAGCTTGTTCCAAGGGGGCCCTTCCTCATTCAAAACTGAACTCCAATCCCTCTCTGAGAGAATTCACAAACTTCTTAAAAATTAAACTTTCTCATTACTCAATTCTGAATATAAATGCTATAGTTTAAAAACTTCTACTATTATTTCCTCCAAATTATCTAACTCCTAGTTTGATCTAGGTTTTGCCTTTAAATACAAAAGGTAGTTTATTGACTCTAATCTAAAAGCACCAAACTAGGAAATAATACAAATACTTAGAAACTACCCCAGTCAACCTTTAAGTGGTTAGTAACTAAATTTACTTGTTTTAGGTTTGACTAGGTTAGATACAAGGCATATTATTTTTTTGTTTTATTTCCTTTTTTCTTTTCTAATTATCCTTGTCTTTACCATATTTGGTAGCACATCCAACATCTCATTGCATGTAGGGAATCTATATAACAACTATGATTCTTTCTAACCATTCATTTGGTTTCCCAAGATAGATGGATGTGTCTACAAGATCTTCTCAATAATGACTCTACTTTGCATAGTGGCTTTAGGCACTCTACAATAGCTACAGTGAATCTATAGGTAAAACCTTTAGTTACTATGGGCATTTTTTAGTGTCTACAGACAATCTATAGGTGAAGCCTACAGTTTTTGTGGGTATTCTTCAGTGGCTATAGTCAACCTATAATTGAAGCCTACAACTATTTTGGGCACTCTATTGTGGCTATGGGCAACCTATAAATGAAGCCTACAGTTGCTATGAGCACTCTGAAGTGGATAAAGGAAACATGTAGGTGAATTCTACAGTTGTTATAGGCAACTTGTAATAGCTATGGCTTAGAAAGATTTTGCAGCTTTACATGACCCTTCAAATACTTGTTAGATAAAGTCACACCAATATAATCCAAACAAGGAAAAGCATCAATAATTCATAACATAACACACACACACACACACACACACACACACACACACACACACACACACACACACACACACACACACACACACACACACACACACAGAGAGAGAGAGAGAGAGAGAGAGAGAGAGAGAGAGAGAGAGAGAGAGAGAGAGAGAGAGAGATGAACATATAAAATCATAACTTCATTCATTTATTTGCATTAGTGATAGATAGTTATGGGATTTACATATAAAAAGACATAGACTAAGCATGGATGAGGCTATAAAATTAAGCAATTGGTGGTCTCATCACTCCCCCCTACTTAGCCTCTTGCTTGACCTCAAGCAAACCTTTATTGAATTCTAAAACCATAAAATTTTCTAAAGTCTAGGGGTTCAAGACAACCTAACCCTTCCAAGATATAAAAACCTTTAGCATTCTCAATGTGTTTCCATATTTTCTTCTCTGCCTCTTTGTCATCTAGAACATTTCCTTCCTAATTAGGGATTGGGAATAATAATATAGGGGGTTGAAACATCAGTCTAAACCATTGTGCTCTCCATTTCCTAATAAGTTCAATATGTCAGGAACCTAGAACAATAAACATGCTCTGATACCACTTATCAGGATCTTGCTCCACCAATAGAGCACATATGATTACTTCTTGTATTAGCAACTAAACATAAAATTTAACCAGAATCAATAAGTAACTAGAAATATGAAACAACACAGGAATATGAGAGACAATACACAATTGTATTAATAATCACTCAGAAGAATATACAATAAAGAAGATGCCACTTCTTCCACCTCAAAGGTTCACCACACCTCAAGACCTTCTTCCCTCTCTCTCTCGGTCCCAACAATCAACTCCAATATAGAATTGATGTTCACCTCTCTAACCAGTCAATAACACGCTGCCAGTACACCAAGTACACAACCGTACTCTAAGTAGATCTCCTGCTCTCTACTGCTACTTGCAAATCACTAGACCTTACTCACCATTGTAGATCTCCAAAATAAGCCATGATAACCTACTAACTAAGATCATACAAATACGAAGAATCCTACTAATTCTCCAAACCAGTACCCACCTTGGTACTACGGCACTAGGAGGAACACACCATTGCTCTCCTCTCTCAGAAGGAGCTTATTGCTCTCTTACTCTCTAGTTACAAGTTTACAATACAGCCCATGAGTCCATATATATATCTCATGATTACAATAATTAGACTATCTTAATTACAATAATTAGATGCGCAACTCAAGACTACAACTAGCCTCTAACATGCAAACTAACAATCCAAAAATAGACTCTCCGGAATCAACATGCAAACTGCATGTTCACGTACAGGCTGCTGACGTCGGCTCCTCCATGACCGATGTCGGCCGACAGGTGACTGACGTTAGTTGCTTCTCCACTGCTAACTAACCGACATCGGTTGATCAGATCGATGCCAGTTGCCCTGCAACTGATTCTGCAACTCTCCACAACCTCTGCAAGCTCTGTGACTTCTCCTGTTTGCATCCTGGTGAAGCTTTTAGCTCCACAACCTAACAATCTCCCACTTGGAGATAAATAGCTACACCTGTACCTGTACCTGTACACCGTCTAAATTATTCCTTAGCTTGTATCCCTCTTCAAGATCAATCTTGAAGACCAACCACCACACAACCTATGATGTTACACCTGTCATCCAAGTAACCTGCCACATCCGAACCTACATATCTATGTAGTGAAGACCTTGACCCTACATAACAAGAATCCTTGTTGTTGATCCCTCTCAGATACCTGAGAATCCACTAAACTGCCCTCCAGTACTCCTTCCCTGAATTGGCTCCATACTTTTTGACAACTCCCACTACTTGGGAAAACTCAGGGCTACACTAGACCTCATGTGATTTTGAACCCTGCTCTAAGCTAAGCTTGAACTGTCCAGCCCTTGGTGTGCTTTTTGATTCTGCATCCTGCATCATGAACCCTACCAACACCGTCTTCACATCAGCTCCCACTGGAGATAAAATCTCCATGTCTCTTATGCCAAAGAATTTCACTGCTCCAAATTCTTCCTGACATACCTCTGAACTAACCTTACCCTTAGCTCAGCAAATCCCTGTATCTCTAAACCTATAACTAGTATACCATTCACATACAGTAACTGGATAATGTCGCAACTCATCATCCACCTAGTAAGACAAAACCATAATAGTTACACTGACATTGACTGAAGCCATGCTTAGTCATCCACCTGTCAAACCTGTACCACTATCCTGCAGCTTCCTCAAGACCATATACCTTGGCCTTTTGTCTCACGTATCCATCCACTCTCTTCTTTAACTTGGGAATCCATTCCATCTCTCAGTGTTTACTTCCAACTGACAACTCTACCAATAAATACATGTTTGGTTCTTCTCCAAGGACTCACACTCCTCATCCATGCCAAGCTCCCACTGTATCTAGATTCTACCTACATTGCCTCTTCCATCTTCCTAGTTCTTGACCATCAATAAGCAATATAAAGAAGGTGAACAATGAATATGAGGTTCACTTACCCTTTTGACCTCCGTATGAGCATTTGAGACTTGTTGACAGCTAGCTGTCTGCCCAATATCCATTCTAATGACCGATCTCGGCCATCTCCCAGTCTGCTCCCAACCGATGTCAGTTTCCTGCACTGACCCTGACTGTCAACATCGTTTCCCTGGCCGACGCCGGTGTCCCTCCTACCGACGTTGGTTCCTTCATGACCAACGTTGGTCTTCCTTCTACCGACGTCGATTACTGTCTGACCGACCCCGGTACCTGTGTTTGCCTGTGAGTGATAACTTTTTACCCGCGAGCTCTCCATGGATCAAAACCCTGTTCAAATCAACATAGCCCTGCTCAGAATAATTCAGTCCACTCCACTAATCTCTATTCGTCATCTCCTCCATGAACACCAAGGCTTTCCAGTTCTTTAGCTTGTCAAAAACATCTATCTTCCGCTTAAGAACATGCATTCCCCTCCTACATATGTGACCAAGCCTACAAAGCCACATCTCTGTAACAAAAGGTGAATCAGTAATATAAGTAGATAGATAAAGGATACCTTCTTTCTTACCACCATCTAATTCAAGTGTATCTGCTGTGAGAGTTACAGTGCATCTCTCATCACCCAAATTTCTTGAAGAAATTAGACTCATCTCCAAGACTGGTACCTGCATGACTTCCTTCACCACCTGTGTGTTATCCATCTATAATTTCAGCTTCACTTCCCCTTTGTCAATAATCTGACAAGGCTCTCCAACCCCTAAATAAATCTCTCCAAAGACATACCCATGAAAAGATGCTCTATTTCAGGCTGCATGGAAAGAGGCAAAAGAATCTGTAAACAAAGATTCTACTTTATCTAGAACATCTTGTGCAACATCACCTGCAACATATGCTTCTACACGCTGATCTTCTACCGACCAACAATCTCCTTTTACCTGCTCTTTCTTTCCATCAATCAGACCATTCATGTTATTCAGTTTCTCCATTCGTAGCTTACTTTCTTCTGCCATTGCTATACTCCCACTCAATCTGAAACCCCTGCGAGTGACCTGTAATCAAAAACACTACCAGATCTGAAACCACCTGTTAGTCAACCCAACCAAAAGCTCTGATACCAGTTGATGGTATCAGCTCTTGAACCTACAACCAAGGATCTGATACCAATTGGCAGGAACCTAGAACAATAAACATGCTCTGATACCACTTGTTAGGATCTTGCTCCACCAATAGAGCACATATGATTACTTCTTGTATTAGCAACTAAACACAGAATTTAACCAGAATCAATAAGTAACTAGAAATATGAAACAACACAGGAATATGAGAGACAATACACAATTGTATTAATAATCACTCAGAAGAATATACAATAAAGAAGATGCCACTTCTTCTTCCACCTCAAAGGTTCGCCACACCTCAAGACCTTCTTCCCTCTCTCTCTCGGTCCCAACAATCAACTCCAATACAGAATTGATGTTCACCTCTCCAACCAGTCAGTAACACGCTACCAGTACACCAAGTACACAACCGTACTCCAAGTAGATCTCCTGCTCTCTGCTGCTACCTGCAAATCACTAGACCTTACTCACCATTGTAGATCTCCAAAAGAATCCATGCTAACCTGCTGACTAAGATCATACAAATACGAAGAACCCTTATGATTCTCCAAACCAGTACCCACCTTGGTACTGTGGCACTAGGAGGAACACACCATTGCTCTCCTCTCTCAGAAGGAGCTTATTGCTCTCTTACTCTCTAGTTACAAGTTTACAATACAGCCCATGAGTCCATTATAGATCTCATGCTTACAATAATTAGACTATCTTAATTACAATAATTAGATGCGCAACTCAAGACTACAACTAGCCTCTAACATGCAAACTAACAGTCCAAAAATAGACTCTCTGGAATCAACATGCAAACTGCATGTTCACGTACAGGCTGCCGACGTCGGCTCATCCATGACCGATGTCGGCCGACAGGTGACCGATTGCTTCTCCACTGCTAACTGACTGTTTGATCAGACCAACGCCGGTTGCCCTGCAACTGATTCTGCAACTCTCTGCAACCTCCGCAAGCTCCATGACTTCTCCTGTTTGCATCTTGGTGAAGCTTTTAGCTCCACAACCTAACACAATATATAAGTATACTTTGTGTATAGCCTCCCTAAGGTTTTGAGGGGAGTATGGTTCCTTCCTTTTCAAGGCATTCAAGATTTCTTCCCATCTTTGAGAGTAGGTAACATAAATTTGTCTTCCATCTCCTTCCATGCGACTAAAATATTAGTTCTCGACTTTCATCTATTTTCTAACAACCCATTCATGTGGAACATTTATGTTCATAAATGAGATCCATTCTTCTACTATAGCATTTGAATCTTTAGATTCACTCTTGATCATGAGGGTGGCTTATTTCTCCTTTCTTTGATATTCTTTCATTTTTTTCTTCTTTCAATTTAATTCAAAACATATGAAGAAAATGCATTTAATAGGACATCCCCAAAATAGATGTTGGGATTCCATTTTGTATCATTGGGAATAACATATTGGTGAATGCAGAATTCACTTAGCTAGGCTTGAAGATTAGGATCAACATGCCTATACTCATTAAATAAATATCTTGGGTCATAGACCATATAAGATTGATCATTATAAATCCTATCATACCTAAATTTCGACCATTTTTATTCCAAGTATATAACATACACTCTAGAAGGGGGTCTACACTCCATTAATAGCTCAATATTTTCATGTAATTTGCCAATCTTTTCCTTCTGATATCTGATCTTATTTTTAGCAAATTCCATTTTGTCTTGTAATTCATCATGTTGTTATTTTGATTCAACATATCCCTTGAATTTGTACACCAATTCCTTGTGGTAGGATTCATTATTACTAAATTTTTCCTTCAGGAAAAGAAAAAGATCATTAGTCTCTACTGGAGTGGTGGCTGAGAAATCCACATCAACAACTTCTTCTTCAATGGGTGTTGGTGTAGTGGGAAATGGAGGAGGAAATCCATGACAGAAGGGTACCAAAGCTAGAGCATACTATGCTACAGGGGCTTTTATGGCCAAGGTGGATGAGGATGTTTTAGGTTCCTCCACTTTATTCTCTTTATCCCTACAGGGTTTTACAAACTCTGCTACTCCCAAAACCATTTCAATTCCTCATTTTCATTTCATTTCTCTTATCTCATTTGTGAGTCTGTATATTTCCTCCATAGCTTGTTCTAATATTTGGAACTCCTGATCATGAGAAAAAATTTCTTATTCTCTTCCTTTTTCCATAACATCTTCTTCAACCTCTTCTTCTTCTCCTGCATGTTGCTCTGTCTCTCTCAATTCTTCCTCTATGTACCCAATGTTTCTAAGGAGATCAATGTCCTCCTTAGTGAATCTAGATGGGAGAGATGACCATTCTTCTTCTTCTTCTTCTTCTTCTTCTTCTTCTTCTTCTTCTTCTTCTGGCTTAGCAGATCCTTTATCAATAGACCATTCTTCTATTTCAAATCCATCAGGAGTTTTCTTAAACCTAAGCTCATTCCTTAGTTCATCATCATTGATGGCTATGGTTAAGGATGTTGTAGTGGTATTTTGTTTATTCATCCTTTGAGATCTCCTAAGAGGATGTCTTCTTATTTTTGACACTATGGGTTTCTTCCCCTTGGTTTTCATTTTCCTTGTAGGATGGATGACTGATGGAGTTTGTGTTTCTTGTGCATCATTTGACAGGGGAAATTCTCATCCAGTAGGAGATAGTGTGGAGGAATCAACCTGAGGTGAGGACATAATGGGAGAAGGGACATGCTATTGTGGGCTTTCCTACTCTATATCAGAAAGAGATAAGATCGGTCTTCTCCTCTTCTTATTTCTCATAGCATTCTCACATGGAACTTCATTGGCTATAGGCTGACTAATAGCAATGGTGCCCTCAACATCTTCCTGAATAGTTTATTGGGGATGCTCCTCAGGGAATTCCCTCTCATTAGTGCTTTCTTGTAAGGGTGCAATCTTTTCTAGGGCCAAAAATTGCTCCCAAGTGAGGTCAGGTTTGACAGAAGCTATTCCTTATTTAATTATGAGACATATGAGGTAGTGGTGAGATAAGGATGTTTCAGTACCCCTCTGATATTCTTTTCAAGATATTCCATAAGAAATTAGGAACATTAATGATTCTATTGTGTCTTAAATGATTTAAAATTTTGAACTAGAGAGTGTAAATAAGGGAATACCTCCCCTCACAAGTCATGTACCTAATAATATATGATGTTATCTCTCTCCATTCTATAAGTAGACTAAGTCTTTTCACACCTCCTTTATTTAATACCAATCTTTCATTTGCCTAGAAAAAATGCTACCTGGCCTCTTGGCCATTGGGTCTATCTTGTCAATTTTCCCCCATGCTTGGTAACCCAATTGCTTGGATCACCAAGGTATTAGTAATAGGAAATGTGATTCCACATACAATGGCTTGGTTTCTATAAAAATAACCTAAAAATGTCTTAGCAAGTGGCTCTAAAAAATGTTACAACCATTCAAAATAGGTAGTACAATCAGCGATGTGAAAGACATCCCGATTGGCTTGGTCTCCCCATAAGTGCCTATGGTATGAGGACTCTCTTCACATGATTGACCCTCCCATTTTAACTTATCTATTAGTTCCTTCAACCAATAGTCAGCTACACACTCTTTGTACTTATGGAAATCTACCTGCAGCAAGTTTGGTCTAAAATGGCAAATATGGGGTTTGCAGGTTACAGGGTTTGGTTTAATAATGGTGGATATGAGGGTGTAGGTTGTAGGGTTTGGATAAATAATGGTGGATATGAGGTTATGGGTTGAAAATTATGGCATCTCAAGGGTTCTCATGGCACATGATGTTTAACCCATATCATTATCCCCCACTTGAGCTATCACATGTCCTTAGGTGTCGTGGACTGAGTAAGAAGTATGAGATAAGGTAGGTCATTATGAGGAATAGAAGTGTAAGTTTAGTGGTGATGTGACAGAATTTTGAATTAATTATTAAATTCATAATTAAATATGCTTTATTAATACCATACGTGCTATATTAGAATAATGAATGACATTTTTAATGATGAAAGATATGGTGTACCTTTTAATAATGGTATTTTAGATGCAACACATGGGAAGTCACACATGTGTTAGCATGAAAATATTTTCAAGTGAATTATTAACAAGAATAATTATTGGGTTGGTAGTTGGAACTAGAGTGAAGTGGACCTTTTGTGAACTGATTGGGAGATCACTGGTGGTTAGGCGTTAATGATGCCTATAGCTCACAAGCATGTAATATAGGGTAGTCTACATAGAAAAAGGGTTTAAGACTTGGAGGATAAATGATTGGTGTTATACCATAAGGTCAAAATTGAAAATCTAAGTGATCTAAGAGATGGAATGGAAGATCTTGAGTAAGTAGCTAAGGGCAGTACTGCGTAGTGACCTTCATCTAGATGAATCGACTGATAGGAGTCTTGATGTTGCTTATGCCTTGGAGGTTTTGTGTATGGGGATTAGCTGTAGTAATCAATAATGTCTTCAACATTGAACCTGTATGCCAAAGAAATATGAGATCTCACTGGTCAATAGAGTGAGATGATTTTCATAAAATGACCAGAATTGAAAATGAATCATGAGTGTCCATGTAGGCAAAAATTATGGTCTACAACATTTCTACATGGAAAGATAAGTTGTATTATTTGTTGTGGCTCTATAGCTTGGTATTCAAGGGTAGTTTTAGGTAATAGATATGACATTTTGTACCCCAATCTTCTTTCATTCTTTCAAAAGGTTGACTGATGACTTTCATGTAATACCCAAAAGCCAATAGCCAAGCCATCGATGAGAGCTATAGGAGGATCTATCTTGTATGATATATAAAAAGGTGAGAATAGGAATGAGAGGGTACCTCTAATAGCTATAGAAGTACCTTTAACAATCTGCAAAGTGATCATCAATTGTGTAGAAGGTACTCGTAGTAACTACAAAAATGCCGATAAAAATAGGATAAAACTTATGTGATCAGTTGGAATTTGAGGGATTTCCTTCTCTCTACTTCCTTTTTCACATTCCCTTATTTATTTATTTTTTTCACCACTAAATATTCAATAATCTAGTTTTCTACTTAGGTCATTTTTACAGATCTGGGTAGCCAGTAGGCTAGTTTTTTGCCTAGAAGCTACCAACAACACCCAAAAATGGGTTTTCATTATTGGAGTTTTTTTAATCTAACTATTATTTATAGTAGAATGTTTATACAAGGTCTTGGCTAAGTCACCTAAAAATGTGACTTGTTAAAGACTAGTGGAAGGTCTCATTCATCATGCTAGAGGAGGGTAAGGATGTCCTGCTCTCCTTATTCAACTGAGTGTGAACTAGTGCTCTCATTGTTTGGTAGGGCAACATGCCTATCTAGGACATCATTGTATCTATCTTGTAACTTATGGCATATGTTACTAGTAAATTCTTCTTCAGTAAGTAGCTTTTTATATAACTTGAGTATGTGGTCATTGACTAGCAAATAGAATCTCACTAGATAAATTGTTTAGAGTTGAACTACTCCATTATCAAAAACATGCTCAATCTCAAAAGGACCAAGCCATCTAGTCTGGAGTTTACCCTCTTGGTCCTTGTATTTAGAGTAAAAAATAAAGGCCCAATCTCTAGTATAGAATTCCCTGGTCTTAATGTGCTTGTTATGCCATCCAATCCATTTTTTTTAATAAGTTCTATATTTAGTAATGTTCTTTTATCTCAATTCATATAAGGCATTCAACTACATAAGCCTTTCTTTCTAGGCTTCAGATATATCCATCCCAAGTTCTAGTTCTATCTGTAAGGTCTTATGCTCAAATTCGATGGGCAAGACATGGTTCTTTCCATAGACCAACTCATATGGAGTGATTCTTGTAGTGTCCTTCCATGTGATTCTATAAACCCACACAGATTTAAGAAGCCTAGCCTCCCAATCCTTACGAGATAGACTAATAGTCTTTTTCAGGATATATTCTAACTCCCTGTTGGTGACTTCCACCTATCTATTGGATTGTGGATGATATGGAGTTTATTTCTTATGCCTAATCTCATATTGCTAGACTAAGGTAGTAATTAAATTAGCAGTGAATTAATGTCCCTGATCAGTAACTATTTCATGTGGTATATCGTATCTAGTAAATATTTCTATATATATGAAATTTTCCACCTTCTCATCCCTGTTATGTATAAGGGCCTTGACTTCCACCCATTTAGTGACATAGTCATTATAGACATGGATGTACTCTTTATTGTTGGATTGTGGATCAAAAGGTCTTACAAAGTCTAGGCCTCACTTTTCAAATGGTTCAAGCACCATATGAGTCTACAAAGGAATTTCATCTAAACATGTGGGTCTCCTCATACATTGACATTTTTCACAATGTCCAATATATCTTATTGTATCTTTATGAAGTGAGGGTCAAAAGTATCGTGTATTTAAAATTTTGACTATTGTACGCTTGATTACAACATGTCCTCCATAGGGTTCATCATGGTAGGCTTTGAGGATATCTAGAACTTCATCTTCTCTAAGACATTTTCTAATGATAGAGTCAATCCTAGTATAGAAAAGGAATCCAAAAAACCATGAATATTTGGCATTTTTGTGAATCAATGTTCTCCTTTGTTTGGGGAGGAAGTGCTATGGAAGTAACCCTATTACAAATTATTTAGCAATATCAATATACCAGGGTGTGGTAAGGGTGAGAGAGAATAGGTGCTCATCTGTAAATGAGTCATCCACTATGATACCCTCTTTAAGGGTTTACAAGCATGATAAAAATTCAACCACTACATTGTCCTTGCCAGGCTTATCTACAATGTTGATATCAAATTATTGTAATAAGAGTAACCATCTTATCACTCTGGCTAGGACAACTGATTTTTTCATAAGGTACTAAATGGTTGCATGGTATGTATGAATAAAGACATGATACCCTATAATGTAGTGACAAAACTTGTTGATAGCATAGACTACCACCAAGAAATATTTTTTAGTAACTATGTAATTCAACTTTGTTGCCTATAGATTTTTTCTTATAAAATAGATGGCATAATTGAGTGCTTCCTATTTTTTATTAATCACAGCTCCGAGGGTAGTATCTAAAGCATCTATGTGAATGTGGAAGGGAAGCTTCCAATCAGGACCATGCAAAACAAGGGTGGTGGTCAATAATTCCTTCAATTATTTGAAGGTTCTATCACAAGTAGGAGTCTAGAGAAATTCAACATCTTTAGCTAGAAGGGTGAACAATGGTGCTGCTACTTTACTAAAATTATTGATGAAAAATTTTTTAGGGTCAACATTAATTCCTACAGGAGATATGTAATGGCCTAAGATAATACCTTCTATCTTATGCATGTAGCATTTCTCGTGGCTAAGAGACAGATGTTGCTCCTCACAGCATTGTAACACTTTTTCCAGGTTTTTAAGACATTCATGAAATATCTCTCCATAGATAGTGAAGTCATCCATATAGATTTCTGCACATTCATTGGCCATATCTACAAAGATACTCAAGACAACCCTCTGGAATGTGGTTGGAGCATTACATAGCCCAAAGGGTAATACATCATAAGTAGAAGTACCCCATGGACAATTAAAATTAGTCTTTTTTTGGTCCTCAAGAGCAATTCTAATCTGAATGTAACCAATAAAGCCATTTAGAAAGGCAAAATATTTCTTCCTTGTTAGTGTATCCAACACTTGGTCAATGAAGGGTAGAGGAAAGTGATCCTTCCTAGTTGTTGTGTTGAGTTCCCTATAATCAATGCATACATGCCATTCTCCATTTTTATTTGGTACAATTACCAAAGGTGATACCCATTCACTATCAAAGATAGGATATATAAATCTAGTAGTCAAAAGTTTTTGTAATTCTGATTTGACTATTTCTCAAAGAGCTAGATTCATCCTACATTGTGGTTGTCTGATTGGTTGTCACTCTTCTTTGATGTAAATATGATGTGTGCATGTTTTAGGGTTAATTCCTTTCATATCCTCATAATCCCATGCAAAATCACATTGGTTGGAATCCAACAAGCTGACTAGGCATTTTTCCTCATTTAACTCCAACTTTTTATTAATAACCATTGATTTCCCTGGAGAGATTTCAATTTGATGTGAGAGTGCTTTCACTATTTCCATATTGCTAATGGATCTGATTTGACTATAGCTATGAGGTAGCATTTGGTGAAATGTTTTATGTACAAATGCATCAAAATTATTCGATTCCTAGAAGCTATAAAATGGGCATTCAACACATTGCAAGTGGTTGAGATTTGTATAAGGAGTTTGGTAATTATGTTAAATAACATTGGAGAGAATGGTATCTTCCTCCTAATCAACCAATGTGCATGCATAGTCTATGGTAAATACATGAATCAAGGAAGGTTGATATGTCTCATCTTCTTTAGCCCATAATGTAGGCTCTAGTATAAAAACTAGTTGTGCTGGGGGATAAAGAACCAACTGATTAGTGTGGTATATGTTGGATATCATCATGTTACCTATTCTAAAGCTGATGAAGGCATCATCTATGATAATCCAAGGTCATCCTAAAGTAAGGTGGTATCCACCCAAATTAGACTTTGGCTATATCATAATAAAATCTTTAAGATACTCTCAAGAATCTACAGTGATGATAAGATCTTCAATGATTCTCTTTGGTCTCACTATAGACTTGTTGCCATTTGTATAAGTTTAGATGTGGGATGAATATTATTCAGCTATAGTTTATGCATAGTTTTGGTTGTCATTACATTTATTGTAGCCCCTAGGTCGATCAATGTGTTGGACAACTACTGGTCATGGATTTGGACTATTACTATCGGCTATCTAGGATCTAAATACTTATTTGGTAGGGTTTTCCCCAACATGATGTCTACTGGTTAGACAATCACATGCATGGTATTAGGATCTTTTTTCTTCCTTCTTGGTTTTTTCAAAGAGAGGTCTCTAATAGTTTTAGAATATATGGGTACATCTTTGATGGCTTGGAATAGAGGGATTTTGATGTAAAGGTTCTTAATTTGTCCCATGAAATCAAACTCAGGTTCAATTATATGGCATTGAAGGCTGAGACATTTTGGAAATGGGGGGTTTTTTCATCAACATCTTTATTTTCTAGTTCAAAGAGTTCTTGAGGTGATGGAGGTTGGTTAGCATGTTCTTCTAGGGTTTCATCATCTAAATTCCTTATTATGGGTGGTGTTGGGGGTGGTAGAACCTTCCTTGAATGGAGGTGAACTTCATTGATGTTCACTATTTATGATAGGTACTAAATAGGATCAGTACTAAATGTGGATTACACTAGTTTATTTTTAGGATTCTTTACAGGTTGGGCAGGTAGCTGGTTAGGGTTGGGTGCAAATTGTGTACTGGGTATAAGAGTAGGAGGTTATTGTTGTTGTTGTGGAGGACATCCTCCTTGAGAGATACCCCATGGATTGTTAGGTCTCCAAGGCTATTTCCATTGGTTTTTGAAGGGTGGGCCTTGAAGTGGTTGTCAAGCTTGCATCAAAGATGAGGATACATTTTGTAGAGGCTGCCAAGAGGTGGTGGGGTAGCTTGTTTGAAGTGGTTTCTAGGTAGAATTAGGAGGTGGAATGTTCATCCAAGGACTAGTCCATTTAGGAGTAGCATTTGGTCACTATCTCCTCCTACAATGTGTAGCTCTACTATTTTTGGTTTCCCAGATATGATGTGAGTTACTTTAGCTTGAACCTCATGACATATATAATCACCCTTTTTCTTCTTACAGTCTGGATAGTAAATGGTTAAGGCTTGATCTAAAATTATTTCTTTTGTCTTGAGTGTAGGCTATCCAGTTGGGTTGCCAAATGGCTAATGATATCTTATTTCATGTCCTTTAATAGGTTACTAACCTTAGTTTTTGATAGGCCATTTATAACTACCAATGGAAGCTTACTATTCCTGACTTTGTTTATGGTAGATATAGAATAATTCTTGCTCAACTCTTTGATATCTGAGAATGGTAGGTGAGAAATATCCACTCCACTCATTAGGTCCAAGGATTGTAGACAATCTTCTCTAACTCCTTTAAGGAAGATGATTTTCAAAGGTTCTTCTCCAAGTGCACTTTGATTTAGTTTTTGTACACTAAAAATTAACCGTTCAACATAATCCTCCAAGGATTTATCCCCCTCCTGAGTCATTCTAAAGAGGTCATTTCTTCTATAACTTCTTCCTCTTTCATATTACTGATACTTGCCCAAATATTTTTTCATGTCTTCCCAAGTGCGGAATGAATTACTACCCAATCCCATAAACTAGCAAACTGTTGAGTCTTTGAGAGTAGCTAGAAAGAGTTTCAATTTTTATGTATTCTACCTATAGTCATAGCTTCTATAGAGGATATCAAATTCAAACAAGAATGTGTTTGAGTCTTCCGATAATGTACCTCTAAAATTATTTAAGGCTGAGGGCGGGATGTTTTTCATTTGTGTTACACTTATTGCATTTGGAATAGGAAATTCAAAGGTAACTATGTCTGGAGTCCCATTGTCCTCCACAAAGTCTCCTTCTCTACTCATGATGCATCTACTTATGATATGAATACCAAAGGTAATCAGGATCTCATTCTCAAACTCTATGGCAATCCCTTGGTCAACATGATAATAATTTTTTATCTGCTAATCCTCAATCTTTTTACTAGATGAAGGGTCTAAAGATTCTTATGAGCTTCCTTTGATTTGATCAAGAAAGCCTTTCTAAAATGTTGTAAATATGTTACTCTCTAGAGTGTCGAGTTCATGTATTTCCTCTCCTTCATTTCTTCTTACCATCTTAGATAATGCTTATTATACTTTTGTTTCCTTTCTCAGAGCCAATAATGCTTCTTCTGCAAGCTACCTCCTTTGGTTTGTAGTGTTCTCTTCTTGAAGAGCCTTCTAGCTTATGGTATATTCTTCAATAGGATTCATATTTGTTGCAGGTATTTGTGGCTCTTCTACAGCAACAACTTGTGGTTTTTTCTATCAAGAATATCCCTCGAGAATCTCTTTCTCTCTGTATAAACGTTATGCCATTCCTTTAACTGTCTTATCCGTTCCTGCACAGAGTTAGTTTTTTTTTCATTTTTGTGTGTTTCAAGGGGGTTGTTTCAGATAATTTTTTTTAAATGTATAAATAAAATAATTTGAAATCAAAATAATAGGAAATGAAATTCTACTTCTAGAAAGCAATAAAAATTAACTACTAAAAGTATAAAGTTTTATTCTAGAAAGCAGGTAATGAAAGCAAGAAAATTTAATCTAGAAAGCAAGAAATTAAAATAAGAAAATTTATTCTAGAAAGCAAGAAATGAAAGAAAGAAAAATTATTCTAGAAATCAAGAAATGAAAGCTGGAAAATTAAAATCACACTTTGTCAAAAATAAATCACTTTTACAGGAAATAAATTCTATAAACATGAATTAAGTAACTCATGCACTGTTTAATTCAAGAAACTTAGACATCTAGCATAAGATACTGCAATTTCCTCACTCGACTTACCCAGTTGGTTGTAACAATGCATTAACCCAAAAAAAATTAATGATTGATTTTACAAATAACAATTGACACCCTCCCCAACAATGATGCCAAAATATTATGCAGACTAATTACCAAGTGATTACCAGATTTACCAGTTTGATTATATATTAATTGTCAACCCTAAGTGCATAATCTTTTCAAGAGTGTCAGTAATATATATGCATTACTGATTCATAAATCAAATTAATTTTCTAGTTGTAGTATAATGAATGTATGATAAATTTAACAAACAAATATATATTATGAAACTGCTATGATATAATTACATAACTATTCCACTCTTATATACCATACATGCATCACACTTATATAATCAAAATTTAACATTAAAATCAACTTACACAACACATTAATAATTAAAGAGGGTCAGGATCTTCATAGTAGCTCATTTCAAGGGGGGCCTTCCTCATTTAGAACTGAGCTCCAATCCCTCTCTGAGAGAGTTCATAAACTTCTTATAAATTCAAATTTTTCATTACTCAATTTTGAATACAAATGCTATAGTTCAAAAACTTTTACTATTATTTCTTCCAAATTATCTAACTCTTAGTCTGATCTAGATTCTTCCTTTATATATAAAAGGCAGTTTTTTGACTCTAAACCAAAAACACCAAACTAGGAAAAAATATAAATACTTATAAACTACTCTATTCAACCTTGAAATGGTTAGTAACTGAAGTTACTTGTTTTAAGTTTGACTGGGTTAGAGACAAGGCATACTATTTTACTATTTTATTTATTTTTATATTTTCTCCTTATCCTTGTCTTTACCATATTTGCAAGCACATCCAACATCTCCTTGTATGTAGGGAATCCATAAGACAACTATGATTCTTCCCAAACATTCATTTGGTTTCCCAAGATAGCTAGATGTGTCTAAAAAATCTTCTCAATAATTACTCTACTTTGCATAGTGGCTACAGGCACTCTATAGTAGCTACACAATCTGTAGGTGAAACCTTTAGTTATTGTGGGTATTCTATATTGGGCACTCTGTAGTGGCTACAAGTAACTTGTAGGTGAATCCTACAGTTGCTATGGGCACTCTATAGTAGCTACAAGCAACTTATAGGTGAAGCTCATGGTTTTTACAGGCAGATTGTAGTAGCTATGGCTTAGCAAGATTCTATAGCTTTACATGAGCCTTCAAATGCTTGATAGATAAAGTCACACCAATATAATCTAATCAAGGAAAAGCATCAATAATTCATAACACACACACACACACACACACACACACACACACACACACACATGAACATACAAAATCATAACTTCATTCATTCATTTGCATTAGTAACAGATAGTTATGGGATTTACATAGACTAAGCATGGATGAGGCTATAAATGTAATCAATTGGTGGCCTCATCACTCCCCTCGAGGGGGCATCATGGGCCACTCAAACGTTGTTTGGAACATTTTTGTAACCCCATTTCTTTGTGACTCATGTAAAATTTAATGAAAAACATGAACAAATTTATTTCTTCTAATTATGATCATTTTAAGTGACCTTTTTATTGTTTAAAAAGTTATTGCTTCAACCAGATGTCTCTCCATGCCTTTTCAAATAGAGTTAAAATGTATACATCTAATTCTTATCAATGTTATGCTAAAATTGCAAATCTGAATGACACTCTGCAATACTACACAATTTGAGCCGAAATCGCTAAAACACTATAATTCATCTTCACATGTCACATGTACGTATTGATTCTTATCATTTGATCCTTGACTGGGGTAATACATTTTATAGAGTCATTATATTTTCCCAATTCACTTTGAGTCAATTTGAAACCAAGTAAAATGACATCTTGGACCACTGAAATCATCTAATTTAGTTGCAAACATCACGTGCATGTATCAATTTGCATCTATAATACCCTAACTAGGTTATTAAAATATACACAATTGACATCTTCTTCTGTTTTAACTCTAGTCAAATTATGACTCAGTAAAATGACATTTTCAACCACTTTGATTAAACGTGTGACCAATTTCTATATAATTGCATAATTATTAAGAAAAGACATGGAACAAATCAAAACTAAATTAAGAGCTTAAGAGGAAAATACATGGAAATTTATTGAATATCAAATATTGTAAAGTCATAAATCAAAATATCTCACCCATGACATCATTGAAGGGGTGTCATGTAGTACACATTAATGGAGCTAAAATATCTAGATCAAGGCTACCCATGCCTTATTAATGTTTAATTCTTTCAAATATTGATGACCAAATTTATTCTTTGTCCCTCCAAAACTAAATCAATCTATGGTCACACACATTTATCTCAAGATGGATGGTCATGGTTGATTATGAACATTTAAAAAATGATATAAATAAGTGAGCCATGGACTTAAATTTTAAGCTTCAGTTATGAACACTTATGTGCCAGTATAGAAGACTAAATTTGTTGGGTGAATACGAAGAACCTATGTAGAATATAAAATATTGATGCTATAAGAAAGGTTTATTTAACCACATATGAATATATGTGTGCAAGACAAAAGAATAAGGTTCATGAGTAAATATGGGAAAGCTATGTACAATGTAAAATATTGATGCTTAACTAAAAATTTAGTCAACAAGATGTTCCTATATAGTTCCTTGATAACATGTGTAATCAACTACAAAATATCTTGTTAAGCCACTAATGGGATAAGATGTCACTTTTTTGGTGTCGTGTCAACAAGAATATCATGCCAATATTTTGCATAGTCATAATTATCTTCTTGATCCTAAATTTGTGGTATGTGACTTTTACAATTTTTTGCATTTATATATGTCAAACCCACTACAAAATACTATGGTATTATATTTTATGCTTTATTTTACTTCACCATATGTGTTGTATCATCTACCTTTGATGTGATTATATTAGTTATTTATTTACTTGAGTGTTAGCTGAATAAATATTTTCCTTTCTCTATTCTTGCGCTATAGATTTGTCATCTCTTGAGATGGTAACCATTGCAGCTTCATGCTCATATGTGGCGTAGTCATGATCTTTACCTATTTTTACCCCCATTGTTCATAGCCATGATTTTCTTAGTTTTGCATTGCATTGATCCAAGGTAGGGTTGATGTGAAATATGACAACACATGCTTTTAGTCCAAAGTATAATATAAGCTCAATGGAACTAATGTAGCAATAAGGCCCGATAGTATTACCCAAAAATTTTCAGTTATACTGAAGATATTGGATAAGTGCCATGCTACATATATTGGCTTCATGAAAAGAGGAAATTGCGACCTCAGTACATTTATTTCCATCGATAAGATGACTAAGTATCAAAGGCTCTAGCTATGAAGAATGTTTTTTAGCTGCCTCCTTTTGAACGGCATTAACATTATTTGGTATGTCTTGCTTTAGATTTTCCTTTGTGAGAAACCATTTCATGAGAATAATTTCCTTTTTATCTTGAGTTTGTTTTTGTAACTTATTCTTTTATGCTTGCTCTTGTAGTAATTTCTTGTTTTCAATTTGTTACCTTTGTATATATTATTTATGTAGCCTAATTTTTATTCTTTTTCCTTTTTAAACCTTTTTTATTCTCATTTTTCTCATTTTAATTTAATTTTTGCTTTAAGTTTTTGTTTTGTAACATTTATTGCTCTAATTTTTCTTCGTAAATGTTGTTTGTTTGATTTCTCATTTTTCAATCGTCCCTTTTTAATTTATTCTTTTTATAACTTGACCATTTCTAATTTATCCTTTTGTGGATATGTATTAACTAATTATCTCATTACGTTAAATAACAACTATCTTTGAATTTTAAATTAAAATATAGATCATCAAGTATCAAAATCAATGTATCTTAATAATATATTATTATCATATCAATAATTAAATAAAATTTTAAAACATTACATGAAATGTATTGATTAATTATTTCATTTTATTAAATGTGAATCTTTAAATTTTTAATTAAAAAACAGATCTTTATGCATCATAATTAATATATTTTATTAATATAATATTATTGTATCAATATTTAAATAAGTTTCTAAAATATTATATAAATATGTATTGAATTATTTACTTTCGCTAAATGATAAACATCTTTAGGTTCTAAATTAAAATACGGATTAAAAGTGTTTTACTATCGTGTTAAGATATTTAAATATAGGTCTAACAATTTTATTGCGATTAAGTCAAAGATTCGCGCAACTATATTTATTGCAAATGAATATAACACCACTGTCATGTATTTTATTTCGATATATATAATATACACTAGTGTCATGTATGTATTTCAATCATTATCTATGCTTTTTATATGATTGTCATTGCTGGGCTTACGTCATCGGCTTGAAATTGAAATTAAATTTTTTTGTTCCCAAACGACAAATACGTAACGGCCAAAATGACCATAAAAAATTTTCTGTATCCCATGCCACCGCCATCATCATCATCACCATCACCATCACCATCACCATCACCATCAAAAAGTGATGAGCTTTTCATTAAACTAATGGAGCGACATTTTGAATCTCAAAGGTATCTTGCATCAAGAAATTAATAGATTTTGGCATCGGTGAATGAAGATATGCAAGTAAATATAAAAATAACTCACTCTTGGTAGAACTTCATATGAACTTCACAAGGTTAGTATGAATTTTGTAACATTTTAGTTTTTTTTTTTTTTTTAGAATTATTAAAAAATATTAAAGAAGATTTTTAAGTTTATAAAAGTTTTGTAAATTTGGAATTCAATTTAAAGTTTTATAAGTTTATGTAAATTTGAAAAGTTTAAATGTGTTTTATAAAATTTAAAAATATTTGTAAATTTATTTTGTCATTTTAAAGATAAAATTCATCATATATGTTACATTGGTTCTAACAAATTAGTTTCTTTCAATTATGTATTATGAATCAATATAACACCACTAGCACTTTCGATAGATATAATATACACGTGTCATGTATTTCAATAAATTTTTATTCTTTTTATGTAAATGTGATTGTTTGACTAATTTAAAATATATTTTTTTTCGAGAAAGACAAATACATGATGAATAAAATGAATATAAAAATCATGAGCCATTGTTATACATATTAATATCATTAATAAATTTTAATAACGAAAGGAGATGAGCTTTTCATTAAGTGAATAGAGGGGCATGTTGAATCTCCAAGTTGTCTTACATGTCAAGTTTAATAGATTCTTAAAGGATATTTATAAGTTTAATCAGGTTTTTAATGCTTGGAATCCACTTTAGAGCTTCCTAGTTTAAACGAGCTTTATAAGATTAGGAAATATTTGTAATTTTATTTTCCCACTTCTAAGTTAAAATTCATCATATATGTCAAGTTGTATAAGTGAGATGGGGTTTGCAAAATCTATGAAGTAAAGCCAAAGATTTTTTTGGAAAAAACCATGTAAAATATTTTTAGATCAATGTTTTAGATTGCACTCTATGAGCCATCATCAGGATCAGGGAAAAAAATAGAATAGTATGATCTTAGTGATGGATCATAGAGTGTGATCCAAAACTTTGATCTAAAAATGTGATCCTAATGATGTCTCATAGAGTGTGATCCTAAACTTTGATCTTAATAATGCCTCATAGAGTGTGATCCAATACATTGATCTAAAAATACTTTACATGATTTAATCTAGAAAAATCATCTTTAAGTCAAGTTGGTTCCAACAAGCCAATTTCCTTCAATTGTATATTATTAATCAAAAAAATTAAAAAATTCAAATTATTCAAATTATCATTATCTAAATGAAAAACCATCAACTTTGTAGCATTATGATGCACTCAACAACAAAAATGCAATGGAAAATATTCCACTATATATGTTGCACCTTTGGAAAATTTTGTTATGCCAAAATTCGGTGGAATCATTAGCATGCAAACAGATTGAAACAAAATAAGGAGCATGATAGTGATTGAAGTAAAAATACATGCTTTCCTAAAGGCATTGCTTTGCACAAATATTTTGATCAATGGATCCCCAAATAAGGATTGGTTAGGTGCATTTAACATAACATATGAGGAATCTCTAAAAAAAAATGGAATAGTCAAATTTCTTGAAACAAATTTCATTATAGTTTGTCTATTAATTTCAAATTAATTTTGTAACGTGTTTAATTATTGTGTTATTAGACATTTGAATTCTTCGATATCATTTTTTTGGTAGTGCATCCTTACTAATACATATAATGTTAACACCAAAAAAGGGGCTAGATAATGTCCCCTCTATGAGAGAAGGTTCCACCTAATGGTGAGAGACTTCATCTATAGTAAAAAAAAATGCATTCAATAATAGAAATAATAATAAAATTGTATATTTTGATGATTATGGAAATGTGTGTGAGAGAGAACATGATTGCATAAACAATTAGGCATGAGGTTAATAAATGTGAAATAATTCCACGTACACGTTATGCATATTTGAGTGTCAGAGTCTGAATAAATTTAATGATACCATATATTTAATGTTCATTTTGTATTTTTTTATTATAATTCATATCATTTGATGCATTCATGATTTTTGGTTCATTTAGTCAACTAAAAACCCACCCCAACATCAATTTGTATAATAGTATATTGAGTTCTTCCTTCATAGCTAATTAGATATGATTTGACTAAATGTATAATAATTTCACCTCCAAGTTATACAAATATTAGTGTGAGAATATGATTAAATTAATTACATTTGGGTTTGATATGAGTAGTAAATTTAATTACATTTCAAAACTTCAATTTAAAATGTTAGTGAGTATGATCCTAGGTCCCAGAGAAGATGTGGTGATCTAAACATAGTTTATAATATGAACCATCAATTTCTTCATAAAACATAAATAAATACTTATTTAGATTAGAAATTATTTATCTATTCAAGCAAAAAACAATAATATGCATAAATTTTCTGGTAAATTTTTGTACATCATGATAATACTACATGTAAAATATTGAATCTAAAAATTCTTAAAATTTATCTAATTATGAACATTTTTCACTAATTTTATTCTGGTAAATACTCAATAAAATGATGCCCTGATTTTCTCAAAATTATGTCATAGTTTAATCAATGGTACTTTTTCTACCCAAATACAATAATCAAGTATTTTGTTTGACTTATGTAAATTCAACTTTAAATTTAATACTTAAGTAAATTTAAGGAAGAAAATAAATTCTACCATAGTGATATCCTAAGCCTTTAGTGACGATAATAAATGCACCTCTTAATGACATCCCAACGTCATCATTAGTGGCACCCTAACATCATCTTTTAGTGACACTTTAAGTGAGGTCCTAATGACATTCTTAGGAACACCCTCTAATGTCACTTTCTAAAATATTTTTTTAGTGACACCCAAACATCATCTCATAACATCATCTTTTTTATGTCACTTAAATTTTGCATTTAACATATGAACTTTGAATTAAAAAGAATTAACTAATACTAAGATAATTTTACGATTCGACTTTAAACAATAAAAATTCTATAATGAATTAAATATTAAGGTCAAATATAAAACCAAATAAATGCCACATAGTTACAATATTAATGTATTAAACTAATATGCCCTTCCATTAGTGATAATTATTTTTGAATAATTCTTTTTTACATAAGCATAGTCATTCAAAATAAAATTATGTGACTTATTTATTTCCATTTTACTTTAAAAAATGTTTACTTGAATAATAATAATTCTTTTTAGCATGGGCATAGTCATTTAACATGAAATTATGCCGCTTATTTATTTCATTTTACTTTTGAAAATGTTCACTTGAAATATAAGAAATGAGTGGTGGAGAATGTATAAATTTAAAAACGAAATTTAAGTGAGTCATTTTTATAAATTTTTGGTCTTTCAAAATTAAATTATATGACTTATTATAAATTTGGATATGGATACGAATAAATCTTTTTTTATTATAAATTATTTTATAATTTAAATCTTTATTTTTTTAATTAATATATATTGTACTAATAAATATATTAATGTGTTTCTTAAAAAAAATTGTTGATTATCATTTATATTTAAAGGCCTGACATATAATAATCATTAAGCAATTCACTCATAATATGTATATATATATATATATATATATATATATATATATATATATATATATATATATATTGATAATTTAATGTTTAAAAATAAATAGTTTATATAAAAATATATGAAAAAAAATTATCTTATTTTTATTATAAAAATATAATTAATGAGAAAAAAATTTAAAATGTTATTTATAATACAAATTTTTTATTTTAAAAAAAAAAGAAGAAAAGGAAAAAAAAAAAAAAACTACTTTATTATAACATATATTTTATAACATACCTTTGACAATAGATAAAATATTAATATAAGAGCATTGAATTTCTCCCTAAAATACAATTATTTGTTTATTCAAAAGAGCAAAAATTAAGATTAGAATGCAAGAGACAATTGAGGTCACAATGCTTGGTAAGTTTTTTATAAAAATAAGTAAGTTAGTGTTGTTTAATATTTCTACAATTTCATTGTTCAATTTAATATTGTATTTAATATTTTGTTAAATTTAATATAATATTAGAGTAATAAGGTGTATATAATAATGTATGATTATCCTCTTTTTGACGTTTTCTATGTGGTATTTTATTTCATTTTTTTAGTTTTTAGTTGTGTTATTATATTTCTATTATCTTCTTTACATTATATCTTTTGCAATCCAATGAATCAATCTTAACCTTTCACAAATAATAATATATAAATTAAATTAAATTAAGATAAATTTCTACACTTATAATTTTTCTTTTTAATATACATATATATATAACTTGAAAAAATATGCGACTAATAAAAATGTACATATAAATTAATATATATATACATTTCAAAATAAAAATATTATATGTGTGTGTGTGTGTGTGTGTGTGTGTGTGTTTTGATTTATATATATTTTGAAGATTATCGAATATGATCACTAAATTCTTCTTTCTTTTCATTTTATTTTATTAAAAACATTTAATATCTTTTTCACAATCCTTAACAAAATATTTATATATACAAATTATTTTAATTGTATTAAAAAATTTGCATTTTTAAACCAAAAACATATATATCTTGAGAAAACACATCGCATGGAATTGAATTGTATTAAATGGGTATGGGTTTGGTTTCAGAAAAAGACGAAGACCTTATTGAAATAATTTTGAAACTATAAGAGGAGCTCAAATGTATAGAAATAGAATGAGTGGAAACGAGAGGAAGGCAGGCCAAGTTATAAACAAATCTTTAAATTTTTAAATCTATTGACTAATTATTTAATTTATCTACAGGACAAGGATTGTTTTTGTTTTTTTAAGGAGTGTTTTCGACGGTGTGGAAAGCCCAAACTTTTAAACGAATTTTAAATCCCATAGATACTGTCAAATGTGCAAAAGGGATTATTAAGAATAGAAACAAAGAAAAACTGTCTCACAAGTTATCATATATTATATTATTGTATCAATATTTTAATAAGATTCGAGAATATTGGGTGGATATATATTGCTTAATTATTTTATTTCCATAAATGAATTTTTTTTTTTTTTTTTAAATCATTTTAAATTTACATATAGAATACATTATTATTGTATCAATATTTTAGTAAGATTCGATAATATTAAGTGGTTATCTATTGATTAATTATTTTATTTTAATAAATAATATTTTCATTTTAAATTAAGAAATAAAGTGTTATGTATCATAGTCAATGTGTTTCAACATCATATTAAAATTATTAAATATAGTATTAGAAATTTTAGTGTGATTAAGATGTAGAATCTTTCATATAATTGATTTTTGAAATTTTCTATAAGAATTAAGCAGTTCAAAAAATGTAAATATTCTATTATTTAAATGAAAACCCACCATTTTTTTAGCATTTTGATGTTTTATACAAGAAAAGTGCAATGGAACATGTTCCATTACATATGTTGCCCCTTCCTTTGTAAAATTTGGTTATGTGAAATTTTAGTTGAATTATTATCATACAAATTGATTGAATCAAAATAGGGAACATGGTAATGAATGAAGCAAAAATTTGGATGCGAGCCTTCAATCAAGTTAAAAGATCTAATATGAACTCAAATAAATAATCTTCTATTACTATGTTGAAAAAAAATTATGAAAAATTTAACGTAGAAAAGGAATTAAAATTTAAACGTATAACTATAAAAAGGTTTATAAGTTTTCAATCTAAAAATCACATATCTCATCCTATTTATATAAAACCACACATTAAAGCATCTAAGAAGGGACAAATACAAGAGAATCCCTTGGATAATATAATTATTTTTCTAGAAATAGAGGTAAGAATTTGGATCATTTCTAAAGGGTGTCTGAAAGTTGCGAACACAGTACTATATCACTGAATTCTTTACAAAAAATTATATTGGAATCACTTTAAAATAAAAGATCTTTCTCAAATATTATTAAAAAGAATTTGAATCTTTCTTTCTCAAAATTAATGTTGGTTGAAAATTTATTTTTAATTTTGTAAATATAGTAAAACCTTTAAATACTATATTTAAACAAAATGTTAAAATAGTTTTAAAATATATCTTATATTAATTACATTTCATAAATATGTTATAAAATTTCGTGAAACAATTTATATTTATTCTTTATACATTTAAATTTTGCATACATACAACTCAATAAAATTTAAATCAACTTATTTATGTTAACTCTCAATTTCAACATCATTATTTTTTTTTTTTTTTTAAACCAAAAAAAAAAAAAAAAAAACTTAAACAAACTCACTCATCATATAATTATTATTATTCCTATCATATTTTGTATATGAATCAATAAAATTTAAACTAATTAGTTTATTTTAACTGGTAATTTCAACATTGTTATTTTAAAAATATAAATACAAAATCATGTAATCATTATAATTCCTATTATATTCTACATACATATAAATCAATAAAACTTAATTTAAATTATTTATTTTAATAATAATTTCAACATCATATATATATATAAACTCTCATGTAATTATTATAATTACTATAAAATAATATTTTACGTGAATAGCCATTACGTGACTCTTGTTGGATTCCAGACACATTACGAGACAAAATTTATGTAAATTATTGAATCAGACACATTACGAGACAAAATTTTAGCTAAAGCAACAAATATCTATTCAAACCTGTGACAATTAACAGGCGCCCACGAGATAATCCTCATTTACACATCGTATTCAATATGTTAATTTTGATGTTGAACGTTCCCAAGCACGGAGAAGGCAGAAGGACCCGGATCCATGCCCAGAAAAGCAAAACACAAATACACTAGACTGTTATGAGTAGATGCTCGAACCTTCTTAAATGTATTGTGTGGAGACATATCGTAAACTGCGCCTCTCTCAAAGGTAAAATAAATACTCGAAACCTCCTTCATGGGAACCGTATGGTGTAACATAGCTCGTATGGTTCACCAGTCAAATTCAAAGGCTGATCTATGGTGATGAGAAGTTTGTTTTCTATGTTTTGAACAATTACCTAAGTCTGCAAGTGATATATGGTGATGAGAAGTGATAATTGTATATCCTTCCTTCCCTTATTTGTTTATGTCTAAGCAAGAGTTCTTAATCTAATAGGTCATATAGAGTATAGTCTAGTGTGTAAAGTTTTTCAAGTGTACAATTGTCCTTCGAGTGTGCAATCTTCCCTATGGTTCATTTACCTTGTGTCGCTGCTCACATTTTGTCTCTATATCTAAAAACTCATGTTAGAATCTATTAAAACTTAGAGACTAGTTTGCATTTTTTTTCTGTGTGGTAGAAATATGATGGTCATGTGGAAGATATTCTTGGTGAATAACCTTATTTAGAGTAGGTTCAATTCATGCATTTTCTAATTCTTTTCCCCCATAAATAAGTAGTAGCTTAAGTGATAAACATTGCACGATATATTCAGGGAGCTATCCCTTAAACCTAAAGGCTCAATTCTGATATCGGTACACTCACATACATAAAAATGTTCCCATGTTGTCCAAATCTAGAAGAAACCTGAATAACCTCTTCTAGGGTGCAAGATTTGGTGACAATAGTTTTGGCATGCCCAGTGGGATCCATTGTGTTCAAGACAACTTGTCAAGGTGAATGTTGATCTTGACAAACACTAGCTATAAACCGGTGTGTTACTCAGTATTTGGCGACTCCTCAAAGTAGATCTAGTTCCATACCATTATTTGGTTATAAACTTTACCCTATAATTCATAGTCCTCACAAGGTCATCCTCTGCTAGACCATCTGATCTTATTAATCTACCCATTTAGCCTGATATCCCTCTTGAAATTTAGTATCCATAGCTTAATCTACCCTTTGAAGAATGAGTAGATTTTTCTAGAGTAGAAGAAGAGGAAGAGGCCAAATAAGTGGAATATCTTGAAGAAGAAGAAATGGATAGACCTTATGGTTTCCCCACTTTCAACACTGATAATTCCATTCAACTTCATGTATATGATGCTATCCCTCCCATTGCCACAAAAGGTGTGCCCACATTTATTGGTGAGGGTCATATCACACCTATTGAGCACATTAGAGATGTGTCTAACTTTTGTAGTTTCCACAATATTGTCTGGGAGAACATTTCCATTAGGCTCCTTGTCATGTCCCTTAAGGGGAAGGCTCTTGATTAGTATAGGAAACTAGAATGTGGATGCATCACAACATGGGATGAGTTTGGAGTGTTGTTAACTTCTAGATTTGGAAATGAAAGTGACCATGTCTCTCTCATTCATTAGCTCAATGTGATAAAAATGGGGGCCAATAAAAATATGCATGATTTCAACGAAATGTTTCAGAAGACCTGGCATAGGTTTCCTCCTCCTATAAGACCACCTACTAGCTTTGTATTCCCTACTTACTTGAAAGCCAATGGGATTGAAATTGCTATCATGCTTCAATCTATGGGTGGTTCCACCCTCCTTGAAGCATATGAGCTTGTTATCAAAGCTGATAATAGTCTCATCCAAGATGTAATATTATCACCTAAAGTGTCTATGCCTCCATTTTCTCATGCTTCTGTTGATGCTTCAAATGTGGCTCAAACTCCTAATGTCAATACCAAGCCTAGAGTTGCTCCTAAGAAAGAGGATAATGTCATGGATAAAGATGCAAAAATTTAGATGCTAAGAACTCATATTATACAATAAGGTTCCTATCAAAACCCTTACCCCTATCATCAACAATATCATAAATAATATGGAAGAGGGAGAGGCCAATGGTTTCCTAATCCCAATAGGCTTACTAATGTCTAGAATCCTAACTCTACCACCAATGCAAAAGAGATGGTACTAGTTCATAGCAATTTAGTGTAGGGAGAAGATTGGTAGCAAGACCAATTCATGGTTTCCAATCAAAATGGAGATCAATCTCTAGTGTCTCAAGGAGTAATTACTCCCCTCCTATCAAATGAATATGGGGTGATGATGCAAGCTAACGAGGATTGGCAAACTCAATGAGAGATCTTCACCAACTTTTTGACTGAAGATACTTTTGTGCTAAATAAAGGAGCCTCTATTATAGACAATACCAGGGCCAAGAAGAAGGCTTTAGGGGGTGGTAGCAGCATGCCTATAGGCTCATCCAATCTTCCTACAAGTCAACAAGACACTATTCCAAAGGCTTCTTCACCTCCAACAAGTCAAAATGTAGTAAGGTCTACCCCTATCCCTCAAGTTATAAGTATTTCTCTACCAAAAAGAGCCCAAGATAAAGTAGGTATATCTTCTTTAAACAATATAGATTATTTGAAGAGTACTAAAACATCCATTTCCCTTTGGGATGTTTTACATATGCCTAGTCAGAACAGACTCCTCCAAAAATAGTTATCTGTTATCCCTACTAGTGTCTCACCCTTGAATCAAAGTCAAAGTCATTTTTTCCTTGAAAGTGTCCTTAGTACCATTTTTGAACCATCCATTGGGGATGAGAAACATCCACCATTCTATCTCACTCTCATAGTAGGTGACAAGTTGGTCCATTATTGCATAGTGGATAGTGGAGCTTCAACTTCACTCATGCCCAAGGTAGTAGCTGATAAATTGGGTTTGAAATATGAACCTCATAGTAAAGGATTTCTCTAGCTATATGGTATCCCTGTGAAAACTATGGGACTGATAAAAAACTTGAAGGTCTTCCTACATGATTGTCTTATCTTTCCTATCTTTTAAGACATAGTTGTTGTTGATCTCCCAACACACCTTACAATCTGCCTGTCAAGGGATTTTACTACCAAGATTGGTGGATATATTTCAGCTAATTGGTCCTTCTTGGCCTTTTGGATGAGGTATGGGACCAAGGTGAAAATTAGTACACAGCCTCTTGCAAGTTTTCATATCAAACCTTACATCGAGGCAAGTTCTAACTTGAACTGTGTTATTCATGAAGAAAAGGATTCTATTCTAGATGATGGCACTTATTCCAAGCTTGAGGGCATTGTAGATTTGTTTCTTGATGATTATGATACTAAAATTATGATAAATATCCTTATGCTCTCATGGAGGAAACTGATCTAGATACATATTGTATACGTGAAGAACGAACACAGACACCTCTACTCGCCAAGGAAGAGGGTGAAAATGATGAACTTTGGAAGATGTTTTTTGATGGTTCAAGAATTAAAGTTGGTGAAGGGGATAGTGTTATATTGATCTCTCCATATAAAAAAAATTATTATGATTCATATGGTTTTCATTTTAGTTGCACTTTTAATGTGGCTGAGTATGAAGGTTGATCCACAACCTTCAATGAGCAAGGAGAAAAGGGATCAAGAACCTGTAAGTGTATGAATACAATGAGTTGGTTGTGCACTAGGTGAATAAGATGGTTGATACCAATAACACTTAGCTTAAGTCATACAGGCATTAGGTATGGGATTTGCTTGAATATTTTAATGCATAGAACATACAGTAATTCCCAAGAGAGTAGAATAATCATGTTGATAGACTAACTACCATAACAGCTCAATTTGATACTCCAACTACCATAAAAGCAAAGGAGAAACAATCTCACATTAAGATCATTATCATACCTTTTATACCTAATAATGAGGAGTCTTGGTAAGTATTTAACAGTGATGAGAACATTGCACGTTTCTTGTAGAATGAATCTGAGTTCTCCTCAAGGAATCAGAAGAGATTCCAAGAGCAGTTTGGTGACCAGGTTGTGCAACTAAGCACAAATAAGATACCTAAGGGTTTGGTGACTTTGTAAATTATCTCTAATGATAATGATCAGAAGAAGAATGAAAATGTGAGTATGTCTACAAAAGAGGAGAATTATGAAAGAGTCTTGATCATCAAAGATAGACTCCTCAAACTAGGCAAGGTATGTTCTACATTAGAAAAGTAAGCATTCATTGATTTGTGTAGAAAGTTTCATGACATATTTTATTGGAAATATAAAGACCTAAAAGGATTTTATCCTATAATATTAGTACATACTATTGATTTATAATCTAAAGTTAAATCAGTTAGACAAAAATAGAGGCCCATCAATCCCAAGGTTGAACAACTCATGAGGTTAGAGCTTACTAAACTCTTTGAATCGAAAATAATATTTGCTATCAAACATTCAACATGGGTAGCTAATGTTGTGCCTATTAAACATAAGAGTGTGGAGATAAGACTTTGTGTGGACTTTAGAGATCTTAATAGATTATCACTCAAAGATCACTATCCCCTACTCTCAATGGAGAAGATTTTGCAAGTAGTTTCAGGGCCTCAACGTTTATCCAATAGAAATGCATTAAAAATGTAGTTTTGAAATACAAATTTATATGAACATTTTTATTACTATTGTTGAGCACACTGAGTTTGTCTTCAAAGTTTGACAAGAAATTGTTTTTATGAATCATTATCTTATATCTGACAGTAATTTTGTTCCTTATTATTCATTTTTTGATATGTGGCCACTACTTTTTTCCCTCTTTCATTTTTTTGCCAAAAAAATAATATTATTAATTAGAATCTAGAATTTGTTGTTTTCTTTGAAGGTTTTTATTTGTTCTAGTGGGGATTTCAAATGTGTATTTTATGAATGTAAAATAACTAATCAATTGAAAAGAGAGAGAGGTGGATCATATGTAATGATTTCATGGGGATTTTAAAGCTCCAACATTGATTTAAGTACAAATCATTTCAAAAATAAAAACCCCACTCCTTTTGATTTAAGATTTGTGTGTTTCTATAATATTATCCCATGCATTTTATCATTTCTTAATGAGTGCATAGAATATATGAGATATACTTTAATATAATAATGTATGAGATATATTTGAACATATACTATAATATTTTATAAAACTGAAAGAATAATATAATCAATAATACAAATATGCTAATACATGCTAGGGTATTGCACTATATTATGCATTATGAGAAGATCCTAAATCATGATTGGCTAAATAGATTTTTTCTATACATTACAAATAGGATTTTTACAAAATTGAAGCATGCATGCAAAAATCAACAACAATTCCTATAACTGAAGATTAGTGTTTGAGATATTATTATTCTAAAAACTATAGATTTTGGTTTTAGATTTAGAAGTATGGAATGCAATTAACCTTATAAATATGAAATAAATTTAGAACTAATATAAAACATGGGAATATGAGATACATCTATATAAATTTATATATTTTGCTACACCATCTTTAGTGACTTTTACTATCCCATTGTCTACTCAGTAACTTGGATTGACTGAGCCATTTGGTTGTCTTGTTCAAACCTAGCCATAAATACATGATTTATTTTATTTAACATCCCATGAGTATGTCCATAAATATCAAAGTCAATTGAAAGTAGAATGGTGGAAGTATAAGCAATGTAAATGCAGGGGCATCACATGACACAAACTAGCATATATAAGTATCAACTTGCCTTTCAGATAGTCCTAAATACAAATAACCAAATGCATATGATAAACATGTGAATCAATGCATAGTTCCTATGTTAGGAAATTTTATCTCCAAAATTTTAATTTAGGATATATGGATTAGATTGTTTAACCACTAGTAGTATGTGTAAGACCCCCTCTTGATACAACCTAAAGTATATTAATACTTAATCTCAATTGAAAAAAATCCATATCTATAGCTAATTTATTTTAGGATTACCATGAATAGACAAAAAGATGATGGGAACATACATTATTACCATACAATTCAATTTTATTAGCTGTTTTAACAAAAAAAAAGAGAACCAAAATTCCGTCCACAACCAATGACACTATATTTATTTCAAACCATATAAACCGCTAATAAGAAGCAACTAATTTCTACAAGAATTTTATAATTTAATGATTAAATTTAATTAATATCATCAAGGACAACAACTACATACCTACTTTCAAATAACCCATAGTCTACAAAATCTGCTAACACACTATTCTCATGTAAAACCCACTTGGAACGCAAGATGCTATTCCTATAATTATAGTAAAATGTTAGTTTAGGGTTTTCACCTCATTTAAGTTTTACCTTCAATTTCATAATTCACCTTGCTTAGGTGGATATTAGGTCATTTAGGGTGATTTATGAGGTCATTTAGTTACACACCCACATGTTTAAATTATGGTCAAATGGGTTGGTATGGATGCCTTTTCATTCACCAACAAATGTTGACTTATTTCTAGCACATGGGTTTAATATTCATTTGACAACTTACCTATTTTCACATTGAAAACTTATCTATTTATAGTCTTTTCTCATTTTTGTTGTGTGGTGGAGATCCATAGCTCTTATGATGTGACATCTAAAGTCTTAAACCATTTTTGGCTTAGTAAGTTAATAGAGCTTCTTGTATGTTATTGTTATAGCGAGCCCACTAAGATTATAGCTTGGGTGCATGTCAACTATAGATTTTAGGATTTATTTCCTCCATTTTACTAGCAGTGATGTGGTGTTTTGCACATGCTTAACTTGTGCTTATCATAACCATGTGCATTCATTGATCTGATGATCCTGACTATAACTCTAATATGGTATCAGAGTGCCAATTTGTTATTCATGATTATCTGATTTTTTTTATTTTTGTTAGTTTTTATTAGAATCATGAGTTTATTTACAAAATAATAATGCATTTTTATCTTGATACCTTCTTCATCACTGAGAATTATTCTATGTTAGTAGATTCTCCTCATTTTGGAAGGGTGTGATTTGAAGAGTGAAGAGTCCAAAATCTGGTAGAGGCTTATTACACTCAAGGGCATCACACCTCCCAAGGGTGTTTTTTTGATGATCTAAGACATTTTTTTGTTGATCCAAGGGTTTCAGAATAGGAAAATCACATTTTTTCTACTAGGGTACCATCCTTAATACCTAGAAACTTCATTATTTCTAATTTTTATACCATTCTTTCTCCCTTAAACAAAAACACAACCTTGGGCACCATTATTTCCACCCAAATCACTCAGATTGAGTCCCCATTCAATAAAATATAGGCCATCTTCATTTTGGACGTGGGCTTCCATTGGGTCACCCAAACTTCATCAAAAATATTTCTGATAAAATCCTCAATATTACATAAATGTACATGACAAAATAGGCACCATCCATCTTCAATATCCAAGTCAAACTTTGATTCCTTTCTTCTCAAATTTTTAAAAAGTGGTTTAAAAAAAAAAAAAAAAGAAATTGTTTACCTTCATTAAGTGTGTTTTTTATTTGATTTGGATAAGTGGGTAAATAGATGGATTGGAGGTCACTAGTTCAATTATAATTCTAACGAGTAGTTAGAAGGCTAGATCTACTCTAACCATAGGGCATTTTTAAAGTTTTAGTGAAATTCTAATTAAATAGGCCTTATTTACGAAAAAATAATATTGTAATAACTTTTGATTTGTAGCTTAAAATTGAGCATTATATTTTTCAAATTTTCATCTTTTTTCATTTTCCACACATTTTTCCTATTTTCATTATAAAACACACTAAAATATAGAGTGTTAAAATCTGGGAGGATCAATCATAATTTTAGGAGGTTGTTGTGTGCCTTGCATTCTCCCTTGTGCACCCACTCTTATTTTGTAACTTTTAATTGTACCTATTTATTTTTAATTTCATAGATTTCTCTCACATTCTTAAACACATTATCAGCAAATCCTGGTGTCTATTTGAGTTTGGATTCACTTGTACACTAATTGCTCTCATTTGACTGGACTCATTTTTGGTGTAGTCTGAATTCCATTTCTAGAGTGTGCATTATTGCTATCAGTTGTGATCATGTCAACTTCACTCTAGAGATACCATATGAGGAAGATTGTTTCTACACCAATGGTTCGAATTGGGAAGACCAATTATGTTTCATGGCATGTGTACATGGAATGTTCACTCAAGGAACAATAACTTATTAAATTATTATATGGGCATATTCCTACTCTTATTGACCCCTGTTAATATGGTGATTAGGTAAAATCTTGTGATTATGTTTATGGTCACTTATTGATACACATTTCGTGGTATCTACACCACCATCTGGATCACACAAAGTGTCCCTCCACAATTTGGAGAACTCTTTAGAGTATTTTTGGAGATCCCACTAAAATTTATATCACTCCTCTTATTATCTCTTTAGAGACTATTGTGATCTCTCCTCTTACTTATATTTCCTATGACTACACACTCCAAGTGGATAGTGTTCTTCTTTCTGTCAAGCCACCATTACAGAACAAGATTATGCCAAACCTTAGTCGTCTTATTTCAGAGTCTACATGTATTCCTATTCAAGATGTTTCTCTTCTAAATTCTTCATAGTCTATCACCTTAGAGGACTCTATTATTTATATTATGAGTAAACCTATCAGGATCATCGATAACTCATCTCTTCTTGTGTATTTTTCTTCTTCAGTTGGTGAGTCCGGTCCACACTTCACATGGGAATTCTTTCTATAAATGCTCCATGTCATTCTTATGTTTAGTTTACTTCATTGGTATTACCTCCAACTTTTGTGCATGTTCTTGCTAAGTCTATGCCACATATCCAATTTGGGCCACATTCATATATCTTCATACTACTACCTTCATCTTCCATTATGGAATGGGACAACTTTCAATGCACTAATTAGGTTCTTCTTTTGTCAATGGGAAGAAATATTTTTTGATGTGGATAGAGATACTATATTATTCAAGTAGAGGATCTTGTCATCAACCTTCGTCATCTTATGAATTGTACTTGGAGTACTCACTGTTTTAACATCATATTGTAGGGGTCTTTTAGTATCCTTTTCTTATTTTCTCTCTTTTGGGAGGGGGAGTTTTTTATCATAGAATTTCTCATTTTACTCCATTTATTGAAAGTTGTATTGTAATTGAGTACTTAACAAGGCCTTGTTGTCAAAACCTAATTTTTCTACCTACCTACGCTATGCTTGAGGGTTGGGGGGGGATATTAGTGTAGGGGTTTCACCTCATATAAGTTTTACCTTCACTTGTATAATTCACCTTACTTAGGTAGATATTAGGTCATTTAGGATGATTTATGAGGTTATTTAATTGCACAATCACATGTTTAGATTGTGGTCAAATGGGTTGGTATGGATGCCTTGTCATTCACTAACTAATTTTGACATATTTGTAGCACATGGGTTTATTATTCATTTAGAAACTAATTTATGTTCACATTTCCAAATGGATTTGGCTTTAGGCCTCTCCTTAGCCTATTTATAGGCATGTACTCATTTGTGTTGTGTGTTGAATATCCATTTCTCTTGTGGTATAAAATTTTGAGTCTTAAGACATTTATGGTTTAGTAAGTTAATAAAACTTCTTGTATGCTATTGTTATAAAGAGCTCATTAAGCCTAGATCTTGGGTTTGTGTCAACTAGCGATAGTAATATTTGCTTCTTTTATTTTATTAATACATCTATTTACAATATTCTCATTGTTTTATTTCATTTACTAGTAGTAATAGGGTGTCGTGCATGTGCTTAACTCGTGTATATCGCAATCATGTGAATTCATTGATCTAGTGGTCCTAGATATAACTTTAATATAAAAAAAAAATTATAATCACTAAAAAATGGGCGTTTAAGACATTAAATGCAAAGTAGATGTACATTTATCTCTAATGTAACCATGAAATTAATCTAGTCACCATGAAATATTTGGGCCAGGGTATGAAATTAATCAAGTAAATATTTTTTCATAGAGGAAAGTTGCCACCTTCTCATCCCTAAGGTGTGTAAGAGATTTGACTTCCACCCATTTAGTGACATAATCAGTACAGACAAGGATGTACTCTTTATTGTTGGATTTGGGATCAAAAGGTCCTACAAAGTCTAGGCCCCACTTTTCAAATGGTTCAAGCACCATCTAAGGTTGTAAAGGCATTTCATCTGAAAAGGTGGGTCTCCCCATACATTGAAATTTATCATAATGTGTCATATATATTATTTCATATTTATGGATTAAGGGCCAATAGTACCCTGTATTCAAAATTTTGACTATTGTAACTTGGCTGCAAAGTGTCCTCCACATGGTTCATCATGGCAGGATTTGAGGATATCTAAAACTTCATATTCTCTAAGACATCTTCTAATGATAGAGCCAGGCCTAGTATAGAAAAGGAATCAAGACAACCATGAATATATGGCACTTTTGTGAATCAATGCTCTCCTTTCTTTGGGGAGAAAGTGTTGTAGAAGTAACCCTGTGACAAGGTAGTTAGCAATATCAACATATCAAGGTGTGGTAAGGATGAGAGAGAATAGGTGATCATTTGTAAATGATTCATCCACTATGGTATCCTCTTTAGGGGTTTGCAAGCATGTTAAAAATTCAGCCACTACATTATCCTTGTCAAGTTTATCAATAATGGTGATATTAAATTCTTGTAATAAGAGCAACCATCTTATCACTCTGGCTGGAATAGTTGGTTTGTTCATAAGGTATTGAATGGCTGAAGAGTCTATATGAGCAAAGAACTAATACATTATTATGTGGTGATGGAACTTGTTGATAGCATAAACTACCACCAAGAACTCTTTTTTTTAGTAATTGTGTAATTTAATTTTGATGCCTGTAAGTTTTTACTTATAAAATAAATGATATAATTGAGTGCTTCCTATTTTTGGATGAGCACAGCTTTGAGGGTAGTATCTAAATAATCTATGTGAATGTGGAAGGGAAGATTATAATTAGGACCACACTAAATAGGGGTGATGGTCAATAATTCCTTCAATTGTTTGAAGGCTATATCACAAGCAAGAGTCCACAAAAATTTAGCATCTTTAGCCAGAAGGGCGAATAATGGTGTTGCTACTTTACTAAAATTATTGATGAATCTCTTATAGTAACCAGCATGACCTAAAAAAGTCCTAATATCTTTCTTTTTTTGAGGAATAGTGATGTTTTTGATGATGGTAATTTTTCTAGGGTCAACATTAATTCTTACAACAAATATGTGGTGGCCCAAGACAATAATTTCTATCATAAGCATGTAGCATTTCTTGTGGATAAGAGATATATGGTGCTCCTAAATGTTGTGTAGACTAATTATCCAATGATTACCAGATTCACTAGTCTAATTAAACATTAATAGTCAACCCTAGGTGCATAAGCTTTTCAAGAGTGTTGGCACCATATATGCATTACTAATTCAGAAATTAACTTGCTTTTCTAATTGTAGTATAATAAATTTATATTAAATTCACCAAATAGATATATTATGAAATTGTTGTGACAAAATTATAGAACTATTCTACACTTATGAATCACACATGCATCACACTTATATAATCAAACTTAATAGTAAAATCAACTTACACAACACACTAATAATTAAATAGGATCAGGATCTTCAAAGTAGCTTATTCTAAGGGGGACTTTCCTCATTTATAATTGAGCTCCAGTCCTTTTTTGAGAGAATTCACAAACTTCTTACAAATTTAGCTTTCTCATTACTCAATTTTGGATACAAAAGATATAGTAAAAACTTATGCTATTATTTCCTCAAAATTATCTAAATCCTAATCTAATATATATTTTGCCTTTAAATACAAATGGTAGTTTAGTAACTCTTAACCAAAAACACCAAACTAGGAAAGAATACAAATACTTAGAAACTACCCTAATCGACACTCAATTAGTTAGTAACTAAAGTTACTTGTTTTAGGTTTGACTAGGTTAGAGACAAGACATACCATTTTGTTGTTTTATTTCCTTTTGTCTTTTCTCATTATCCTTGTCTTTACCTTCCTTGGTAGCACATCTAATCTCTCCTTGCATATAGGGAATATGTCCAATAATTATGAATCTTCCCAATCATTTATTTGGTTTCCCAAGACAACTAGATGTGTCTACAAGGTTCCTCAATAATGACTCTGCTTAACATAATCACTGCAAGCACTCTTCAGTAGCTATAAGAAATCTGTAGGTGAAACCTTTAGTTTTTGTGGGCATTATACAATGGTTGTAGACAACTTGTAAGTGGAACGTATAGTTGCTCTGGGAACTCTATAGTGGCTGCAAGCAATCTATAGGTGAAGCCTATAATTGTTATGGGTATTCTGTAGTGGATGTAGGCAACCTGTAGCTGAATCTTATAGTTGTTGTAGGCACTTTACAGTGGTTTTAGGAAACTTGTAGGTGAAGTCCATAATTTCTATTTGTAGCCTATAAAAGCTATGGCTTTAGCAAGAATCTACAACTTTACATGACCTTTCAAATGCTTGTTAGATAAAGTCACACCAATATAATTGAATCAAGAAAAAGAATCAATAATTCATAACACACACACACACACACACACGTGTGTGTGTGTGTTATTTTATGAATTATTGATGGTTTTCCTTGATATATATATATATATATATATATATATATATATATATATATATATATATATATATATATATATATATATATATATATATATATATATATATATATATATTATGAATTATTGATGTTTTTCCTTGATTGAATTATATTGGTTTTATGTTATGAATAAACCATCAATAATTCATAACATAAAACCAATATAATTCAATCAAGGAAAAACATCAATAATTCATAATATATATATATATATATATATATATATATCATAACTTCATTCATTCATTTGAATTAGTGACAGATAATTATGTGATTTACATAGAAAAGGACATAGACTAATTATGGATGAGGCTAGAATAGTAAGCAATTAGTGGCCTCATCAGTAGGTAAGGTTAGGAGCATAAGTGGCTCATAATGCAAGGTATCACTCTAAGGGGGGAGATGATTATTCTCCAAGATCCTAGCAAAGTTAGGATCTCCAGGAGAGAATATAGGTTGGTTCCCCATTAGACAAGGAAATGAAGGCAAGATGGTGGAAGGTAGGTTTATCACAACTCAAAGCAAATAGGAAACAAGAAAAAGGAAAAACACACATGAAAGTACGTTAAGTCTTACGATTTTTTTTGTTTCTCTTTTGGCTTATGCCTTAAGTTTGAAATAATGTTTGAAGACTCGGCTTGTAGAGCGGGTACTAGAAGAAATGTCTATGGTTGGTTTCAAGTTAGTTATGGATCTCAAAATTTGTATTGAAAGTTAGTATGTGGCTTGATATTGGGGTCTACACCTTTACTTCATGCACCATAGTGATAAGGGTGTCAGGGGCCTACCCAAGATATAACGATTTTTAGAGTTTAGACTCAACTAAAGAGCTGAATTTTGGTTTCATTTTTTGGTAGTGAAGTCCATGTAAAGTAGCCAAAGGGTGAAAGTTTACTACTAGGTAATGAAATACTAGTCAACCCTTATGTCAGGTGTTAAGATGTGTTGATTGATAAGTGGTTTGGTATGTGTGTGATAAAGAGGTGAAGATATGAATGATTACTTTACTTTTAATTTAACTAAATGAGCTAAACATGCAAGCAATCAATTTATGTAGTTAATTTTATAACCAAAAAAAAATAGTTTCATTATATGAGCATAGAATAAAGAAGAAAAAAGGACTAGATGTAACTAGGTCCCACCAGGTTCTCCAAAATGTTTTACTCAAATTTTTATTTTTATCTATTTATAGAATAAAAGTAAAACTAAAAGAGGGGTATAATTTGGGAGAACTTGGATGTGGTGTGCACTCCATAATCTAGACAGTTGTAGATACTCTTCTTTGGCTTGGGAAGATGACCTACAATAAGATAAAACTACAAAATAGTCAGTTAGTTAGGTAGATGGGTGGATTGCCTAGCAAGATAGATCTAAGAAGCGTGAGCTATTTAAGAGGCTATCAATTCACCTTTTGATACAATTTAATGTTGAAAAGAAAAGGTTCCATAACATAAAAGTACTAGATCTAAAGAAATATATACTTTTAAAATGAATGTTAATGTTTAAAAAAATAACATTTAGGTGAATTATAAATCATTAAATAAATATTTAGGTCGGGTCAGGTTGTTTTTGGTCTGTGGGGTGACAAAGGCCAAAAAATAGGGTTTTAGTTGAAGTTGGTGGTTGGTTGATAGGTTTCTAGTTTTTGGTAAAAAAAATTCACATAATGATCATTAGTGGTCAAGGTGACCATTGATGATTAGGGTGATCATCAATGGTTAGGGTGACCATTGACGGTTAGGGTGACCTTCAAAAATCACTATGGGTTTGGATAACTTATTGCATCTATCTAGAATAGGTTATGGGATGTTTACAAAAAGGTTTTATGGGTTGTTGGAGGTCTGGTTAATGGTCATGAGTGTAAGAGAGAGCCTTGGAAGTATCAAGGGGAAAGGTTTGGTTTAAGTAGAGGTGTCAAAATAAAATAAAGTGAATGAATACATGAAAACAAATACTTAGCTTTGAATTTGGTTGAAGATGTTGGTGAAACCTAGAGGAATTTTTGTAGAGTAATGGTGTTTGTGGTTGTTAAGCAATTTTTTCAGAGTATTAGGTCTTTGTTATGTTGGTTAGTTGGCTGGAAGGAAGACCTACAAAATAAAATACTAATGAAGAAGTCTAAGATCATTGGCTACCTATCCTCTTTTCATCTCCTGATCCCCTCCTTTTATAGGCAAAGAGAGATGGAGGTAGAAGGTTCCATAGGAGGTTTTAGTTGATGATTTAGAGGCTTATGATACATTATCAAATGGAGAAGGTGAAAATATATATAATATTTTGATGTGATATCTCACACATCATGAGTTATCTTTTTTCAAGTGTTAGAGACCTTATTGCTGATAGTCAGGCTAACTATCAATGGTAAGGCTAATCGTCGATCGTCAAAGTGACCATTGGCAATCACGTATTTGAAGTGGTGGGTCAAGGTGGGTTTAAAAAGGTTAGGTTTGGTTAAAGGACAAATGTGAATGGTTTGGGTTAAATGAGGGTTATTGGGTGAAGTTTAGCTAAGATGAGCATCCAAGGGTCATTCAGAACCATTGTGTGTAAATTTTTGCTATTTACACTCAAATATGCTCATAGTCCCAATAGTACAACATGAACCCCACACTGATGCCATATCTCTTATGCACTTTAAACCCCCACAAGTCCCTATATATCCACACTAAAAAAATAGGCACCCACTCAAAAACTATTTGACCTAGTAACATATCTACCAATACACCCAACAATAGATAGGAAACCTCCCACAACTCGAATCTGGCACCACAAAAAATGAGACTAACATCATCATCATCATCATCAACCTCTAATCATATTTGGCTCTCTGATATAATGTCCTATAATTAAAGCCTCTAGCATGACATCTAGAAAATATTTGATCATCACCATATAGTTGTTCCATCAGCTCATCCCTTTCCACTCTCTCAATATGATATTTTAGCTCCCCCCAAATTGATAGTCATGTGATCTTATGTATATCTTTTAGGAAGATAGTCATCTCACTAGTCAGTAGGAGAAAGATGTTCATGGTCAGATCCCATCTATCAATGAGGGCCATGATCATCACTACATCCTATGACATGTGTTAGTAGTGCATCATCGTGTTGACGTTGACCTCCTCCATGTGCCCCTAGTCATCATCTATCATCACTCAATGGATATTTGTAAAAATTTGAGAAACTTGATCCTGTATCTATATTTGATCCCATGATTGAAAATTTTGATATAGTAAACACACTTAGATTTTTATAAACTAATTTTCCCATTGACAACATCCTTTCACCCCATTTCACCTACCTAGTTGCACCTATTTTATCTATGCAAACAACATCTACATATTTTATTTTAACCTACCCTAAAAATAAGCTACCATTAGCATTATAATACTAAAACATTCTAAACACACCTATTACCTTAGCCCTTTTATCAGAAAACACTACCTCATTTGATCAAATTCCAATGGTCACTATGATTGTTGACGATCGACTAACCATTTTACCCTCAGTCCTTGACCATTGATGTTTAGGTGTGACAATAGATGATTAGGTATGACTAATGATGGTCACTATGTGTGATTATCGACAACAAAAACCCCAACCCTAACCAACCTAAAATCCACCCAACCACCCAATCTACAACCTAATTACCCTAATTTTGTCCTCTACCTTACCTCCAACCTGCCTATCCTCCCAATTTCAATTTCTACCAAAAAATTTTGACAAAAACCATCAAGCCCAACCTAAATCCTAGGTAAAAACCAAAACCCTCCCCAAACCATAAGAAAACTAACAAAATACAACCCCAAATGTAAATAACAAACTAATCTATCAATATAATGTAACCCCTACCTCATTCCTCGACCATCATCAAGGAGGAACCCTATGCCCTATTGCTTACTTTCACCCCTCTCTATCTTGCATCCTTGATCCCACACAAGATCAACTCTACCCACTCAATCAATCAACAACCACCTCGTCAACAGCCTCACACAAAACACTAAAGTTTCTAAGTATGCATGGGAGTCAAGAGAGTCAAAAGCACAAAAGTGAAAATGACTTGCATTATTTAATTTTTATCCTTCACACTTTTAGGGTTTCCCCCGAATCATAAATGGTCAATTTTGAGACCCCTAACTATCGATGATCAAGATCACTTCTTTTAAAAAATTTGGTACCCATACCTTAGTGCACGCTTTTAGAGATTACCTTCTCCACCTGCCTTACCAACCACGTCTACCTTGATGTTGGCCATTTTGGCCCAAACTGTAGCATATTTTTTCACTAACCTTGCCTTAGTCCTTTTGACTATACTGACCAACATTATCATGTTGGCCATTCAAAATTGTACAACCTATTTCACGTTAAATAATTTGTGTTTTCCCAGGAGCACTTCCTACCTTGAATACCTTGAACATACTAACCCTATCTAGGAGACTTGATAAGACTAACCTGAATAGCTATGCTTAATGCTATGTCCTAGCTATCCCATCACCAATCCTTTTATAGACGACCTTTATTGGTTACCAACCATGGAAACTTAGACTTTTCATGATATTAACTATCATACTTAGTCACATTTTATATGCCCATTTTCACTTCAAATACCCAGCCACCATTGTCACCAACTTCATGACTCACCATAAACCACTTACCAAACTCAAACTCAATTTATTTTCACCTCATCCACTCTTAGTTTGAGGGGGAATACCTCCTCCCATACTCAGGTCATCCAAACCTTTGACCCACAATCCTTTTTTATCTTACAACTCACTAACACAAACTACATAAAAAAAAAGGCAAAATGTAGATAATAGAAATATGCACATAATGGTTTTAGATGTCAAAACACCCCTAGATCAAACCATAATCCAACTACCAACTATGAACTTGAGTCAATTTAGCTAACTAGCTAAACCCAACTCACTAACCTACCCTTTTACCATACCTAACCTTCAACCCTTGACTACTAATGGTTACCCTAATCATCGACAATCAGGTCCTCCCCATCTAAATAAGATAACTTGAGCTATGTTTAAACCATCACATCAAAGTTTAATATGGATGGCAAGTGAATGGATCGCAACCACCAACCAAACATCCTATGGAACCTTCTACCTCCAACTCTCTTTACCTATAAAAGGAGGGGAGTAGGAGGTGAAAAGGGATCCAAATATCAAGTAATTTAGTAATTAGGTAATCAATCTATCAACCAACAATCATTAGGATCTTCTAACATCAAGAATTTATTTTTAGGTCTTCTCTAGCAAGTCAATAGCTATGATAGAGACCTAAACATCTACCAAAATTATTCTTTAGGCAAAGTAACATTACTCTGCCAAAATTGCTTCTCAATCTACTGTCAATCATTAAGCAACAAACTAGGTACATGTCATATTTCAAGTTTTGTTTATTTGGTTCCTGACACCTATGCCTAAATTATACCCTTCTATACCATACTTTCTAACCCCCTAACCAAACAAACCTTCTAGGCATTTACTGAGCCCTTCTACAACCTGAGCTTGACACTTTTTTGAAACACCCTCAAAACCCATAACAACCACCAATGGTTACCTTGACCACCGATAGTCTACTCAACCACTATCGGTTACCCAATGATTGATGGTCACTTTTGCTACTGATGCTCATCCCAACCATCGATGATCACTATGGTAGGAAATAATAGAAAGCTATTTCCACCTGCTTACTCCCAACCAAATTCCACTTTTTGACCTTCTGCCTATTCACAGAGTCCCTACCTATTTTTTGGACCTGACTTGACCCATTTAGCATTAGTATTGACCTGTTATTTGCTGAATTAGTCTATTTTATTTATCAATCATTTATTTCTTCTTACATTTCCTTTTAGTGTTTTATATCATTTGATGCAAGTATTTCATCTTTATCTCTTTCAACTTAATTGTTATAAAAGAGTGGATTGATAACCTCTTAGTAAGCTCATGCTTCTTAGATATAGCTCATGCTAGACAATCCATCTTGATACCTATCTAACAACCCCTTTGCATTAGTGATTTATTATCTATAGGTCATTCTTCCCAAGACAAAGAGGAGCTCTTCACAATCATCTAGATCACGTGTGCACAAATAAATAGGTTCTTCTACCACACCCGTAATTAGTTTCTTACTTATTTTTTTATAAGAAAATATATTAAAATTGAGAGAAACAATGGTATTGGTGATTATAAAAGTGTTATTTGGTTCAATATCATCTATATGTGCATGATATGATGTCAGTTTCCAAAGAAAGGATTGTTATGCCCAACATTGAGAGTGTTCTTGGCTCTCTTGTAATTTTTGATGGCACCACTTTTCATTATAATTATTCTTTCCTTTATATGAGATAGAAGGCATATGAGGAGTCAAGTTTTGTATGGCCTTCTTGGGTTGATATATTTTATAAAAAATATTTTTCTTCTATGCCAGAGGTCTAAATGGGGGTTTATGTGTGGGTTGGTAAATAAATAGCAAATGTAAATGAAACAAGTAAATATAAAATATCACATGTAAATGTAAAATATACATAATGATTCAAAACACTTAACTTAGAGAATAATGTGAATTTTTTTAACCCCATATGAAGTAATAATTCAATCAATAACCAATAATATGTGTAAACATTAAATGATAAAAATAGAAAATACACATATTTAAAGGAATCATATTGTCAAATAGTATATATGTGATACATGCAAAGTTTTATGTCATAATTTAACATAAATAATATAACATATATCAAGAAAAAATGTAGACCATAACATGTACATAGAAAAAATGTGCCATAAAGGCAAACAATGTTGGCCATATCGACATACAAAATTGATTGTGGATACAACTATTTACATAGACAAAATTCACCATAAAGGCATACAATATGGGCCATATCGGCAAACAAAATAAATTGTGACTACAACTAGATCCCTAGCATAATAACTATCTCTCTTTATCCTCATTTCCTCCAAATAAATTATGCTTTGTTTCCATAGATGTAGAGTCAGGGGTGTTGGATGCCTTAGTACAAGGAGATACTCTCCTCTCAACATGTGAGTCATCCATGAATTCATCAATAACCAATGAAAATGGTTGTCTCAGCATAAAATATAAAATATAAAAATTAATACTTTAAATTTGTATATTGAAAATTTGATAAATTTTTCAAGAATGTAAAATTTTATAAAATGATTATATAATCACCATATTCCATTTAAATGGTCATCTAGGGATATGATACCACAATTATACTTGAAATATGGAATCCTATGGAGCATACATATATCATTAGATCTAGAGTTTCATATAATTATGTAAATATGACATAAAATATCATTACTTAAAGATAAAAATAATTAAACTATGTGTTCTCACCAATTTTCATCCCTAAATCATAACCTGTTGTAGAGATAGTGGATTCTCTGATGTAGCAGTAACATCACTCAAACCTTTTTCTCATCCATGAGGGGTGCCCATAACATCCCTCATCATCTATAAAACCAATAAATGAATAATATGTGAATTCAATGAACATGATAAAAATATATGACTATAATATATATTAAAACAGAGTTTTTTTTTTTAAAGGAGAATAAACATGTAAATGAATAAATATGTAATTTAAAAATTTACAAACCTATGTGTAAGGTACACCCATGCCAATTTCAGCCTCTACAATAGAGTCAAGGCCTACTGAGGTACCTAGAATATCACCAATCAACTAGATACAAACATCAAATAAGAAGTTCAATCAAATAAATTAGTCAATTAAGTTAACACATGTACTACAAAATAAACTTAATATTCTTTAAATTAAAAAAAGCTATAATTAAAATTAAACATGTGTATCAAATACATATGGTAAATAATCCTCTACAATAGGACCCTATCATATCTTGATAGGAGTCGCTGAAGATACTACATCACACATAGTGTTTGAAATGCTAGTTTCATGCACTATTGAAGCATATACATGTATCATATGCTTTGATGGTCTAATGTCTGACATGCTAGTGTCTGGCACTACTAAATCATATATAGATGGCATACATTCTAGCATGTTAATCTCCATAAACGTACTTAGTGTATGTCACACCTGAATAAAAGGTCTTGTACACTTTTTATTGCATGATGTAAAATGATGTATAGGAACTATAACATGAGTAGAAATAGGGACACTAACACCTATAACAACACTAATACCACCACTACCTCCACTACCACTACCACCAATACCACTAACACCACCACTACCACTATCACCACCACTACCACTAGCACCATGTGTAGGTTGAGTAGAATACTTCAAAGTATGCATACCATAATCAATCATAATTTGTGTCATACTAGTAACCACCCCAAGGGTGTCCATCTATATGTTATGATACAAAATTTTAGGAATAATGGCATGTGATATTGTTCTTCTATTTCTTGAAGGTTAGTTATGATGGTTTTGGTCCCACCTTACACCAAGTCTATCAAATGAAGACCCACCTCCCCTACCTTGGGATGGCTTCATGTCAAAATAATTTGAAATTACTTGCAATACAAACTATAATATAATTTTCTCAAAAAATATAATGGAACCTCATTATTATTGCATGGAGGCTCATCAAACACCATCCACCACCTATCCCAAAAGTTATTTATAATCTTTGCATGAATACACCAATCAATACTAGTGTTTGTAATTTATTGGTGGAGGTAAGTTGATTCTATGTTTAATAAATAAAGCACACAAATATTTTTTTGTTATTTTTTTCACATCTTCATATAAAAATTTATCAAGATAAAATTGTTTTAGAGCCTCTCTTTGATTCAACATTGCAACTAGTTGTGATGTCAAATTTCCCACTTCATTAAAAATAGATTCTAATGTATTGGCAAGTGAAATTTATGCATTACTAGTTGAAGAGTGACACAAACCATTGATAATTATTTGTAATTGTTGAAATTTGGCATTTTATTGCTCATACAATTCATTTTTTTCTCATGAAAATCAAACTCTTGGGTGGTTTTATCTAACATTTTCTTTGAGAATTGGATCCATCAAACTTATGTATCTATTTTTTTTTAAAATAGGTTTTTTTAGCTAATGTAAAAAATCCAATGAAAATTCAAATTCATAACCCTAGTTCAATAAGTAAATATACACATAAATAAAAAAATAACATACCTAATTTGAAGCAATTTGATGTTAAATCCCGTTGGCAGAAAGAAGCTCCAATATACGTTCTTCAAATTTAGAAAAACAAATACTTCTCCCTCTCTTTGGCATATGTTTTTTTGTCTAATCTTGGTAAAAATTAAATAAAATATAATGGTGTATTCAATTTATTTTTTACAAAGGGATGACATCCTTTATAAAGGGTGTATGCCATTTTGAAAGGGCGTATGCCCTTGAGGCTCATATAAAATCTTGAGCCTCAAATTTAAAAAAAAGGGGGCATACACCCTTTGTAAAAAAATTGCAAAGTTGGGTGACTATCATGTTTTTTGTCCCCCAACTTTGTGTATCAACTCTTTAATATATTTAGTATATATCAAGATCTAGTTTTGATGTGCATGCCATATTACACAATTTTGATCTATCACAATGATATATATCATTCTCTATTTCCTATAATGAATATTTCCTAAGTGTTATGTCACTTGACCATGGAGATGAACAAATCTTTAAATACTGGCCATTGATTTTTAAGTTTCACCCCATGATCTGATGATTATCATTCAATTGACTCAACTTTAAAATACAACTATTAGATCCAACTCTGAGAGGCTCACGTGCCTTATTAGATCTTTATGAGCTTCCTAACTTTAATGTTTCATATTTAAAATGCATACATTGATCTTTAATTTGAGCTCCCATGTGCCATTAGATATTTAAAAGTAGCATGAAATTTACCTCTATTTATCATTAAACATTGATCACTTGATCTCATCTCATTGCTTTGTGATACTTTGGAATATATACACACCATTGATCTCCTCAAATTAAAAAACACTATCCATCATACACTTTGACCTCTTTGACTCCATGTGTTCCTTTGATCTTCATTGCATGATCACATGATCACCATTATATCCTTTGATATATTAATACACTCATTAGATCTATGTCTGACATGTTCCCATGAATGCAACACATGTCACTAGTGCATTCACTCTTAAGTACCTTTAACATATTAACTTCACTATGCATTTTTGGATCTACATCATGAGAATAAGTGCTAACAATTGATCAAGCTTGGATAAATATTAACTCCAAGAATTAGGAAATATTAAATTCTTTGATCATTGCTCCAATCTGGTAATCACTAGGTCAAAGGGGCCAGTTTGACAATGATGAGGAAGATTTAAGTTGTAACTTAAGTGACTGGTTCCTGCCTATATCTAATCAACATAAAATAAAATGCTTGTGAATTCCATGACTAAATCCCATAGGGTTTTACCGAGAAACCCTAGTAATGGCCAATATCTAAAATAAATAATTTCTAGGCTTATTTCTCTTCTTTTGAACCTATGGACCATACATATGAGATGTATTTAAAAAACCTATAATGAATATTCTATCAATTGATCTAGAAAAGGTCTATAAATGGTCTCTATAAAAGTATGACAACTTTAAATGACAATATTAAAACTTATATTATGTAATTATAAAACATGCTCTTCTCTCTATCAATCCTTCTTGATCCTCTAACATCAATGGCATACATAATGCCAGTAATCTCCCTTTTAACATTAATGGCAATCATATTACCAACATATTGGATATATGCATATGCATTTGTTGTATCATATGTCTAGAAAAGATTTTAATGCAAGATTAGATTTATTAATTGTATAATCATGTGTATTAACATGCATAAATGGTGATATTATCTATTATAATTATTTGTTTTGTGTGTTTCATCTAAATGGTGGAATCATTGTACAGAATGGTGGAATCAATCTACCGAATGGTTAAATCATAGAATTACTTTGTAGAATGGTAGAATCACAGAATCGCTCTGTAGAACAATGGAATCAATCTATAGAATGGTTGAATAGATCTACAAAATGGAAAAAATTCCCTATTGAATGACAAATTATCCATACATATTGGTGAGATCACTAGGATATGAAGTGACCAAATTTTGGAGGCTCATTGTGGGTCATCCAAACTCCATTTTTTATGTTTTTTTAAAATCATGTGTCTTTTCTTGAATTTTCAAAATATTCTATTAGTTTACCATAAAGTTATATACATTTTTCATCAAATATAGAAAACCCCCTAACACTTTTTGTAGGACCCATAGACCAAGGAAAAATGTTTTTAACACTTTAATATTCAAATCACATTTACATTTGGTGTTTACAACTCATGTTCACCACTTTGTTTTCATGTTTTAAAAGTTCACAACTCAAAAAATGCCAAGGGGATAAAATTCACATCATATTTTACTTGGTGCTCTAAAAATAACCCAAATTTAGATTAAATGATCTTAAGAGACTGCTTATTTATCATTTTACTTGTTATTTGAGTTATTTTTTTTGCAAAATTGACTTAGTGTATGTTCTTCCCCCATCCCCTTTAGGGAAATTGGGTGACCAAAATTGCTTTATCCTTTGATTTGTGTCTCTTATTCCAAGCATAAAAGGAAAGTCTCTAAGATTTTTCCTAAGATCCAAATGATTTGAGTGACCCTAAACTGATCTAAGTCCTTCTATCTTTACTTTCTTTCATCTTGGTTTGTGGGTGGGAGTTCATAACCTCCCCATGATTTCTGTAGGGAATTTTTGTCCTTGGAATTCATCTCCTAACATCACTTCAACCCCACTCCATGGTGGGGGTATAAATATTAAGGTTGACATACTAGAATGTTGTGGTTAAACAAGTTCAGTTAGTAAGATACTTCTTTAGAATGATGTCTTAACTCGGATATCACACTACACTAAGCAATTAATAGATGTAGTGGTTGTGTGAAAAGGATAATACCTTTTCACAACAAGATGGTTAACTCAGATCCAAATGATGTGTAAATCCCTAGTGTTAATCACATATATAGGACCATTTGGAATGTGAAAAAATTATAGTTTTTAGACAAACCCCACTTAATACAGATATATTGTCAATGCAAGGTGAGTAGCCTGAAGTTATATATTGTCATACAAAATCTTGAGAGAAGAGGGGGCCTAAAAACACTACTTTTCATGCACGTCTAAATTTTTTGATTAACAACATTAATTCCACTCAAGAGTGAGTATATATATATATATATATATATATATATATATATATATATATATATATATATATATTTGATAGTATGAATCCACCTTGGTAGTTTCTAGGATTATAAATATACACTTAGGTGTTTTTTTTGTTTTCCTTTCTACTTGCATTGTATTGATTCAAAACTATTTGTTTGTCAAAACACATCTGAAATAAGTTATGATTATACACCCAATTTTTATCTAAAGAGGTGTTATGTTATCTATTTGATGCCACATGTTTTCTTATGCATTTGTCAAAACTTTTGTGTGTGTATGTGTGTTACTTGTTTGAAAGGGGTGTTGTTATGCTACCCATTTAATTCCAAGTCTTGTTCCTTAGAGTTTTTGAAACAAACCATTTATCATACCTTTTATATAAAGATAGTGTCCTTATATTGTTGGTATTATTTCAAAGACCTTTACCTTGTGTCCATTCAATTCGAAAACCATGTCTGCATTTTTGGTCTATGCCTAGTATTGTTATGCCATCTGTTTTAGTCTAGATCATGATCCATTTGAGATAAAAGTATTTTAAAATAAGTTAAAAATTGGTCTTGTTAAGTTCAAGTTGAAACATTGATTGATTTATGCCTATGCCTCATCTAATTTTGGTTTAGGCATTCATCTCTCACTTTTGATCTGTGTAATTTGGACCAATGCCTTACATGCTTTGGCAATATTTATTCATAAATTTGGGAAGTGGTATATCTTTTATGTGCTTAAAGTTAAGTGTCTTTTTCAAAGGTCAATTTTATGTTTGAATCTGAATGCCTAGTTTGAGTCTAAGTGTTTCCAATTTTTAGATTGATTTCCTTTTATTTTAGACCTAATGTTGTATCAAATCTAGATTTTGTGTCATGTTTCCAAAAGATCTAGCAATTTCCATTTTTTTTAGACCTAGTGTTGTTTCAAATCCTATATTTTGTGTCATGTTTCTAAAAGACCTAGCACTTTTATCCTTTTATATTTTAGACCTAGTTATTTTGATCCTAGCTTTGTGCCTTTTCCCCAAAGACCTAGCAACTTTTTCCATTTTAGACATAGATTAGACTTGTTTGAAACAATATTTTTATCAAGTTTGGAATTTGAATTTATCCATTCACTTGACCATTTGTGTGATGAATTTGACATTAGACCTTGAGGATGTTTTAGATCAATTTTATCATAGCCTATTTTGGAGAAACAAATCCATTCCTAGACCTATTCCTAAATTAATGCCAATTTTAGACCTATACCTAGGCCATTTTCATAGACCAAGACATCCCTCTTTATGCTAATTGTCAAACCCATCCATGCCAATTATTGTATGCCATGATTCCCTTCTTTGGTTCAATTATCATACCATATTTTCCTTTTCAATGATAATGGTACCCGATCCCCTACCTATAAAATTAACCCTCTTTCAAACTGCACTAACAACCAAGCTCTACAATGCCCAAATATTTGTATTTTAGGTCATCATCCTTTGGCTTCCATTATTAACCAAGCTTCACAATGTCTATCTATTACCATTATAGGCCTTTATCCATTGTCTTGCATCAACAACCAAACTTTGTAACACCCTTCCATTACCATTCCAAACCCTCATCCTTTGGCTTGTGTTACCAACCAAACTTTATAATGCCCTTCCATTACCATTACAAGGCATTCCAAGTATGTTAGATTGTTATCCCAACAAGATTATGCAATTACGACTAGATGAGTCACAAATACTATCCTAGACTGGTAGCCAATCTTTGTTGAGCCCATCTTTGATGAGTGTATTTACAAAGAGATCATTATCCAACCACTGATCATTCCTCATCTAGTACCAAAATTTCCCCACTTTATAAAACCCATGCTGACCATTGAGCCACAATAGAGACAATCATTACACCTTCAATATATATCTTTCAAAGAATAAAATGTGATCAAAACTAATATTTTACAACCAATTGTAATTGAAGGCCAAGAGAATCAACTAATTTGTGATGTTTTTGTTGAAACACTCATTTGTGACAAGTCAACCTATGATGAATCACATTTTAATCCTTTACTTGTTTTCAAGGAGTCTCACTTTGATAAGTCGGTCTTTTTTGAGTCACATCTTAATGTTTATAACCACCTTTGGGTAAATAATTGTCTTAACCATTGTCCTATTTTAAATAGCCTCACTTTGACAAACTAATATCTATGGAGTTGTTTCTTGACCTTCTTCCCCTTGTTGGTGAGTGATGGGTGTCATCATCCCCTTCATTTAATCAACTTTATATCGATGTCATATTTAACCAGGGCTGTGTCTAAAGCTATATGCAACAAGAGGAATCATAGAGATTTAGTAATTAAATGGAGGTATTTGTATTTTTGTTATTTTGGGGGGTTTTTTATGTCTTAAAAATTTCTTGGTTAAAACCTTATTGGAATCAAACTATGCAAATCTGATGGAAATAAATACACATTGCAAAAATGAAATTGATTGATGGAAACAAACACACATTGCAGAAATGAAAATAGATTGCTGGAAATAAACACATGTTACAAAAATAAAATTGATTGTTGGAAACAAACACACTTTGCAGAAATGAAACTAATTGCTAGAAACAAACACACATCGCAGAAATAAAAATTTAATCTAAAACACCTATAGGAACAAATTTACAACAAATCTTAACTTTAAGGAGTTGGAAGCATTTATAAATTTAACAGAATTACCTATTTACTTTTGTGAATAGAAATATAAGTATCGACAAAAATGAAGATCCTAGTTCTTTGGAGGAGTGGGCCCTTGCTCTGCCTAGAACATGATTTGAACAATTTAATTTGCTTTCAAAATAAAAATGGCTATTTCATTGATAAAATGTTATGTATTACAAATGTATTGATCTATCCTTTTCTCTCTATATTCTATATTCTATATCCTCTCTATCTTCTATATATTTTACTAAATTCCCAGGTCTGTATATATATATATATATGCTTTAATGGCTGTAACTATTTCATAGATACGATGGAACTAAATCGTACCTAGAATAGATACTGAATCAAGATGTGTCTGGATGTCCAGCTATGTGATAAATGTCTTGATTCTGCAAGTTTGGAAAATTGGGAATATGTTCCTAATTTAATGGGATCATTGATCTGACAGATCACCAGCTATTTGGAATAGATCCTCATTAGTTCTATATCTAGCTACAAAGTTTCTAGAGCTTATCTATAAGAGTACCAAAGCTAAATATAGAGTTCTGGAGCTAGGTCTAAAAATGCGATGACTTGAAATAGTATGGTGGAGTTTCAGAACTAATTGTGATAGTTCTGAAATAGATTCTGTAGGTTTCAAAACTAATCTAAATTGAGTCCAATGCTTCCAAAAATATGCAATCTACTTCATATTTGTTCTTTAGCCTAATGATGACCTATTTTATTGAAAAACTAGAATTTTCCAACACACTTGTTAGGAATTACAGGTCTTTTAAAATTTTAGAATCACAATCAATAAAAGATGGATAATCACATCCTAACTCATCTCAGATCAAAATAAAAGTTATAAAATGCAATCAAACTTAATATAAAGAGAGAGTAAGATGAGGTCATTTATTATACTTTTATTGGGTATATCCTGGCCTCATCAATGAGTCTCACTTTGACAATCCAATCTCTATGGAGCCATCCCTCGAGTTGTTCCCTCTTTTTGAGGGGATTCACCAAGACAAGCTAGTCTATGTTGAAACCTTCTTAGATGAATCTATTTTTTAAGAGCCCATTGTGCCGTCATAGGCCTATAATTTTTCAATACCATGTGTTCACAATTGCAACTTTATTAGCACACTAGATGAAGAATTAACATTAAATTTAGTTTTTATTCTTAAACTAATATCAGATTTGGCATCAAAGTAAGAATCAATGTCAAACTCAACATCAGATTCAGAGTCCTTTGAGTCACAATCAACTTTAGAATCAGAGTACACATGTGGTTGTTACAACATGGGTTACACATGAATTGATGATTAATTTTTATACATTTGTGATCCTTCAATGGTTTTCAAGGGTGATTACTTCAGCATCAATACAAGTTCTCCTAATAGTATCTTATATAAGGATTGTGATACCTCTTCCCATTATATTAACATTTCATATGTCATTAACACCACCTAAAATAGACATTATATTGACATTCCACCTCCCACATGTGTTGATGGGTACCAACATAATCACATCTTGTTGAATTTCATCCTTGGTGATAGATCAGTTGTAGAATATCAAGGGGACCAGGACCACATTCATGCATAAGAAGAATAGTATCCTAGTGAAAAAAATTTAGAGGTGCTAGGGGGAGATCAAATTCAAACTCAACATCTTGTAGTGAAACCTTGTTTGAGGTTCTATAAGACAATCAAAGTCAAAATTCAAAATTTGTTAGTGAAACCTTTTTGGACGTGCTATGGGATAATCAAGATAATTTTACTGGTGAAAACCTCTTTGAGGTGCCAATGGTTAAGCACAAAATTTCTTCACTACTTAATGAAGACATTATCAAAGATAACATTAGTACAACTTTCATTTTATAGCATAATCAGATGGTATCCACTCTCAGAACCAAAAAACAAAAAAATATGATGGTCTTATTGAGAGCATATTCAGAAGTCTTTGGGCCTACAACAACCAAAATAATATCAAATCTAGAATCAACAAAATTATGTGTGCTTAATAATATTGATCTTCATTCGTTGTCTAACCATTATACATTTAATTATGATCCACCTCTTCATTTCTAAATCAAACCTTATAGCCAATATTTATCCTTATCTACCTTCCCTAGCCACACTTTCCTTTAAGATACTATGAAGACATATTGTATCGATGTTTGAAGGAAACATAATCAATGACCAACAAAGATCACAATAGTTATAGTGTAGTCCAAATTAGTATTAGGTTATTGATAGAGCAATTATTTAGAAGGGTTGTGGGCTATTAATTTACATGACTGACCATTTTGGCTATATCATATGCTGATTAGGATGTGCATCTCCATATCAATAGGAACAATAGAATCGTTTACTATCCATTTGCTTTCAAATACCATTTCCATTGCCTTTTCCATTTTCCATTTGCTTTGCCATTATTTCATACCCTACCAGTTAAATTACCTTACAACTTGGGGGAAACCCTATTACCATTATATCCAACTATCATAACATCATCGTCCTTGTACCATGCCATATTGTATACCATTTATTCCATACCTTCCCTATTAGTCAATGTTATTTTATCCTCCCTTTCCCACACTTTTCTATCTTGGTTCCAATCCATTGGTTCTTTAGGCACTTTTAGAAACATGATTTAGATCAAGTTTCAATAGTCAATTCAGCATTCTAGATAGAGGCAGTATCTTAGACCAGTATGGCAGTGGTTTAGCAATCACATTCTTCATTATTGACATGTTCTATTTCCTTTTCAGTGTTACTAATTATAACCACCTTTGGGAAAATTATTATCATTGACCTATGCCATTATTTCCTAGATTATAACCACCTATGGGAAAATTAAGAGTAACATCATTACCATGCATTTCAGTATCAACATGTCATTCCTATTGATATACTGTGTGATTTTCCTAATTCAAGAACTTGATGCTAACTAGATAGATTCCTCCATTGTAAGGTGTAACATTAGTGACTTAAGGTCTCATTTTAAGATTATGTAGGAAATGCTCAATTTACATTGAGGTCATCTTGATCACCCTTTTTCCAACACTCTTGTCATTTTATGAGCAACCTCATCCAACACTCTTGTTATTTTGTGAGCACCCCTTTTTAAATGATTTTATCATTTTACAAGTGGAATATTTCCAACCTCTAATGAGTTAATATACCCCAAAAATTCTAGAAACAATCAAAATATTTAAAAATCCTAAAAATTAAAAAATCGGCTTACAATCTCCTAGAGAGATATAAAGCTCAAAAATATAAAAAACATTGGCCTTGTCTAGAACCTAGTCAACCCTCCTCGATCCCCCTACTGGGGAAAATCCATTGTTAGTTCCAATCCATTCCTTTTCCATTAGGGGATTTGATATTCCTTTTGGATGTATCTTTGCTTAGGGGAACCATCCAATTCACACTTTTTAGTCCAAGCTTGTAACTTTTGCACTATCAGGGCAACACTAAAGTGTGCAACTTATATAAAGATATCTTATCCCCACATGTTATTCCCTTAAAAAAAACCTTTCTTGGGTTAACTGACTATTTATCATTCCATTGAGTCCTCACATGTATATATTAACTTATTTGATTACAAGATGTTTTATTTTGCATTTAATTTCATGTTTTTTATGTGTTTATTTGCTTAGTTATTTGTTTGTTTATTTGCCTATTTATTTGCTTTCGTCATTGCGCCTTAACTTGGTATATATATGTTCATTAGGTAATTCATTGCACATTTTTTTTTAGTCCATCCATATTCATACGTTAACATTTTCTCATGGTTTTTATCATTGGTGCATTATTTTCAATTATTTATTGGATTAGAAGTCAGTCCTTATGCACATTACAGTAGGTCATTGTGGTGTTTTCTATCATGGTGCATACCATCACGTGTTATAACAAAAATATTTTAGTGGATCTTAAAAGCAATTATTACACATAAACTTTTATTTATTCACTTTGGCAAATCCTCCCACCCTCATTGATCAAATCAGCCCATTGACCTTTTAGGTTGTATCAATACTAATAAGGATGAGCATCTCTACATTGGTAGGTACAATTGAATTATTCACATTGATCAATTATTATTCTTCTATTTTATTCCTCATTCCATTTTCTCCTAATTTTGGGTGGCCTACATTGGCCTAAGGTCTATTTAGACTATGTAGGTAGGACTTAGATACATGATGTATCTTGAGTCGGCTCAACCACCTTTTTTCTTCCAATTATCTCTTTCATCACTTTGTGTATCCTCATGTGCTTGGTTGTTTGTGGCTTCTTCAGTCATTAGACCATCACATCTACATTGGAACTCAATCATATTTAATCTATATGATAGGTTATATCCTTTAGTTCTGCTTTCCAATCTGCCCTACTAGGGAATAATTGATTTATCATGATTAGATTCTCCCTATTGGGGAACAACCAAAAATCATTATTCAATCCAGTTCATCTTAATGATTATAATCACCTATGGGAAAATCATTATTTTAACCCATCAACACTACTGATAAACATGTGTTAGTATGTGAAGTCACTATTCACATGACACTATTTATGATTTACTATTCATGGCCACTATTCATTTGATGAGGTGGTAGTTACTATTCACAGTAGTGAGTTGGTAGTGACTATGCTAATGAAGTTAAAGTGTGAGTTGGTGGTGGATGTACCTATGAGGTGGTTCTTTTTTTATTTGGGATGGTCCACATGGAAAATTTTATTGATTAAAAGATTATGAGAGAGAAATGGGGTGTCATATCTTGGTGGGTGAGCTTTGAAAGCATGTGGGGAACATATATTCACCCATGTACCTGTGGGGTGTAATTTTTCCTTAGGCATGTGAATGTGAAGTCAAAAGTTAAGGAATATTTTGACTCATATAGATGCAAATAGGAAAGTGGGGACAAGGATCACTATTCCATATTGGAGGCACATGTAAGGTGGGGCATACCATTTTGGAACACATGGAGAAGGTCAAGGTGCATCATGAATATGACTTGCAATATTGGAACTTGCACATTTGAGGGACAATATTCACTATTGATGAATAGTGAGGACACATGGTGATGTAAGGCTATCCTCAAACTAGCTCGTATTTGATGCATAAGTGTCCAAAAGGTTGTGTTAAGTTGATAAGGATTCATGAATTATAAGTTAAATTTAAATTTTGAGTCCAAAACATGTTTTCCTACCTATTTTCTAATTTGACTTTGGGTCTACTAGGGAATATAAGGGTTTAGGTTGTATGAGGGAGTCTTAAAGGACCTAGGTGGATAATATATGTGTGTTCTTATGAGAATTTTATGCTAAGTTAGGTTAAGTTGTGAGGGGGTAGTTATGGTGTCCATTACCCTACATAGGTCTAGGGATAGTTGGAAGTTTCTTGAATCAATAAATAGTTAAGATTTGTTACAAAAAATTATATAAAGTCTTTTGAGTATAATAGGTAGGTTTGTGTTTGAAGTAGTGAGAAGAAAGATAAGAGAGAATAGGGTAGATAGGGTAAAAATGAAATAGTGAGGAGTCTACCACAACAAGAATGAAGGACTATGTATAAGTCTAGACTGTATACATGAAAGAATGTCAATAAATAATTTCATTTTGAGGAATGATTATTTTTATCACTGTGTATGCTTATGTTTGCATAGTTTTTTATATGACTCTAATGTAAGATATGAAATCTGATGTGGTTCAAGAAAGTTGCTGGTATAGACAACTCTATGTTTGTTCATTTAAACACAAACAAATAATGAAAATAACCTTATCAAGAATGTGGAAAGGTAATGAAAAGTGATTCTGGATCTTATATTATTGTCAATTTTTGTTTATGTATATAGTTTTTTAATAAATTCCAACACAAATAAACTATGTATGAATTTGATTGATAAGACAATTAAGACGCCTATGCATGATCGTTAACAATGAATCTTTATGTATCTGAGTAATTGAGAGTTTTGAGTATGGTGTAAAAAGACAATACAATAGAGGGAAACCTTTTAAAAACTTATCAATAGAATCAGGTAAGATAACTGTAATCAAATCCTGCGTTATTCTTATTTACAAGTTGACTTTCTCACACCATACTATCAAACTCTGAATAGATAGTGATTAAGAGTTAGAAAAGAAGAAATAAATCTTTGGAAATGTGGAGTCAGTCTAGATAGACCCTATTGAGATACTTAGATTACTTGAAAGACATTTGGTTGGTCAAGATTCATTTTGTCCTTGCTCGAGTTACACATACCCACTTTGTTTTTTTTGTTAAGTTCTCCTAGGCCTAAATAGAGATGGTTAACTAGTGAAAGACCTTTGAACAATGTGAAGATCCTTTACATAACTCTAGGTTTTGTGAGTATTGTCTAAGGTATATATATAAACATGTTTTATAATCTCAGGAAACTATTTAGTGTCTTCAAAGAATATATGACCTAATAGGAGTGATTCTCAGGCATGAACTGGCGAAGAAGATGGTAACAGTCAATAAATCATGGTTATATTGAGCCTGGAGAGGTTAAATGGAATTAAGGTTAAGTGAGATAATTTTGACAGTTGGGTATAGACCTTATGAAACTATTTTGAGCTTGTGAAACATGAAGGTATTCATTTTACATCATTTTGAGCCCTCTCAAGCCTACATAGAACTCCACTTAGACCAGTTAGGGTTTATAATTTTAAGAGCTCATAACTTATATTTCAACCATGGGAAATTCACCAAATATTATAGTTTCATAATTTAAAAGGTTCTTAACAATATTTTAGTTGTTTTAGGACTATACGAAGTCTTATAGTACAATTTTATATGTTGTGGATTACACAAGGCCTAGTTAAGACCTAAATAAAGAAGGCTTATAAAGAAAGATGAATTAACCTTGGGAGTTGGGTCCAGACAAAAAGTGAGTATAGCTCTACATCACATGGAGGGATGTGTATTTTCTTCTCTCTCCTCCATTTTCATCCTTTACTCTCTTCTCTCCATTGTATTCCTATATATGTATGACTCTCCCTTTATGTATTGTAACCTTGGTAGAAAGAGTGCAAGTGTATGAAGTTTAATGTAGTATCCTAGTGAGGATTTTAGGAAAGATTGTATGTTAACTAGTATTGTAACTAGATTTATTATTTGAAGGCTTTGCATAGCCTTATATAGATTATGTGTGAAATCATTGTAAGAGAAGTGTGTTATGAGGAAGCTTTGTGGAGAGGTTGATTATTTTGAATTTAATAGAAGACTAGTCCCTCCTATGGTTTTTTCCTTGATTATTGTCAAGGTTTCCATGTAATCTCTATGTTATCTAGTGATATTCTTTATTCATTTTTTATTTTAGTTTGTTATTCCACATTATTATTACTTGTACATGCCATTTAGAATATTATTTCCTATCATCTAGTATCAGAGCTAGGCTCTTTAAAAAACTCTTATGTGAGTGTTTTCTATTGAGCTAGGGAACTTTGTGCAAGTGGAAGCTACTATAGTGATAGGAGAAGTAACTAGATTTGAAGTAGAAAAATTTTGATGGAAATAATTTCTCCCTATGAAAGTTGAAGGTGGAGGATATATTGGTGTAGAATGACCAAACTCTAGCCTTGAAGGGTCTCACAAGCAAACCCAATAGTATGACAAACAAATATTAGATAGAGATGGATAAGAAGGTAGTTTCTATAATTTGTGTTTTCCTTTTTGAATCTATTCTCTTTAATGTTTCTGAGCAAAAGACCATAAAAGAGTTATGGGAGAAGTTGAACAACCTATACAAAACAAAGTAAAAAAAATAAAGTATTCCTAAAGACGTAGCTAAATAGTTTGAGGGTGAAAGAGAGTTCATCCATTGTTTCTCACTTGAATGAGTTCAACACTATCATCAACAAGCTAGTCTTCATTAGTGTGAATATGGAGGATGAAGACAAGGCTATCACTTTGTTATGTTCACTACCTGATAGTTGGTATCATGCGGTGATTACCATCAATAATTCATCATCAAAAACTCTTAATTTTGATGATGTGGTTGAAACATTGCTTGGAAATGAGATGAGAATAATGTCTTCTAATGCATCCTCAAGTAATGAAGCTTTTTGTATGAGAGGAAGATCTAGTGAGAAGAGAACACAAGGGAAATTAGCATCTAGATCAAAGTCTAGAAGATTGAAGTAGAAGACCAGGTACTAAAATTATTGAAATCTAGGACATTATCATAAGGATTGATGGCATTTGAATAATGAGGAGAATGATGTAAATCATAATCCACCTTTAGCTGAGGCCAACACAATAGATTTTGAGGAAGGGACATCACAGGAGGATTTTTGCCTCAATAGTAGTAAATCAAGTGACAATGCTTAGGTGTTTGAATCAAAAGCATATTTTCACATGTCTCCACATAGATATTGGTGTGTGGGTTACTAAGCATGTAGTGGAGAGTCTATTTATATATGGGTGATGATCACCCATTAGATAATGTGGGAAAAGGGGATATAAAGATCAGATTACATGATGGTAGAATCAAAATGTTGAAGGATTTGAATCATGTTCATATGTTGAATAAGAATTTTATGTCCATCAAGAGGATGGATGAGATAGGTTATTCTTGTACCTTTGGGAATGGTAAATTTAGAATTTACAAAGGATCCATAGTGGTGGTAAAATGAGAATCTCATGGCTCCTTGTATTGACTATGTGAAGGTTTAGAAATATTAGATATTTCTTGGGGTGATGTGATGCTAGTTGGAACTAATCCCTATAAGAGGGTTAAGTTTAAATCATAAGTCAAAGTCTAAGCTTGATTTGAAATCAAGTAAGTGTAGTTATCAATAACAAAGAAGGAGTGTATGATGTGGTATCCTACTAACCACATGTTTTTAGCTAGGATGTTGTAGATGATAGAAAAATCCATGCAAAGGAGGAGGTATAATAGAGACCTCACATTATACGTATTTGAAGTAGTGTAAAGTAGTGGAAAGAGAATATGAATAAGACAAAGTGAGACCTAGTGCTCTCAGAAGGAGAAGATTATGTGTTTATACATGAGTAGAGCATGATGTATTTTAGATGCATTATTAAGGCTTGTAAAATTGGTAGGTGCATTGATGCACTAAGTAGCGTGATGACTTCCTTGGAGATGTGATTGGTCCACTAGTCCCATGTTCGGCATGGTTTATATCTAGAGGCTATGAGGAGAAGTATAGTATTAATTTATATGTCATATTATTTACTGGTAACTATCAAGAGTGCTACATGCACTGATTATTGTTTAGAGTTGGAGCAGATTGATTCCTACATGGTGATCTCTCTAGAAGAGATATGCAGGCATGGAGTCTACACCAAAAAAATGAGGCATTTGGAGTGTTGGACAGAAAAATTGTTGAGGAAGGATCAGAAATTAATAAGGAAGAGGTATTAAGGGTAATCCATATTGATTTTCTGTGCACACAAAGAGCTCTAGAGAGGAGACCATCAATATTGACTATGGTGTCAATGCGAACGAGAAACTCAAAGATTTTTATTCAGCCCACTACAATGGCTTTTATTGATATCATCTCCAATTCAAATGCCATTAATATTGGGTTGGTAACTGTAGCATCATCCCATCCCACTGTATCCATTTTCGTAGAAGAATGGTAGGACAAATCACTTTCACTTTCCAAATCACTTATTTGTTCATGATTCTTAATATTTGATTTCAATTTGAAATATATTTGAAGTTAGTGCCAATGTTTTAGTTAAGTGACTAATCATAAGTCATTTTATAAAAATTTCCAAATGTGATCAAACTAGTCTCTCTCACTGCGAAAAAAAGAATTTGGTTATATATATATATATATATATATATATATATATATATATATGAATATTTGTAATTTTTTTTTGGTTTTATATGTGATAATTACTCATTAAAATTAATTTAAAAATATATATAAGAATATTTGACCTAAAAAATAATTGTGTTTATATTGACTATGTCGAAATGAATTTTTCATTTCCTCCTCTCAAAATAGATTTTTTATACTAATTAAATAATTTATATAAGAAAAATGGAATGGAATTATACCTTAAAGCCAACCTCAAACTACTAATCTCAAAATCACAAAGTTTTTAATTGAGAAGATTCATTAGGGTACACATGCTGAAAATTAAAACCATGACAAAGTAAACATATTGATATGTAGGTAAAAATCATTAAAGGCCTATATTCCATACATGAAAAAGACACACAAGCCAAATTTTTATATAACCAAGATTACAATATAAATATGGGTTTGAAGAGATTATGTGATCAAGATGGAAGATTTAATTCAGGGGGCAATAAACCAATTGTTATGAACTAGTGTGTTATAAAAAAGTTTTAATTTTTCTATACTAAGTTGATGTAGATTTGAAAGAGAGTTTGTAAAAATAATAAAATATTTTTTGTAAGTTGTAGTAAATTTCAACTCTTCTATACTGATTTGATATAGATTTGAAAGAAAGAGAGTTTTTTAAAAGAAAGAAATCTTTGTAGAAAATATAAAAAATATTTTATTTGAATTTCAATAGGAAAAACCCTTGTCTTATACCTAAGGAAAACTAATAACACTAAATTATTTAGAATTTAAACAAAACTAATAACATCTACTCAACTCAACGTATATAAACATGTGCATATAAATATTATTTAAAACAAATATACATATGTTATGCACGCACGCACGCGCACACGCACACACACACACACACACACACACACACACACACACACACACACACACACACACAATTTAAATATAGATAGACATGTGAATAGGACTACTCCTATGAATAAGAGATCTTCTAGAAAAATAATTGCTAATAATATCAAGTTGGGGTGGACCATATTGATACTGTTAAATTTCCTAGGTACGTGATTATTTTGAAATATAATATTTTTCTAGAAAATATGACTCACCATCTTGAAGTTCACATCATCCTATGGTAAATCTAACTCAACCTATGGTAAAACTAAGTCTCATTGCTTCGGCATCTCACCAATTATGCATCTCAAAAAAAATTCTCAAGCTCGTGTTTACAACTTCTATTTATCCATCTATTTGTAGGTGGTATGCACTACTAAATTATAGATTAATTCTCATCTTATTATATGAGTTCTTCAAAAAATGACTTAGAAATTTCATGTCCCTATTTGATGTAATGATTTTTAGAACATCATGTAATCTCACACATCCTTACAAAACAATTTTTCAACCCTAATGGCATCATTAATTTTCTTACACATAATAAAATGAATCATCTTATAAAACCTATCTACAAAAAAAAAATTCAATCATTACATCTTCGTATTTTATAATCCCAACATAAAATCTATACTCAAATCTATCCATGATTCTCTTGGAACTGGTAATGACATACATGACCATGTATTTTGTGTATGTCCTTTAGCCACTTGACATATCTTACACCTTGAAACATATCTTGTCACATATCTCTTCATCATTGGTAAAAAATAATTTCAACCACCAAATTTATTGTCTTCGTCTTACCAAAATGTCCAGCCAAACCACCACTATGCAATTCTCTTATAATTTTATCTCTTAAAGACCCAACTTAAATACATAATTACTTTCCTTTGAAGAGACAGCCATACTATATAATATATTTATCACAAAAATTATTTGTCTCACATGTTAATGTAAGCTTGCATTGATCAACTATCTTGCCAAAATCTAGATCAGTGTTATATAATTCTTTAACAACTTCAAAGCCAACTACTTCACTCACCATAGTAGTTAACAACGCCACTCTCCTACTCAAAGTATCAACTACCTAATTTTGGTTTCCTAATTTGTTTTAACACAAAATTATATCCCTAAAATAAATACACCCACTCTTTTGAGTGTTCTTACACTTCAAAGACTCGTGATCTATAAATAGGATAAATTCCTTCACTAGGTAATGCTTCCAATGTCTTAATGCTTGTATGATGACATAAAATTAAACATCATATGTAGAATAATTATTTATTACATCATTAAATTTCTCACTAAAATATTCTATTGGATTTCTTTATTGACTCAACACAACACCGATTCCCACATGTGAAGCATCACAATCAACCTCAAACACTTTACTATAATATGGTAATGCAAAAATAGATTTTTTGTAGTCTTATTCTTCAAAAACACAAAGTTTTATGTTTTTATTATTTTCCATGTAAATTATGTTCCTCTCATGCAATAAGTTATTGATGCAATGATACTACTAATTTTTCTAATAAACTTTCTATAAAAACTAGTTTAACCATAGAAACTTCATATCTTTGTAGTGCTCTTTGGAATAGACCAGTCAATGATTGCCCTTACTTTATCTTTATCCATTATCACATCATCAAAAAAAATAAAAAATCCCAAAAATATCAAACTATTCTTCATAAATGTATATTTATTCAAATTTACTTACAACTTCTCCTTTCTTAACAACTTCAATACCATTCTAAAATGTTGTAAGTGATCTTGTTTAGTCTTACTGAATATCAAAATGTCATCAAAATAAATCACCGTAAACTTACCAATGTATTCTCACAGTACTGTGTTTATCACCCTCATGTATGTGTTGGGTGAATTAGATAATCCAAATGGCATCACCATCTAGACATATAAGTCATCCCTAGTCTTGAATGTTATTTTCCATTCATCTCCTTCAAGAATCTGAATCTAGTAGTAACCACTCATTAGATTAATCTTAGTAAAATATTTTTATCCTACAAGCACATCCATCATATCATCTAAATAAGGTATAATAAATCTATGTTTGATGGTAATCTTATTGATTACTCGATAATCCATACACATTCTCCATCCTCCATCTTTATTTAGAGTTAGCAAAGTTAGTGTTACACATGGACTCATGCTCTCCATTACTACCTCATTTATTACCAATTTAGTGACATGTTTATTCAATTCTATATATTTTGTTGGACTCATCTGATAAACTACTTGATTGGGTAGAGTTGATCATAGAATCAAATCAATATCATGCTAAATTTCTCTCTTAGTGGTAAAACATCAAGTAACTCATCAGATATAATAGCTACATATTATTTCAACATTGTTGTTACTTGTAATGTTATTTACATCACTTCAATGTCTTTATTATTTTATACTAACTCATAATAATAAAATGTCATCTTCATATCTTTGATAGATTATTTTATGGGTAACATACTTTTAGCCTACCCTTCTTCTTGAACTCAATTAAATTTACAAATTACAAATTTAGCCTACTATTAGAAAGTTAGTATTTTGCTATTATATCTTAAACTCAATTAAATTTAATCTTGGATTATCCTCTTGCCTCCTTTATTGATCTTAGTAATGTAGATACTCAAACACTCTTTATCCTTCTTCCCCAGATCTATAACAAACATAAGATCTATGTTAATTTGGAAACCATGCTCTAGCATCACAATAACCTTGTCATCTCTGAAATATTATTCCCCTTTAGTTGTATTAAAACCCTTATCTATTATATTCTTCTTTTTTAGACCACGTGGTGATTTTACTCTAATGGAATTAAACCTACCTCTAGTGATATCTAATCCATCTCATCCCCTTATTGCATGGGATTGTCCTCTTCTTGGTCCAATGCCAAATGATTTTTTTCATCATAGTGTCTATGTCTCACATGCCTTTTCACCCCTATTAATAGTAAAAATAATAAAACTATGTAAAATTAAATCTAAATATTGGTAGTTCGTTGTCCTTTGGATTTTGATACTATCAAATATCCTCACTCTAGTAACTCACATATGGTACACAGACCCATAATAATAGAAGGTCTAGGGTAAAATCTTATATCTCTAATTTTAAAACTATTAAAGTGAAAGTGAATACTTTTTCACACCCCATACCCTATTTATCCCCCTCTTCCATAACATTTATGAATATATACCCCTAGTTTCACCTATTTTTCACCATTTGGGATCATTTTTCACCCGCTTCACCTAATTTACTTCTATTTTCACCATTCATCATTATTTTATCCTCATTTTCTTCACATTTCAACATTTATTCTTCATTTTGAGAGCTCATATATATATTTCCATCCTTGAATTTCCTCTCAAGTTGGCATCACAGCTCCTCACATGCCATTACGGGCATCCCCATGAGCCTTTTTTTTTTGGCTTCTTCATTTTTTGAAAAATTATTACTCAATCATACTAGTATACCCATTTTTATAACTTCTTCATTATTTGAAATATATTAATCCACCCATCATTTCACAATTCCCTCCCAAAGAGGGGAAAATGTAGACACCTTAATTTTGTCACGCTAGTGTCATCATTATTTTCCAATCCATTATCTGTGTTATTCAGGACATTAAACCCTAATTCATTTCATAATCTTAAATCATTAATCTAGATATTGTTTCATCTAGAATCTTATTATCATATCCCTAATTGCATTATCACACCATATCATAACTATAATTCTATTGAACACATCCCTAATCCACCTATCACTATTCAACATCAACTCTAATTAGTTAATCAATCAATCCAATAGCAAAATTGAACCTTGCCAATCCCACCTAAATCAAATTGGATTAATTAACTAGTTAATATTACTAGCTAATATAATAGTATAATAAAAAAATCCATAGTATATAAAAATAAAAAAAATCCAAAAAATATAAAATCATTTCAAATCCCCAAGTCAATCACCCAAAATCCAACGCAGTGAACAAATTCTAATGAAAGGGACAAATAGTACAATTAAAACACTCTTCATAAATCCAAACCATTACATACTCAACTCCCCACATTTAATCCTCAACCTCACTCATTTACTCAAAATTTGACTCATTCCTATCCTTGGATCTTGGATCAAGATCAATGGTACACATTCATCTAAAAAATGTATAAATTTCACCTCACCCCATCACTTTCAACAAGCCAAGAGACCCTAGCTACATTATGTCAATCTTAAAAGTAAGCTTCATTATTAAATAAATAATTCATCAATCAATCAGTCAATCCATCCATAAGGGGGCATGTTTCTAATTTTTCTATGTACAATTAACTTGAGCATCCACATATTATTACATCTTTGAGACCAATCCACATATAAAGAGAGGATTTTGTGCATATTTCTCTCTTTTACTCATCTGAGGTGATTTTCATGTGTTAGATTAGAGACTCAAATTTGTGTTTTATTTATAGCTTTATTTGATAATATATCACTAACATTTTCACTTACATACACTTAGTTACTAATGTTAGGGGTTACATGGTAGATTATTTATAGACATTGTGGTGTGAGAGGTTTACCTTAATACTCATAGCCATTGTACAACACTAAACATGAAATTTTTCTTCCATGTAGCTCACAATATATGAAAAAATCTTAGGATCCCTTTTTCATATCATAGGAAGCCTCTTTTATCCATTTGATTTGCGGTGCACCTAAGAGGATCGTAATCCCCAAGGAAGTTACTCTCACCATACTCTCAAAAATAGGGTTAATGGGTTATAGGCACAATTTTGCCTCTATAGTTAATGCTCTAAAACATTAGGCCAACACTAATCAATTAAGCAACAAGTATTTTTGAGAACCCACAAAGTCATTCAAACCCTTGATTAGATTTCCCTTATACTTTGATTTTTGCCTATATTAAATTCATAGAAATTGGCATTTCTTGATTCATATTATCTTTTCTTAATAATGGAATTAATGAATGACTATTACTGTCACATGTTACATATAGCTATGCAATTTATTACTAAATATTATCTTACTTTCCAAGATACTATTCATTTAATTTGTAAATGGTTAATTTTAATAATGTTCATAAAATTACCTTGGTGTACTTTCCATTATATTTTAATTCTTATTGTTATAACATTTAGTCTAAATTACTTTCCATAATTAATAAAAACCAAATATCATGTATGAAATATTTTAATAAACTTCAAAATATTTATGTTCCTAATACTTGATGAGGTGAAGTCCTTCATTATTCTCCTCCTCAATCGGGGCAAATCCCACAATCTAAGGAATTTGACATCCTAGATAAATTAAAGAATACTAATTCTAATATTTCATTATTAGAACTCTTAAAAATAATGTCAATATACAAATATATACTATATGAGTCCCTAAGTAATACACTTTTACCAAACACTTTTGAATGCCTTTATATAGGTTTTATCATTAATACTATTTGATGGACAAACATAGTATTTCTCTAAAAAAAAGGATATTCCCCCAAAGAATGTTATTGATCAATGTTTACCTTTTTATATTCAAGTCCTTATAAGAAATAAGTTAATCAAAAGATTCCTTGTCAATAATGGATCTAGACTGAATATTTGTAACATTTGTTTCCTAAATTTACTAGGCATAACAACTAAAGATCTAACTATTTCAAATATGAACATTTGTGGATTTGAAAACATTCAATGTCATGTACTAGGATAAATTACATTGAATATAACTTTGGCCCCATGCACTCTTTATACTATTTCTCAATTTATGCCTAATGATCTTACCTACAATATTCTTTTAGGTAGACCTTGGATTCATGACATGAATGTGTTTCCTTCTACATTACATGCATGTATTAACTTTAATTATCAAGAGCATATATTTACATGTCTGTTAGACTAAGATCCTTTTAAATATTATGTAATGGTACATCCCATTTATACTTATGTCCCATATATGTAGCCTAATTCCATTGATGTCTCTCCATTTATTGATTTACCACCATATGTACCACGTTCAGATGATCCATCAATAAAATTCAATCAATATGGCTTTGTATTTAGATAATTGAAAAAATATAAGTATACCATTGGAAAATGGTTATGCAAACATGTTCAAGGTATTTATTTTCCTATTAATACTCCTATCAATGAAGGGAAATTAAGCCTTGATTATAACAATAATTCCACTTTGTATGGAATTAATCATGTTAATCAACCTTCCAAGTTCATAAATTCCACACATATGCACTTTGAGAATAATAATCAAGTCAATCTGATTTAAATTTTAAGGGGTTTATGGAATGTAAACCTCATTTTATTAAAGGGTTGGAATAGTAAAACAAGGAATAATTATGTAATAAATACATCCATTGATTTGTAAAATAATTAACCTAATCTAATTAATCTAAAAATAGCAATAAATTACACAAATATGTACTTAGCTAGAAACTAATTGAGATAAATGAATCAAAGGTTAGAAACTAGTACAAAAGATATTTAGAGTGTCATAGACTATAATTAGGAATCGGAACTCTTCCTAAATAGTAGCATGGTCCTTTGCATAGTATCACATAATATTAGTGGCCTCATGGGTGTGATAGTTTCCTCTTGTAGGGAACGGTGTGAACTTTTAGATATGATTTCACCTAAGTTTGAGACACATATGCCTATGATGATGAATTTTTATTCACTGCATGTGACCTATTTTTGACTGATTTAGAAGTGAAACTCTAAATGTCCATGTTGTTAGGGTATTTGAGGAGCACAAGTGGCAAAAGTGTAATGTTAGCTAGATAGGCTGGATGTGACCTTAACACCCAAATGTTGAGATTTGCCTACATACCAATACCTCGAGAGGGGATCAAACCTAATGTAGTTCTCTTGATCTAAGTTCTAGTGTAAGTGCAAGTGAATGCTAATATGAGTGCCAGCTTGAGTGGTTTGAGTATGACTTGAGACTTGAAATATGAGTAATCTAAGCTTAAGTATGTTGTATATGGATATATACATAAGTAGGTAATAATAAGTATTAATGACCTTGATTTTCACAATAGATTTTAAGTTTATTCATTAGTATTTACATCTAATTTCCATCTAGTGAGTAAAGGGGAAAAAAATGTCCATATACTAGTCTGGTGCTTCTTGAGATATATAATAGGTCTAGGCCAACCCTAAGGTGTCTTGAGAAATGGAGATGTGTCCATGAGAGGAGAAAAGAGATAAGGGAAAATAGTGTTGTCCCTTAGTCACTAGCATAGTGTGATAGTGTCCAAAGGGTTGCACTTATGTCCAGGTGGTAGAATTTGGTGCATTAGGGGCTTGTATGCCTAGGGGATGGTCAAGGAGTACTATTGGTACACATGGGGATAGGTTATACCTACAAGAAAGCTATATAAGGATTGAAATAGGACATAAAATAGGTTAGGGGATAAGCTAGGCATATGGTGGTCTTAAGTGACACTCACTTCACTCAATTGACATTTTATATGACTATATTTCCCCTTGTTTTATTATAGAAATGCATCAAAGTGAAATGATTAGGATAAAGGGAAAATAAGTGTAACTAGATTTACCTAAGATGCAAAGCCCTTGAATCTGGGTATGATTAGGCAAAGCATGCTTCATTTCATGTCCTGAAAATGAAACATGCATAAATCAATTCCTACTTAATAAATATCAAATGTAAAGACAAAACTAAGTAAACAGATAAGATAAAGAGGAAAGGAATGAATACAGTTCATTAGGTATGAAAATGAGTGCAATAACCTAATGATATCCTATGTGTGTAGCTTGTGATAAAATAGTGAATAACTTAGACTGAGATTATGGTTTTATTAATCCCCATGTGTGGGTGGCTCAAGAACTCAAACCGGCATTGACTCCATCATTTCTCACCCCTATTAGGTGGACAATTAACTATGAATAGCTTGGATTGGATTGATGGCTTGTCTAATCCTCCTACATAGGTGGCTCAAGAACTCAATTAGGTCATGAATCCATCATTTCCTAGCCATGTATAGTAGATGTATCTATAATTAAATATGTGTAATGTAACTATAGTTGTGTGATGTTATTGAAATTGTGTAGGATGGTTCTGGGACCACTTAGAACTCTGAAATGAAAAATGGATCAACAGTGTCTTGGCCACTCGAGTATGTAGCTCAAGGCCTACTCGGTAATTCCAATTTCTACAGATAGATTAAGGCATCAATATGGTGTAAACTTGGTTCAAATGGTGTTTGGATTAATAACATGGAGAATGACATGGATTTTTACATTCTATATGATGAACTGATGCAAAAGTAAACATATAAAATTAATGTGTCATGTACATGCCCCCAATTATTATATTTGTGCATATGGATTTTGAATTGAGTTATAGTAACTTTTATGTAAGCACATTTGAAACTAAAAACATAAGTTATCATATTGCACATGATGCTCCCAATATGAGTAAACTGGTATGATTCTATGCAAAACTGATTATAAAGTATGCATATCTAATAATCTATGACTGATACTATGCAAAACCTGAACTATAATTATTGTACCTTTTTGGCCATCTTATAATTTATTATTTTTAGAGCTATTGGATAGTAGCATGGTCCCTTGGAAAAGTAGTGAATCACGTTAGCATCCACTAGGCCAACTAGTGTCCTTCTATTCTATTTTTATGCGAAACAAAAACTGATGTCTTATTATTTTCCATTGTATTTTACTAATTTTGAGCTTTGTAATATTTGTTTTCATGATAAAATTATATTTTGAGTGTACCTAAATGGTTGTATCTCTATAATAATCCCTTGTGAATGCCCCCTTTACTACTTGATATCTAGATGTATGCCACGGAGTGGTATCCTCGTTAATGTATCCATGCCCATGAGAATGATTTCTTCTTTGGCATCCAAGATTTGAAAATTATCTACTTCTATGCCTACCATAGCATAGACACTCTTTCAAATTTTTGAAAATTGTACCAGGCAGATATGATTTGCTTGTTATGTATGACTAGTACCGTACAAGTCAATTCTTTTATATATGGTACTCAGTCTTAGTGCCATACAACTGCATTTCATTCAAATTGACTCTTTGATCTTCCTCTTTTTCCTTTTCAAATTTGGCCTACTATGATACCACTAATGGCCCCTCAAGTAGGAATAAACTCTTAAATTTACATCTTGAGAAAGTATTTCACACTAAAAATATATCATATTATTTGAAGATATTTTTTTACAAAGCATGTGAAAGATTATAAATCTTCACAGGGTGGCTATAGGGAAACTAATTTTTCTCATAAACCAACTTATTTATTAACAAAGTAAAAACTAACATTTTTTTAAAATAATTAACTTTGAATCACAAATAATTCGACAATTAGTATACCTGTGTCTTTACTACCTAGCTTAGGGGTCCCCCTATCATGGGCGTAACATCTCTCTTACACATGCACGAACAATTTGTTTTCTATTTGTACTAACATTGTGATTAACCATTGTTGGTATTTTGTTTTTTTCTTTTTAGAATAGTTTGTTTACTGCACTTTTATTTACTTTGGATTGTTTAGTTGTTTTTGATTGATTTGTTTACTTCGTTTGTTTATGTTTGTTGATGTTTTTTTGTGTTTTCATTTATTTTTATTGGTGTTTTGTTGTGTCTTTATTTATTTTTATTGGTGTTTTGTAGTGTATTAAGACTTGTTTTTCTTATTAATGTTTTGTGTTTTTATTTATTTATTAGGTTTTTTGCTTTTAGTCTTGTGTTTGAATACATTTCGTAAACATTATAATTATGGTCTTACCTTGGGATTGAATGGTTTACACTTGTCTTTAAATTGTTTTATTATTTCATTTTCTAAGTACGCCTTATTAATGCACGGGTTTGATTATTCATATCTTGATTCTAGTTTCTTTATAATTTGTCCTTGCTTTGTTCTATTGCTTGTTTATTTTTAGGTACATCTTGTTTATACTTAAGTCTTGATGATTCATATCTTGATTTTAAGTTGGTTACATTTTGTATTTTATGCCTCTTTTTATCTTTTTCTTTGCTTTGTTTTTTATTCAAATGGAAATGCATGTAACTTTGGTTTTGGTATTTTTTCTATCATTATCTTTTGTTGTAACTATTCACATTTGAACTTCTCAATTCAAAAATGAAATACAATGTTATTATAGGTTATTAATAATTATGATGCTAAATTTCATTCTGCTAAAGTAAACACCAAGTGATCCAAATTACAAGAGTCAATGTGGCACCAAAGAAAATATCTGAACACATTGTCCTACATATCTACTATGTAAAAATGATATCATAAACACAATGGAAGCCAAAACATTGGAAATAAATAAGACTCTTTATGCAAGATGTGTATCTCTTAACATACACATTGAGTCATACTTACTATTTTTATGATTAGTTTAGGATGTGCATCTCTTAAATTATCCTCTAACATCTAGTCATACATCTAACAAAGCAATAAATACATCAACATCCATATGCTAACTAAGGACATCCATCTCCTAACACTAGTGTATATCATCATATCATAAAAAGAGCACAATGAATGTAAACATTATGAGACACAAATAATATTAATAGCCCATGTACAAGTAGCAATGAGCCAAAACTGAATGTCATATATATCTCTCAAAATAATGTTTTATACATCACGATAATATCTATACATCTCATATATATAAAAGTGCTACACAATCAGCTTTAATCTTGGCCATCCCTTGGGGGCCTCTGCTGAAAGCTCTAACCCATCCTTAATGTTGGTGATGGTGGTGGATGTGGTGATGATAACCCCATGAATACTCATTTTGAATATGGTTGTGTCATTGACCACTCTAACTCTGTAGCCTCTTTTGACCTCGAGGGCCTGTTAGTCTATTGGGATATCGAATAATCTCTATAGGATGGATCTCTCCTCTCTATAGGGACTATAGCCTAGTATAACCTAAGACAATATGAGATCTCATCCTTATCATGTAGGACATCATGCTTTATGTGTAATTCATCATCCTTGGCTAAAATCACATCAGTCAAGGCTTTAGTTTAACCACTATATGTCTTGGCTCATCGAGCCTCATCTCACTCCTTAGTGAGATTCTATACCTGTAATATCAATCACTCTAGATCACCCTGAGCTCTATCTCACTCGTTAGTCACTGTCAAAATATTTATATCTCAAGTAACTAACTGATCCTTTAACCCTACTAGTTGGGCTACTTATCCCCTCAATGTATCAATCTATGAAACTCAAGCTATGATAATCCCCTATATCCTAATCATCTCACCCTATGCAATGGCCAACTCTACACATAATCCCACTATCTCATTCTATAGGCCTATAATCTCTGATAATCATGCTTTGATCTCTCTTTACATTATCAATCAAAGCTCGTTCCTCTATAGAATTACCTGTGTAGGAAGGCCATGGCTCTATTGTACCTAAACATGTACCTATAACATAGATATATGCCTTTACTATGCCTACCCTATGGCCCTCATCTCCCTTGGTTCCTCCGCCATCTCTATATCCCCTAGAGGATCATACTATAACTAGGCATGCATAACCTATATCTCCCATAAGTATCACCCATTCTCTAATCTCCTAGGTCACCTGTTCAAAATAATGAGGAACCTTCAAAATATCTTCTTGAAAGCAAAACTATCTCTAGACTTGATCTAGTGTATATTGTTCTACCAAAAATTCATGATGATCTATGATATACATGGTGTAATCATAAACCCAATCATGAATAAGTCTTCAATCCAACATGATGTGTCTCTAAATAGGACAATCAAATAAAATCACCATCGACCATCTCATTTGTGGTTTGTCTATAAATAGGCAAGTCCCCAAGATGGCCTTGTAAACTTGAACCTATAAGATACCACCAAAAATCCATTGGATCCTCTAACCCTCACTAATATCTATGCCCTACTGCCCACTCAATGGCTATATGATCCCATGCCTAGACCTAGAGCATTATTTTATGGTCAATACTCTACCCTCTTCTATAGCCTATCATATGAATATCCCAATATAAATAGCCAAAATGATGGGCCCCTATGCAAACCATGTAGAATGAGTGTACATCTCTTAGACTACTCCAATCAAACCAATAGGAAAGAACCATTCACTCTTGTTCGACATCATAAGGCCACTGATAAGAGCCATCAAGATCATTATGTTTGGGGGAACTATCCCTAATACTAGTGTTGGTACCAATGTTGGGACCCCTACTATTTTTTCCCCTATACCACATACAAGAAACCAAGTCAATTATTTCCTCATTTTCCCTCTAAATTACTCAAGTTTACCTAAAATCTTATAATTTTGGGCCTCGACTAATCTTCTATTGACCCCATTTTCTTTTCTTCTAATTTATTATGGTCCTTATAGTGACCTCACCATTTTCTCAATGATCTTGCTATTTGGTAAGGTAACCTCGTTATTCTGCAAAACACCCTCACCATTTTCCTTCATGGGTTTTCAAACCAGTCGATATGTAGGGTGTTTTTTCCACTTGACATGGTGACCTCATTATTTCTAGTGATATCACCATTTGAATCAACATTTTCATTGTTTTACTAATGATTTATGTTAAAATTAGAGAGATTATCAATAAAGTGGTGACCTTACCATTTTGACCCACAACCCTGCTAAAGAGCTGGTGACATCACTATTCTCAATGGTAAACTCATCATTTTCAAGGGTGACCTCACCATTTGTAAATTTATATAAATGGAAGGATCACTAAACTTCCTACTTTTACCTAGCATTAACTACAATAAATGTAGAAATTATATACCAAAAAGGATACCTACCAATGCTCCACTTCCTGGTGGTCATTGGTACTCTCGAACATGCTCCCCAAGGTGTTGGTGGTGCGGGATATTATCCATTTTATTTATCTCTCTCACGCATAAATATCAAGGCTCTTGAATGCACTAGTGGAGGGTAAAATTGAATGATTTTTACTCCCCATAGGTAAGTTTATAGTAAAATTTTCACCCCCTATGCCTATAGTTACCCCAATTATCTTCCTAGGGCACTCATTTTCACCCTATTTATCCATTTTCACACTATTTTTTAGCCTTATTTTATTGAATTACATGATTTTTCTTCTTTTGATTGAGGGCCAACCCATCAAAGATTATAAATTTGCATCTTCCCTATTATGCAGATTAATTAGCTAGTGATTACCAAATTCACCAATCTTATTAAAAATTAATTGTCAACCCTGGGTGTGTAAGCTTTTCAAGAGTGTTAGCACTATATATACATTACTGGTTCAGAAATCAACTTGATTTTTTGGTTGTAGTTTAATGAATTTATGTTGAATTTACTAAACAAATATTTGTTATGAAACTGTTGTGATAAAATTATAGAACTATTCCACTCTTATATACCATACATGCATCACACTTATATAATCAAACTTAATAGTAAAATAAACTTACACAACACACTAATAATTAAAGAGGGTCAGGATATTCATAGTAGCTCATTCCAAGGGAGGCCTTCCTTTTTCATAAATGAGCTCCAATCCCTCTTCAATAGAATTCACAAACTTCTTACAAATTTAACTTTCTCATTACTCACTTCTAAATAAAATGCTATAGTTTAAAAACTTCTACTATTATTTCCTCCAAATTTTCTAACTCATAGTATGATCTAGGTTTTACCTTTAAATACAAAAAGAGGTTTATTGACTCTAAACTAAAAACATTAAACTAGGAAAAAATATAAATACTTGGAAACTACCCCAGTCAATCTTCAACTGGTTAGTAACTAAAGTTACTTGTTTTAG